>JAJJMC010018788.1:3482750-3672461 GCA_023531435.1 Papaver californicum
TATATATATATATATATATATATATATATATATATATATATATATATTGGAGACATTCATATGTTTCTTACTAGGATATACGTTAGGGGAAAAAAGAAACTAGGATACACTTGCCTCTATCAAGATAGTGGAGTGATTAAATATCTATTGTAACCTTCTTATCCTCTCTTTATCTTCTATTATATTTTTCCTTATTTTCTTACCTCTCTGAAAATTTACACCGAGTTCTCCTCCCATTTTTTTTCATCTTCTAACCCTAAACATAAATATGTGAAATCAAACCCAAGTTTTCAGAAATCAAAACCCACTTCTTATAAACCATAATCTCATAAATCAAAAGTCATCTTTCGGAAATCAAACCCAATCTTTCAATAACTCAAACCTCATTTTCTTCTGTAAAGTTAGATGATTCAGTAGGTTGTTCTTGGTTCCAACCTGAAGTCTCTTTCTCTAGTGATGAACTAATGGATCATGCAGGTAATAAATTTTTATAGCCATAGATCCATTACCATTGTCAGGTTTAGTATTTTTTCTTCTTATTATTATCCTTTAAAGCCCTAGATTTATAATTATTTTTCCTAATTGTTTCTTAATCAAGAGATTGAGATAATATATGGCATTGATGATGATAATTTTGAGGTGACTAGCTCAACTGGTGCAAGGTTTGTTGTGGAAAAAGATACTAGATCCTGTTCATGGACGAAATGACATCTCAAAGGCAGACTTCGTATCCATATTGTTGTAGTTCTAGGATGTTGTAGGTTACAGATGAAGGAGTAAGTAAGGCTAACTATAACTTCTCTGTGTGATTTTTATATATACTGCCTTTTGTGTTACTAATTTTGCAATTCGTTGTCCTGTGTAAGAGCAAAAATAAAACAAAATGAGTGTATATTTCTCTAATAATTTCTTAATCAATGCAGTCACAATTAGATAAGTAATTTGTTTTATCTTCTCATGATTGCAGTCAAGTACTGTGTCTGATAGATAATTATACAAGTGAAGTTTTAGAAGAAAAGTAAGAAGTAAGAAAATCCCAACCCATGCTCTTTTCAATCTATTTGTGCTAAGTGTTTGACTGTTATTTTATGTGGATGTGATGAGTAACATTTTTGTAGTGTGGTAAAGTTGATTTGTATATTGGATTATGTTTTAATTGTTTGCTATGATTTCAGATTATTGGAAGTAAATTACAAATTTTGATAACAATGTTGTCTGTTGGTGTTGCTGCTATACGTAGTTGTGCCACCACAGACAATAAGCTTCCAAGTTCTTAACATATATCTACAACATAATTTGATTGAAAGAGATAGAATGTGATCTTTCAAATAAGATGTTCACTAAAGATTAGGCATCCAAGGGTAAGCTATATTTTAACAAGGATGGGTCAGCTACGAAGAAGCTGCAAGCAAGTTTGTGGTCTATTTATTTGTTCATATGTTGAGTTTATTATTTGATTTGATTACTAAGTTGATAACTTGTTGGAGTTACTCTTGGTCCTAAGGGTAGGAATGGTATTTTGGAAAGAAAGTACGGCTCTCCCAAGATTGTGAATGTTGGAGTGATTTTACCAAATAGGTAGACAACTTTAAACGGTGCATTTGGGAGTCGGTATGTATTGTTAGTTTAATTTTGCTATGGTCCTCGACCCTCTTATGTAGTCGCATGTTCATATCTCCAGATAGTCATGGTTCGTGCTGCTCCAAATGCGAGTCTGTATTGATTTTTCTGCAGTCTTCGGGTAAACGATCTGTCTTATCGTTGCGTCCTTGCTCTGGCGGGTTCGGGAGCTGAAGGAATTCTTGCAGTTCTCATGCGTCAATGAATTTCTAGATTTGTACTTTCAGGTTCTTGCATCTCTTTGTCGAGTGCCCGTTGAAATAATGGCATTCGCAATAGTCTCTGGATTTTTTCTGTTTCCGGGGGTTGTTTTCCCTTGGACCATGGTCATTCGAAGTGTTGTCTGTGTTTGATTGCTCGCAGAATCTGTGTAACGTTGGTGTTTAGATTGGTGAAGACTTAGTCATCGAACTTGGTGCCCAGGTTCCTGTTATCCCCATGCTTTGCACGCTTGTCGCGATGCAAATTTGTGGCACCGTATGCTCTTTTGGATGATCCGGCTACGAGCTCCACATAGTTCGTGCGGTGTGATACTTTTGTTCTTGCGGCTATACTATGGGATTGTCCATTTGGATTTCTTCTAGCTGGACATGCTTTTCGATTATGACTTGCAGGTCCCATTATATTTTAAAAGTAGACTCTACGTAAAGGTGGCTCATTCTGTCTAGGCCCCAAATGTAGCAGTTGGGGCTGATTTCCGGGTTTACGATCCCGATTTCTTGGCAGATCTTATGCTACATGTCCATGTATTCCCTTATGATTTCCTTTGGTCCAATTGCGAGTGAGAAAAACCTATCTAATCCAGCCTTTGTTGTCTTGTTATACATATCGGTCTCCATGAAAATGCTCGACAGTTGCGAGAACGAATCAATGGGATTTTGAGGGAGATTGTCGATCACGCTAATGCGAAAATTTTCAAACTCAAAGGGAAGCACCTGTATATTTCAACTTCATCTATTTCCCAATGGACCAAGACACGACTATAATATCTTAGGTGGGTTATGGGGTCATTTTTTTCGTTATAGCAGTTGAATACTGGCAGCGGGCACTTAGGTGGGATTCGAGCGAGGATGAGGTGCGAAGTCAGTGGAGTGGTGCGAGCTTCATGCATGACTTCCTCTCAGCCTCCTCATTACTTGGATGTTGGTGCTTCGATCTCCTGTATTGCTTCCATGTCTTGGAAGTAGTGGTCCCATCTGCTTGAGTTGTTTGATCCTCTGGGGTCGTTGTCATAAAAGCCTGAACTTTCAAGGACGTAGTCGACGTCTCTTATATAGCGGGGTAGTCGATTCGTCCATGTTGCGCAATCCATATTTCCTGCTTTTTGGTTTGCCATGACCGTTCTTCGGTCATTATTCATTATTCCATGAGGAGCTTGAGAATTGACTACCCGATCCACTCTCATCCTTCGTACTCGTGAATGTGATCCTTCGAAATGTGTTGTTGCACCAATTAGTCCATTGCCTAAGTCCTCTCCCCTATACAAAAATGTGTTGACCTAAATGGCCACTCTTAGATGCAATTTTCTTAGTAATATGGAGAGGCAACATCTTTAGTTTCTCCTATGTGGAACTAAAGGTTTCATTCACAACTAGTGAAAATGAACTAGTGTTCTTAGTGACCCTTAGGTCCTCAGATCCATTCCTACCAAGACCAAAAAACAAAACATTAAGAATCATTTTCTCCAATAATCCCCCACATGAATGAAAAATCGATAAAAAATCATAAATCGGAAAACAAGAAATACCACTATAGGCAAGAGGTGTCCATGAGGTCTTGAACCTTTTCTTAGTGTGAAATTATCGGAACTACTTGATAGATCGTGAACGCGATGTCTTGAACTGCCATCGTTTGGTGTAGTTCATCAATAACTTCAACGCGTGATAACTCTCTAGGTGCTGTCAAGTTTGTGCCGTTGTGTCCATTTTGGTCCTGGAATCATCCCGTTTCTCAGAATGCTCTAGAGGATCAACTTAATTCTCATAGGAAGCGGCCCACTTCCTCATTCAGATAGGTGAGTTCTATCAAGAGTGTTTACTGCTACACCCCACTTCAATCTTAAATTGAAACTATAAAACTCATTAAGACTTAATAAAAAGTCATCCTTCACATGCAGTCACACTATCACGTCTACACCATAGGGAACGGACAGAGAATGAAGTTCTCTGATATTGTTTTCCTTTAACTCACCACAAATTAGTTGTCCCATTCAAAACCTTGATCTTAGGATCTCCAGTCAGCAGGGTTGAGTATCATCCATGACAAATTTATTTAATGAGCTTAAGCTCCATCCCCCTCGATGCATTACTAACTATGTCTTTGGACAAACCTTTCGTCAAAGGGTCCGCGATATTCTCCTTAGACCTCACAAAGTCAACATAAATAACGGCAATTGAGATTAGTTGTTTCAGGGAATTATGTCTTCTACGAATGTGTATAGACTTCCCATTATAGTTGATGTTTTTAGCATTAGATATTGCATCTTGACTATCACAATGTATAGATATAGCTGGCACAGGCCTATGCCAGAGAAGAATATCTTTTAAAAAGCATGTTAGCCAAGCGGCTTCCTCTCCTGCTTTATCTAACACAATAAACTCCGATTCCATAGTGGATCGAGCTATACATGTCTGTTTGGAAGTCTTCCAAGATACAGACCCACCTGCTAGAGTAAAAACATATCCCCTTGTAGACTTAGACTCCTCTGAGTTTGATATCCAGTTTGCATCACAAAATCCTTCAAGGACGGCAGGGTACCTCTCATAATTCAAACAAAAGGTCAAAGTGTATTTCAAGTACCTCAACAATCTAATAAGTGCATCCCAATGCTCCTTCCCCGGATTACAGGTATACCTACTCAACGTACTCACAGGATAAGCACTGTCGGATCTCGTACGGTTCATCAAATAATCGTACTTTCTATAACACGTAAGTATTCAAGTTGCGAAACTTCATTACCCTTATTATTTTTGAGTTTACAACAAGGATCATAAGGAGTACATGCAGGTTTACAATCAAACTGATTAAATTTTTTAAGCACAGATTCAACATAATGAGATTGACTAAAACTATATCCATTAAAATTTCTTCTAATCTTCATCCTTAAGATCACATCAGCGGGCCTAAGTCTTTCATGTCAAAGTTTTCATTTAGCATGTTCTTAGTGGAATTAATTACATCCATGTTTGTACCAAGTATAAGCATATCATCAACATACAAGCATATAATCACACAGAACCCATTCACAAGTTTAGTATAAACATACTTGTTAGATTCATTGATTTTAAAACCACTAGAAATCATTACATGATCAAAAAATTTATTCCACTATTTAGGTGCTTGTTTCAAACCATACAAAGATTTTTTTTCAGTTTACGAACTTTGTTTTCACAACCTTTCACTACAAATCCCTCAGGTTGGTCCATGTAAATTTCTTCATCTAATTCACCATTTAGAAAAGTTGTCTTTACATCCATTTGATGTATCTCTAAGTTATGAATGACAGCAATAACAATTAACATCCTAATGGAAGTAATTCTCGTCATAGGTGAATAAGTATCAAAAAAATCTATACCTTCTTTATGTTTATAGCCTTTAGCTACTAACCTAGCTTTTTATTTTTCCACAGTCCCATCTACCTTACGTTTCCTTTTGAAGATCCATTTACAACCTATGGGTTTACAACCCTAAAGGTAAGTTTACAATCTCCCATGTACCGTTCTGTATGATGGAATCCATTTCACTAATGGTAGATTATTTCCACCATGAAGCTTCAGAAGAAGTTATTGCTTCTCTATAGTCTGTGGATCAGTCTCACCTAAGCATGTTATGAAGTATGGCCCAATTTTTTTTTCAGTTCTAAGACTTTTACCTCTTCAAGGCTCAAATTCAACTTCATCTTCCTCTAAGGTAATGTCTGAATGGTCGAAGGAACATCTAGGGGATCAACATATATCATGCGAGAATCAAATTTCAATGGAAAAACATTTTCGAAAAACACAACATCCCTAGATTCTATAATAGTATTCACACCAATTTCAGAAATTTCATAAATTACAACCATAAATCTATATGCAATAGTATTCTTAGGATACCCTATGAGGACACAATCAATAGTTTTGGGTCCTATTTTATTTCTCTTAGGAGGAGAAATGGAAACCTTAACCAAATACCCCCACACTTTGAAGTATGCATAAGAAGGTTGTCTACCTTTCCATAGTTCATATGGAGTTTCATCTGATCCTTAAAAGGGTACTCTATTCAGGATATGGCAAGCTGAGAGGTCGGCTTCCCCCCACAAGTTTTCTGGTAATCCTGAACTAATCAACATGACATTCATCATCTCCTTAATGGTTTTGTTCCTCCGTTCAGCCACACCATTAGATTGTGGTGAATAAGGAGGACTGATCTCATGAATAATGCCATGTTGTGAGCAAAGTTCTCCTATAGGAATTTTATACTCACCACCACGGTCAGACTTAACTCTTTTAATGGTAATATCTAATTAGGTTTCAACTTCTAGTTTATACATCTTAAAGACTTCCAAGGCATCTTCATTACCCCTGAGCAAGTATACCTGACAGTACCTGGTACAGTCATCTATGAAAGTTATAAACTATTTTTCACCAACTCTAGATTGAGTTGATTTCATGTCAACTAGGTCTGAATGAATTAATTTTAAGGGTTTAGAATTTTTTGAACATTTTTTCTAAAAGGTTTTTTTAGCATATTTTGATTCTACACATACTTCACATTTATGTTCATTATCCAAACTAAATTTGGGTATGCATCCTACGCTAGCCAGTGTATGCATTGATTTATAATTTACATGTCCAAGTCTACCATGCCAAACATTTAATGACACACAAATATAAGCAGAAGAATCAATTTTAATCATTTCATCAGAGGTTACATTAAGTTTATAGAGACCCTCAGTCTTATAACCCTTACCCACATAATCTTACCCTTAGTGACAACAACTTTTCCAGATTCAATTACAATTTTAAAACCCTTATCATATAAAACACGACAAGAAACAAGATTTTTGCAGGTGTCCGGAACATGAAGAATTTCATTCAATGTGAGAGTCTTGCTAGAAGTGAGCTTCATCCCAACTGTGCCTTTTCCTGCAACCTGTGCTGTAGATGAGTTACCCATGTAGAGTTTCTCCCTTTCCCCTACCTTATGATAGGAGGTGAACATATCTCTGTTTCTACATACATGCTTGGTAGCACCAGAGTCTACCCACCAGTCTCTCACATTGGTTACGAAATTAACTTCAGACACCGTACCAGAAAAATCGTTCTTGTTATTTTCGACCAAATTAGCATTGTTTTTCTTGTTATTAAAGTCTTTACGTTTTCTACAGTGAATTGCCATATGACCAGGAATTCCACAAACATAACAAGCACCCTTAATCTTACAAATGCCAGATTTAGGTTTCTGAAAACATATCTTTCTTGTGAGGACTAGGCTTAGGGTTGCGTTTGCTGCTCTCACCCTTTTTGTATTGGAAGGCTTGTGTTCAATTACATGAGCCTTGTTGGACTTGTCCCTTGTAGAAGATACGTTCTTGTCTTTGGAGCACAGTGACTCTTCCAATTGAATCTTCTTACCCAATTCAACCATAATGACTTCACCAGTTTCATGTCTCAATCTACGTTTTTTTATTTGGACCAGGAAAGCGGTAGTTTCTCAATCACATCCGACAATTGAAAAGTTTCATCGATCATAATGCCTTCAACATGAATTTTATTGATAATACACTGAAGTTCAAGGAATTGATCAACCAAAGATTTTTCATTTTACATTTTATATTCCAAGAACCTAGCTACCAAGAATTTCTTACTTCCATCAGTTTCAGCTTGCTATTTTTCCTCTAAAGCAGCCCATAAATCAAAAGCAGAAAAATTCACTTTTGCATTGTAAAAATCATACAGTGCATCCTCTAAGCAATTCAGAATATGCTTTTTAGACATATAGTTCTGCCTAACCCAACTGTCCAATTCCCTTTCATTTCCAGCATCATTCAAATTCTCATCAAAAGATTCCAGAACAAGATCATCTAGTATATGAAAACTCAGGAAAAATAACATCTTTGATTGCCATCTTTTGAAATCCTTTCGACTAAATTTTTCTGGTTTGTCAACATCATTTTTTCCCATTGTTACATAAGAAATTATTGTGTTAAGATTGTTGGTTCTGCAACAATAAAATACTAAAAAAAAATGATGTTAACGTTAAATAAAACTTCTGAAATTTAAACACTGATTCGAGGGCAAAGTCACTTGATCATCAAACTGTCTTAACACAGTAGTTCACCGGTACACCTCAAAAATGAGTGATGCTAAATACCCAACAATAAAGTTGTGTCCAGGATAAAACTTCCCGATACAAGTATTGTATAACACTACAATATTTTCCCACTCAAACGAACTCAACAACAAGATGAAGGAAAGAAATAAACAGGCAAATACGCAAACAAAGCAAGAAGAGGGAAAAAGATCCAGGGATAGAAGCCTGCTCTGGGATGAGTTGAAATAAAGAAAATGCTTTTCTTTTATAGGCGAAGAGAAAGAGAGAAATAAGTCCAGCAATTAATTTTGTATCAACATAATGTTGTAAATATGTGTCGACATAATGTTGTAAAGAAAAAACGGACAAAAAATATCGATACATGTTGTAAATGAAATTATATTCACTGGGACAGACGCCCCCTATTAAGAAAAGATTTATTTTTTGAAATTAAATTCGTTAAGGAAATAATTCAAAAGTATTTTGTCCAAAAAGATAAGTCTTGGTTGACCCATACCCACACCCGAACCCGAGCCCGAGCCCGAGTCCTGCCTGCCGACCGGACGGACGGCGGTGGCGTGCATGCTTCGGTGTGAAGCACCCTGTGTGCGTGAAATGTGTGGTTGCACCAACTAACCCATTCCCTAAGTCCTCTCCCCCACAAAAAAGTGTGTTGACCTAAAGGGCTACTCTTAGATGCAATTTACTTAGTAATATGGAGCGGCAACATCTTTAGTTTCTCTTTTGTGGGACTAAAAGTTTCATTTACAATTAGTGAAAATGAGCTAGTGTCCTTAATGACACTTAGGTACTAAGATACATTCCTACCAAGACCAAAAACAAAACATTAAAAATCATTTTCTCCAACACAATTTGGAGCAAGTCAACCGATCATGTCCCTTTTAATCCTGGAAATGGCATTACCGAATGTCGGTTGTATTCCAGATGATTTCTCGACTTTTTATACTTGTATTGATGTATTTGCTGCTGGTCGTATGGCTGCGACTGCTAATTCTGCTCCCCATGTAAGCGCACTACTGTGGTCTTCTAGCTCCTTTTACTTTGTTGTAGAATTTGCCTTTTTCGCTTGGCTGCACGTCAACACCCTCGGAGTTCCTGGTATTTCTTTTGGTTTTGCTTTCAGATCCTTTGGTTTGCTGGTGGTCCTCTAAATGCGTCTTTCAATTTTCCCTTGATGATTTATACATATACGAAGAAAACATTAGGGAAAATACGCAACTGATGATGAGGATCTTTGTGTTAGGTACAAGCGAACTAAAACCGTTTAATGTGTATGGTATGCTTCTCGCATGATTAAATCTACAAAAAGTGATGATTGATAGAAGAAAAAAAGCCGTAAGACGTGTCTAAACCGTATACGATCGATGTTTCTTTGTTTTCATCTTATATCTATAATGAAAGAAATATCCTGATCAAATGAAGTTGGTTTCGTGTGAAAGCAAAAATTGGTTTCGAAGAAATCTGAAAATGTACCTTTTAAAGCGGAAGAATTCCCTTGATGATCTGAAGTTGATACTTTCTAGAGTGTAAAATCCACTTCGAATCTGCTTAGATTTATGTTATAACTATGTTTCTCCCATTTTAGTATGAAAACAACACAAAGAAAGAGAAAAAAAAAGATAAACACAAGATAACTAAGAAGATAGATCATTTACCAAAACAAATAAGTTTTTTTCCTAGCGCCAAACCACTAAAAACCATGGTGATGATTTAATTGTTACAATTCGTTCACTACAAAAAAAAATGGGTTTAAGCGACTACTCGTTTTAAGTCGCTTAAAGCCCCTTTTAAGTCGTTATAACCGTTATAGCGCCTAAAAGAGGCATTCGCTCCGTTGGTTGCCCAAAGCCATGTATGTCAAAACCTTGAGCGACCATGCAATTGTTCTAGTAATAAACCAACTAACCTAAAGCGAGTATTTTTCTCATTGCTTAATATTTTGACCAACTAACATGGAGCAAGTAAAACTGTGATCGCTTAACATCTAGACCAACCAATATAGCAAGTAAAATATCAATCGCTTCAGATGTACCAATCTTTCTAAAGCAAGTAAACTACTTAGTTGATAGATACATGGAGCAACTCTTTCTGAAATTGCTTGGTTAAAGTTTTAAGCGATCAAATGATTTTGCTCGCTAAAAGTGATTTCTGATTTTGATTGGCCTGAAGTTGGTTGCTCAAGCTTTTGAGGTACAAAATTTTTTACTCTCTAGAAGCAACTTGTGACTTAGGAGCTATTGAACTACCTAGTTGGAAGATACATGAAACAACTTAACCTGATTTTACTTGGTAAATTTTAAGCGATCAAATAATTTTGCTCGCTACAAGCGATTTTTACTTTTAATTGTCCTGAAGTTGGTTGCTTAAACTTTTAAGCTATCGAAGTTCTTACTCAAGTTGATTACTTAAAGTTTTAAGCGACCAAATTATTTAAAATTCTGATTTTGATTGGTCTAAAATTGATTGCTTAAAGTTTTAAACTACCAAATTTCTTTAAAATTCTGATTTTGATTGGTCTAAAATTGATTGCTTAAAGTTTCAAACTACCAAATTTCTTTGCTCGTTAAAAACAAATTGTGATTAGATAATCCCAAATTATAATAATAATTAACAATTAATATTATATATTATCACTAATTAAGATTATATAATTAAAAATAACAAAATTAAATTAATATTAATACCGAAAACAATTATGAACTAAATTAAAATCATAATTGATCAACTTTATTATTAATGAATTCAATTTACATTCAATTTACAACATCATTTAGTCTCTACATTACAATCAGTTAGTCTCCAAGGGCCAATCAACTGACTCATTATTACGTAAGCTATGTTTGTATATTTCCGCATAATGTCATATCCGTCTTTGTTGAAAAGGTACATTCACAGAAATTGTATTTTTTTTCCTTGGCATTTGCATTATCACCGCCAGAACCTGCTTTATTTCTTGGCATCATATGAAGACAGTGAGATGCAAAAACAACAAAAGATTTGGGGAAAAGACTTAGTTCTCCTTTTTTGCTTTTTCCTGCAAAGTAATATTACAAATATTGCCATACATGAGCAAAGTTCATTTTGAAACCAGAGCAGATAATGTTAACCATTGGACTTTTAATAAATGCAGATACAACTTCAAATGTATGGGTAAGTGGTAACACTATTCACAATTTCAAATGTGGGTAAGAATATGCTTCATACACAATTTCAAATGTGGTAAGTAGTAACACTATTCACGTACTACTAATAAATCAGCTAATTTCAAGTGAGACAACTGGAAATAATCAGTAGTTCACCCCAATAATATATTGCACAAAATTTTCCCTATGTCTATACAATCTCTTTGAAAACAGCAAAAATATTGCAAGTTCTAATACCTGGAAATCCAGTAACGCCAACAATGTCACCACGTTTGACACCAGAATGGAAGCGTGTAAATTCAGCTTCGTCCTTGTCAGATTTCCTACACCGAAAGAATTTCAAAATTTCATATTTGGTAATATTTTACAAGACAGATGCAAATAATCCACTAGAAAAAATACATAATAAGTTCATAACTGCAACAGAAAGGAAAAAAAATTAGTAATAGTGACTCAACAGATACTATCTAATACTCTTTGCCACCACTCTCTAAATAGGTTAATTACAAATCCCCTTGCCGCTCTCCATATACAGATCTAAAAAAACGTTGTAATGCATAGATGATCAAGAAGAAGAGGATTTTCTTTAACATGATAATGAACTAGGTCACCCTAGTATATTTTATTACAATTTCCATACTGTCTCAAGTTTCAAAGAACAACAAACTCTCACAGATGTTGTCAGATTTCTTTGTTCCTCAAAACTTCAGACAGGTAGTCAATACCAATTCCGCCATTTATACCATCTTCGTGAATATCTAACAGAATTTGTAAGAGTTCTTTGTTCTGTGGACAATCGAAAGAGCTAGAAGAAAACTAATTGTTGTGTAAAACCAACTTTACAATAGCATTGGGTATAGAGAGTGTTCTTCAATAGGAACATAAAAGCCACCTCACAATAAATAATGCTTATTAGTCCAAATTTCGTAAATGCATATCCATGAATTCGATAACCTAAATAGAGAAATTACAGGGTCTAACAAATATACCAATCCTAACATAAAAAGCTGCCAAGTCTTCATAAAACTACTGTCTCATTAAGAATAATGTGAGACACATGACAGTAACAAAGAAATGACCCACTTAAATCACAGTTCTATACCTTGCGTCAACCATGAGATGAACCTTTAAACCCTCATTTTGCAAATCATACAAAAACAACTTTGAAGATTTCTTATCCATAATCCTACCTGGACAAAGAAAAACATATAACATTTACATTTGTTCATAAAAAACTACTACAGTAAAATTCCTGGCTGCAAGAGTTTACTTACCACCCAGTGAAGCTTCAACATCTTCGTGGTGTTCACCATCAGCCAATGTTTCCTCCTTTTCCAGGATGCTTTCCCTTTCCAGATTCTTTAGAGCTACAAAAACCAAATCACAGAATCAACATTTTAACATAAAGGTATCAAAGCATAAAAATCACTTAAAATAAAATTATTAGTTTTTCTGACCATTGGAACACCTTAAGTTGCTTCAAATAAGCCTTCTACGTCTACATACAGAAAAAAAAAACACAAACTCATTAGATCTACAACCCAAAATAAGAAAACAAACATCAACCAAACAAAACATTTAAATCCATCAAAAGTCATTCAAGCCCTGAAAATATTAGCACATATGTAATCCATTAGAATTCAATCTAAAAGACATAAACAAACTGGAAATCTCACTAAAAAGAACGGAATCAAAATAGTACTATCACCTTAACACCAGCCTTGGTGCATAGATTGACTAAAATAGTTACATATTGAAGAAAATGATGCAAGCTTCAGATGGTATAATGGTTGGTGATAGGATTTTTCACTCGATTTGTAGCTTGGGTTTTCTCAGAGAAACGGCTAGGGTTTTCAATGTGTTTAACAGACTCATAATAAGGCTTTACTCCTCTTACATGAACCTGCATACAAACACTCAAATGGTTAGATTAATCTAAATAAAACCCACACTAAAAAAAACTCAACAAACCAGCAAAAAAAATTAGATTTAAACAATGAGTGAATTCACACAGAGAAAAAATTTCAGCTTGTAATACAACTATAGTTGATTATAAATAAAATGAAATTCATGAAGATGACAGATTGGAAACAAAAAGTCAGCATCAGTAAAAACATATAAATACACAGAGCTCGTAGCACCATTTTGTCAACATTAGAAGGCTTCTGGTTCTTACCTAAGAAAACATTTAGGCGTTGAGGCTGTCATTTCGAACTCCATCACATTTAGGGTTCCGGCAGAAATCAACTCATCACAGAAGTACAAATTAGGCTAGGGGAGATGAAATATAGGTAAAACCCATCATGAAACTGGAGTCAATTTCTTCATTAAGTCGCCGGAACACCGTCTATCACACCGGCAGGACATTTCCGCCGAACTTATTCTTAATCATTTCTTCACCATTTTCGGACTTAAACATATCCAACAACTTCTCTAACTCCTTCTGATCTTCATGGTGTTCTTCAATCTCATTTAATCGCAACATAATCTTCAATCCCAACATCACAGTATCTTCAATTGATTTCATCTTCTCCTTTGGTCTAACTGGCACCGATACAACCATCAACAACAACTCCTTAATCTTTCCCTTCAACTCTCAACTTCAAACTTAGAATTCCAACTCTCCATCTTCCTCACAGACGACTGCTCTGGAAGTTTTGAGAGAGCGGAACAGAAAGAAAGAGAAAGACAAGGAACGAAAATGATACGAAAAAAAAGTTTAGTGTTTTGAAAAGAAAATTTGAACGGTGGATAAGCCACCTCATACGGATCTTAAAAGGTTTTGGATGGTCCAGATTCGGTGTCATGCGGATTGAGCCAAATGTGTGAGTTAAATGTGTGCTTCTTTTTGTGTTAAAACGAAAATTTGAATGGTGGATAAGCCACCTCATACGGATCATGGAAGGTTTTGGATGGTCCAGATTTGGTGTTGGATTATCATACGGATTGAGACAAGTGTATGAGTTAAATGTGTGCTTCTCTTTGTGTTAAAACATCGGTAGGTTTAGGGTATCGGTGAAGATTCCGACTTAGGGGAAGAGGTTATTAAGGATAATACATCGATAGGTTTAGGGTACCGGTGAAGATTCCGACTTAGGGGAAGAGGTTATTAAGGATAATATGACGAACATCGATAGGTTTAGGGTACCAGTAATGATTCCGACTTAGGGGAAGAGGTTATTAAGGATAATATAACGAACATTGATAGGTTTAGGATACCGGTGAAGATTCCGACTTGTGGAAAGAGGTTATTAAGGATAATATGACGAACATCGATAAATTTAGGGTTCAGGGTTAGATTCCGACTTAGGGGAAGAGGTTATTAAGGATAATATGACGAACATTGATAGGTTTAGGGTACCGGTGAAGATTCCGACTTAGGAAAAGAGGTTATTAAGGATAATATGACGAACATCGATGGACATCTCGCTTTCTTGGACATACACTTAACACAGGTGATCTTTGCATATCTACCTATTACAGTTCTGAATCTCAGCGGAACTAAAAAACCTAACTAAAAGGACATTAACATCAAACCTAAATAGGAAAAATCTAAAATATTTATGGAATTGAATCATATAAGAATATCCAATTAGATTGAACGATTTTTAGAGTCAGATGAATTTGTATATGTATATGTAAATAAATTCATATGAAGTTCTAAGGATGTCGAATTAGGTCGAATATATGGATGACACTAGGTTACTCAATTTTTTTCGGATTCCATCGATTTCTACGGTTATCAATCGACTTTGTCACTAGAAATCACTCAATGTTTCATCAATCTCACTTGAGTTCATTCAATTTTCATCAATCTCACTAAAATTCACTCAATTTTTTATCGAACCGACTTGAATACACTCAATTTTGATCGATCTTACTCAAATTATATCAATTTTCATCAATTTCACTCGATTTCACTTAGATTCATTGAATTTTATTCAATCTAAATCAAACTCATTCATTTTCATTATCGATCTAACGATATCAAACTATGATCTATATGCACTCGTCTAGATGTTTCGAAGTTCCACTCTAATGTGGTACCTGACCAAGCATAATATAACATGTTGTTATCTTCCCTAATATAAATGACGCTATTGAATCAGATAAAACAAATTGGGGAATCAGATAATTATTTCTTGGAATTGACTTATGTAAATCTTTAAGAACGTCCAACGAGATCTCACTTGATTTCACCCAATATTCATCGGTTTCACTTGAATTCACCTGTTTTTCATCGATCTCACCAATTATTATTCGATCACTTTGAATTCAGTCGATTTTATTTCGTCTCACTAGAATTCAGTCATTGTTTCATCGATCTCACTTGACTTTACTCATTTTTAATCGATATCACTCATATTCATATAATATTCTTCGATCTCACATGTTCACTCAATATTCATCGGGTTCACTTAATTTCCATTAACTTCACTTAATTTTGTTTGTTATCCGTCAATCTTACCAAATTTGGCCGTCTCGCTCAGATTCAATCGGATTTTATCGTTTTTTTCCAGCTTCTCGACAAGGACCTCCGATGGAAAACGAAAGAATCAATTTGTAGAATCAATCTTACATATTTCCATTTGGCCTCATATAATCAATTTTTAGGGTTCACCTGATCAATTTTTAACGATATTCACGTGGGACTCATTTTAAAATTACGCAAAGAGTTCCAATAAGATAATCTATTGTTTATCCCGGACATGATTAGTCTCGTGTTTTGAAATTTATCTGTAACCATAAATCTATTCAATTAAATCTATTTCTTAATGCCGATTAAATATGGACCTCCGACTACAAATTAAATCGATACTCTATTTTTGATGGTGTACAGTTTGATAAGATAATGTCCTCGTTTTAAATATCTCTTTTACAAATGAGTAGAAGGAGAAAAAAACGATTTTTATTCATCCAGTTCCTAACGTGCCTCTATAATAAGTTGTGAACGTGGCTCTTGTTTAGCCATATCTTTTTTTTTTCACATCTACCAAAACTAGGATTCTAGAAGAACAAAAATCCCCAACATTTCCCTCCATTTTTTTCTTTCCCCGCTCCAAAAATATGGTCTCCATCCTTGATTCTATTTTTTTCTGAAAACCTAGGGTTTCTTTCTCTCAAATCTCTCTATCTTTCACATCATTTCTCGTTGTCTCTGCCTCTCTTAAGGTGATCTGAAAACAATATTTTGTTCTAGTTTTGTAGTATCAATTTCTGATTTTAGGTTTTTGATTTTAGAGTTTCTATTTGTTGTTTGAAAATTGGTTTTTGATTTTTAATCTTTATTTTTGGGTTCTTGTTCTGTTTTTGAAAAAGGGGTTTTCTTCTTTTGTTGGGGGTTTGAATTGTAAGGAGTTTTGTGGTTGCATAATTGATATAACTACCTGTATTGTCTTTGGTTTATATGAAATTTGCAGTTATTGGTTTATGAAGAGTACCTGTTTAGTGTTTTCATTTTGTTTGTCAGTATGATTGTGTTCTTGATTTCCATTTAATACATATTATTCTTCCTGAAATAGAGACTGCTTCAACTAGTGTTGTTGCTAAGCCTAAGTTTTTGGTAGATGTAGATGAGTATGGTACACCTGTAGGTGATAATGTAGATAAATTAGCTACTCGGGCAGGAAAACTTGTCCGAGTGTATTGTCCGGTGTCATACGTGGATTGGAGGAGTGTTCAGAGAACTACAAAGAAGATGTATGGTTTAAGTTGATGGTATGTAATCTATACATTTCTTTTTTATTCTGGTTATTTTGCGTTACATTTAGGATTGAATGGCTTGACGAATCATGTTGATTTGTTGACATGATTCACATGAACACTTGTTTATTCAGCAAAAATTTGAGTTCATTGAGCCAAGCCATTGAGTTTACGACTGTGGTGAGCAGGTGGTTTCATTTTTATGGTTGGATTGGGTGATGGTTTATATAATAATGGGTCAAATTGTATAGTAACCTGATTTGTGCATTGAATACTCAGTAGATATCTACTCAATTTACTGCGTAGTTTGTTTATCAAAGTTTTAATGCCCTGTGTATGTTGGGCTATATAGTGTGTATGGCTGTGTGGAATTTGAGTTGTACCTGGCAATTGTATAGTTCAAAATTTGTGTTTTTGGTATTATACTAATTTAAGTTTTGCCGGGTGCGATCCCTTGAATGTGTACATAGAGACTTTACCATCAACAAAACCGATTCATTAATTGAATTTTCCTTGGAACATTAATTCATCATCAATAAAATTGTAGAATTTTTGTGGTCTGCAGCTTAATTACACGAATTCCTTCTATTGCTGCTTCTACTTTTTGTTACATATTGTCTTTGAAAGACATTTCATTTAACTGATTTCAAGGGTGGATTTTCAAATAAAAAGAATCAGAATTTCTGACAATACATTAATTTTCTACATGTGCAGGTTTGAACATCCTTCGTGATTGATCATGTTGACAACTAGATTTGCTATATGTTGATGATGTTAATTTCATTAGCAGTTCACTTCCTCTGCCTTTCCTTTCTTTTCTTTTTATGCAATGTGTTTTAGCTATTGTTGGTTGGTGTAATTTTCCCTCCACAACACTAATTTTTGAAGGGTTGACTTACTTTTCAGGGGTGAATGGGGTGATGGCACTACAATGGATATATAAAAACAGGGAGGACAGTGCAACTACTGATATTCAGACAAGGGTTGATATGTATATCACTTTGCAATCGATCTGATTGATTTCATGGATCTGATTAAATGGGAGAAGATGGGATTTGTTAATGCTGGAACTCTCTAACTTCCACAACTAGTCAACAAACTTCTAAACAATGTAAGAAATTTAGGCCTTTTTTGTTTCTTCGGTTGAGTTTCTGAATGTTTACCAGCCTCAACCAATCTCGTATCTAGTTATGTTATAAATTGTTTTAGGAATTAGATTCTTAAAGTTCTGCAATCTCAATGAAGCTACATGGTAGTGAAAAGACGCTACCATCTCTATGGGGTGTTGGCTATAGCTGAATTTCAATTTTACTTTTGAGCACCCATTTCTGCATATATCTTTTTCTTTGACTTTCAATTTCTGAGTGAATTTGTTATATTTATAGATGTAGTTGGTGCTCTAGCCAAGATCAAATCCAAGCCTACAGTATTATACATTAGATTTAAGAGATCGACTCTATCCTTGTGTTAGGATTTCCATTTCTTTTAACTGTCTTGTTATGACATTTGCTCAGGTCAGGTCCTGATTCAGGGACCTCTTTTCCGCCCTTTGTCATGGATCTAACCAGGTTAGTATACTCGGTTTTCTCTTTGGTTGCATAGGTTGCAACTATCTCCATTGGCAGGTAACAATAATAATTAAATGATGGTGATATCTAGATGATCGATCATCTAGCTACAATCTCTTTTGTTATTGATGTGGTTGCTTTTATCGATTATCATGGATATGTAGTCATTAATTTGCGTTAGTACCCCGCCAAAGGAGAGTTGCCCTAAGTCTGCTTTAGCTTAATGTTAAAAAGTGCAGTGGAAATAATCAAACTCTATACTAGGTCTAGCTCCTCAGCAACATCAATCTCAAGGTATCATATAAAATTAGAGTCTAATTTGTGATATTCTCATATGTTAGTATTATGAAATGTTTTTTCCCTAAATCCTTATATGTAACTAAAGTACAATGTTCAAGACTGTGTTAATCCAGATTTGAATGTGTCTACCATGGCAAGAGGAAACTTCAAATGAGATGGCGATATTTTGCAGATTAAGGGATGATGCTAATGGACTCTCAACCCGGTTAGTGAATTGGCGATACAAAGAAGACGAGAGATAGATTCTGCATCTTGAAGCCATTGGGAGCAATCATTTACAATAAGGGGATGGCCGACATTTTTCAAAGTTAGTCATGAAGATTTAAGATTGGGTTAAAGAGGTTGTTTAATATATAGCAGAATATAGTTTTGGTAGGGATCTTGTGTTCTCCATTGCCTTCCAATTGGTTGCGGACGAGATAAATGTGTATACATGGGGGAGTGCATAAGCCTTAATTTTATCACTTGAGAATAGACATATAATAAAACTTAAGGGTTCTATTTCTTACATTCTATTATTACTGTTGTGAATTGCTCGTACAATTACCACTTGTGCACATTGATCTGATCACCAAGAATATGATATTACTAATCAGTGACAAATTCTATAATGTAATATGGCCAAGTCGATCTAAGGCATCAGATTACGTCGTTAAACACTTCTGACTTTGAGACTGTGTATAGTTGAGCAATCTGGTGTATCTTGGCTATGCTGGACTTGGAGACCTAGCTCAAACCTTCAAACTAATTCGACGAAACTAAAGCATTTACCCGAAAACAGAAGTTAAAATAGTCCTTGGTCCTAAACCGCTTTGGCAATTACAAGCTTCATCGAGTACGATGATCGAAATTATATTAAAAGATAAAATATATAGAACTGATAAACACACTGAAACAAAAAAAAAAGTTATCCAAATTATAGTCAATTTAGTCGACTCATGTATATTTTCTTTTTCAATTTGTGTATCCAAACATTTGGTCATAGTGAATGAAAACAATGATTTGAACAAGTTTTCATGTTTCTATTAAACAAATCCTAATAAGATTGTTAGATAAATATTAATTAAGTTCTCAAATGTACTTTAAAAACTGATTTTTTTTTTTTGAAATGATCGTAGCGGCTTAAACTTGGTTGCTGATAGAGATTTTACCAATTAATTCATTTTTTAACATGTGGTGGTGGCTTAAACTTAGTTGCTGAGAGAGGTTTGAGCAACCAATTCATTTTCTGTTGCTACGAGTCTGTGCCTCAAAGTGAATAGCTACATGATCACTTTTTTAGATGCTATAAGTTACTTGAAAAACGGATCTAGCAATTGAACATATTTGGTCGTGGCTCAAACTTAGTTGCTGAGAAAGGTTTGAGCAACCAATTTATTTGGTTGTTGCTACGAGTCGGTGCCTCAAAGTGAATAGCTACATGATCAACTTTTAGCTGCTATAAGTTAGTTGAAAAACAGATCTAGCAATTAAACATATTTGGTTGTGGCTCAAACTTAGTTGCTGAGAGAGGTTTCAGCAACCAATTTATTTTGTTGTTGCTACGGTCGGTGCCTCAAAGTGAATAGCTACCTGATCAACTTTTAGCTGCTATAAGTTACTTGAAAAACAGATCTAGCAATTAAACATATTTGGTTGTGGCTCAAACTTAGTTGCTGAGAGAGGTTTGAGCAACCAATTTATTTTGTTGTTGCTACGAGTCGGTGCCTCAAAGTGAATAGCTACATGTTCATTATTTTAGTTGCTATAAATTATTTGAACAAAGGATCTATCGATTAAGTGTATTTTTTCGTTGCTAAATAATAGTGGACACATGTTTATTGCCGCCAAAAATTTTGCCAGTTGCAATTTAAGACGCTTAAACTATTTAAGCGACTAAATTTCCGAGCTCTTGTTAAGATTTTAGACGCTTAAACCCGTTTTTCTTGTAGTGGTTGTTCGAATGCATAGATCGGTGATAAGCATAACGGTCAGTATGCAGTACGGAAGACAAATAATAATAACAATTAAGTGTCGAATGGGACAAGTGTTTACGTGGTTCGGCTATGCCAACTCCACGGGGTATTGAGTATTAGTTTTCACTATGATATTAAATGTGCTACACAGTATTGGGGTATTGAATATTAGTTTTCACTATGATATTGAATGTGCTACACAGTATTCGGCTAAGTCATACTGACTTTGAGTAAAAGAGAAAAGGATTACATTGATGTGTCTCTCTCTTATCTTATGCACTCTCTCTTATCTCCAAACTGTCTACCTTTAATCCAGTAATGGACTGAGTATTTTTTATAATTGTGCATGGAGTCTAATCTCTCTTTAGCTCTCATACATTTACCGCACCATTGATGTGTGTATCTCTTCTGCGGGTTATGCTCTATGTTGTCCAAGGTGCGGGTATTACTTCTGATACGTGATCAATTCTTAACTGATCCACTCAGTGACTGCCACATGCATTCTTTCTATTATATTTAATGCTGGGCAAACAACTTTATCCCACGGAAAACTGTTGTCCTCTTTGTCATTCTTCTTCATTGTCAGTGCACGTGGAGATCAGAAATTTACCTCTTGATGAGATAAAATAACTAAAGATCTGATCTTGTGGAACGTATGCATGCATATCATAACCATGTGTGCGTACCATAACCCCTGATCCTATTTAGCTGAGATGGTGCCACGTGTACAGTAGTTATTTTATACCTACAATGGGTGTTAAGGGGGTGATATTGTAAAGGAATTTTATCAATGCCCTCGTTAGATTAAATTATCCTAGACTCGGGCCAAATTACAGACACAACTCACAAAAAGAAGAAGCATAAAACATATAAAAGAAATTTAAAAGAAATAATCCATTATTACAAATACCAAATTTCAGATGATCATGAATACACACGTACATTAATCAATAATCGAAAATAAATAAATAGAATGGAACTTAGACTGGAAGATTTCATCACTATGAGCAGCAATTTGATAATCATGAGCTTTAATAGTCTCTACCTTCTGGTTCTCCAAATTTACATCAATGGAGCCTCGACCTGGACCCAGTCATAATTTTTACATTACTATTTTCTAATTAACCAAACACTACAATGGACTCGATCTCCTTTTTTTTTTTATTCTTCATCTTCTCCTCCAAATTCTACTCATATTCCTGAAAAGAAGTATAGAAAAATCCGTCAAGCCATCACATGTCCCCATATTTACAAATGAATAGGAATGTTATATAGTTAAGTCTAAAATCATGACTGTAATACTTACGCGTAGCTTCTCTTCGGCAAATTGATACCATGAAATTTTATTTCTTGATAATTTATCTTCAACCTGTTTCTTAATTTGTAAATTATAACTACATAAAATCTACCTCGACACTTGGTGGAAGATTAACGTCGAAGCAACTTAGTATGGTATAACGAAATGCACTGCAGCAACACCGAAACTGCTTAGTTATTAAACAAAGATCAATATTGTAATAATACTTCCCCCATTTTCCCTAATAAGGAAAGTGTTATTGGAAAGCAAGGAGGTCGACCAAATAACCTAGGGAAAATAGACTTTTTCTCTACTTTCTTTATCCTCACTCAGCTCTTATATAGCTTCATTTTCTCTTAAATGGAGTTCTTCTATCCTTTGTAATAAACTCATAAATAAACTTAATATCTTTACTCTGTGGTTGTAGGCATAGCCGAACCACGTAAATCCATTTGTGTTGATCACTTAGATGCATTTATATTATTTGCTTGTTTAAGATCTGATTTCTTATGTAGATCTTATTATGTTGACTATGGAAAAATTAGTAGGCACAGTTTGGCGCTAGAAACAGGGACCTCGTGTCCTGGCTTAAATTTTATTTTCGTCGTATGATTTGAAAGAAATTTCCTTTACGTTATTCTTAGCTATAATTTCAGCTAGATCTAAGCATGAAAAAGGTAAATATCACTCTTTAGTGAGCATTTATTTTAACCTCTTAACTGTTTGAGTATAGTCATCTTAAAGAGTTTTTTAGATCACAGAAAGTTCTTCTTTGTCGTTGAAGGAGTTCCCTTCTGCATATGCAACTGAAATAGGAATTTATTTCCTAGATGTTTTGTACCTTTCTACACAAAATTAACGATATGTTTTCTATTTAAACATCGGTCGGGGTTGTATGGAAAGCAGGGTCGTTACGGGGTCTTTTCTATTTTCTATTATTCGTTCTTCAACGTAATCTAATTTTTCTCTCAAATCTTTAACCTAAAATCGAGTCGAACTTGAGGTATGAAATCTTCGAGTGGTATTCTTCATACCCATTAGATGTATTTCAAAAAACAATAAGCTTTCGAGTTTTTTCCCAGATGGGATTTTCTTCTCAATGTTTATTAATGATCAGAAACATTAATGGAAGTTAAGTATGTTGATAATTTATAATTGACTTCGTGTGGTAAAATTCCTTCTCTTGAAAGATCTCTTAGTGAATGAAAAGCAATGTGTATTCAGAACTGTCACAGACCAAAGAATCACAGACCAAAGTGATATTACAGAGATTCTTCAACACCAATTTGCAGGCTCGGAGATGAAAGAATGCCTCTTTACGGATATCGGCGTATGTCTCTTCAGCGAGCTAAGGGGTACTTGCGTAGAAGTTGATCCACCTGGTTACGCAGCCTTAATTCTCGTAACTCAGCTCTCATTACATAGGTATTAGCTACGTAAGATCCAATTGCGTAGCCATACTCTCCCAGCCAAAGTCAAGTACACAGGAAATTACCTATGCTTGCTACAAGGAGGTGTTACCTCAGAAGAAGGTTCTTCTTGTAATACAGATATCAAAAACGAAAGCAAATATCGTTTTGGTGTCATTAGACACAAATTCAATGGTTCAAACGAATGCATGTGCATTCTCAACCTCCATTAATGGAGGCGGAGGACACTTTTATGTCACTGAACACAGGCTTGTCCGCTCAAACGTATTTATATACATTCCTAGATGATATTGACGCAGACGCATAGCCAAGCTCTAGTTGCGTAGCCAAACGCAATTTCCAGTTGCGTATCACAATGGTTTCAGGCTTCGTGATGAAAAATCATTAACACAAGTTCAATGGTTCAAAGTTCAAGCAGATCCGAAAATTTCCCTCTTTCTTTGTTTCTCTCCCAAGGAGGAGAAACAGATGCTAAGGCTTGGAAACCTTCCTGGTCTTTCCTTGAGGTTTTCATTGCCATATATGTATAAACCCAATCATCATCTATGTCTTGTCTAATAGTCATTAGAGAAAGAGGGAGAGCAATTGAGATAAAGTTTATATGCTATGAGATGATAGCATTGATTTTGCTTGTGTTAGTATCAGATTCTTTTATAGCTGCAAATCAAGAATTAAAATATATATATTTTTGTATATATGATTTGTCCTTAATTATCTATATTGTTAATGATCGATTGGTACTTATCGTGTGATTTTATGTGTTTGCAGGTCTTTTTGGAAAATAAATATTAGTAGAAAAATCGGATCAAAAAGTGATAAAAGCATCCCGAGAAAAATTACTAAAGGCACCAAGGGAAAATGATAAAGGTGCCCAGCTTTTGGATAGGGGCACCCCTTCTTTGTTTCAAATTTGAAAAAAGGCGGGAAAAAATTCTATATTGAAAGAGAATTATCTGATAAGGTTTGGGACCGAGATTTTGGCATTAGAAGGAGTATTCGATATCAAAACAATCAAAGGAAGTGTAAACACGTCATTCAGAAGGGTTTGTTGCCGAGAAAATATCTGGGGAAGTCGAGTTTTGGTCGAAAAGGGGAATTCTTCCCTGATTCGGATTTACATGAATCTGAGTTTGTTTTGGATTGTGTTTTGGGTCCTTATCGAGTTAAGAGGAGTTGTTAGGGTTTACTAAACCTATAAATAGCAAAGAGGAGGAAGAAAAATCAGAAGAGGGGAAGCTGGAAGAAAACATGAAGAAAAGAAACTGTTGTTGCTGAATGTGAAAAACATGGATAGAACAACGGTTCCTTCAACCCATCTGCAATGGATATCTTCGTCTTTGCAACATTTATCTTCAGATGCAACGGTTTCTTCAACCCATCAGCAACGGATATCTTCAGAAAAGCTACGTTTATCTTCAGCGGAAGCACTTTCTCCTATGTAACAGTGGAAACAGTTTTCTACAACACTATTACACCGTTGCAAACTCTCTGTTTGCACAATTTTTACTCTTTTCATTTTTCTAAACAATTTTGAGCCATGAATGCATATTTTAATGGTGTTTACAACATGAGGAGCTATACCCTATTGCTGAGGTGACGGAGGAAGCCATTTTCTCAATAATAAAGTTGTATATTTTATCTAATTAATTTTTACAATTTTTTTATAATTATTTGCTTTGAATTAAATTTGAAATAATGATTTTTATCAATTAGTTGTGTTTTCTTTTGATGGGTCATGCTTAATTTAGTTCTTTTGATGGGTCTTAATTTAGTTCTATTGATGTCTCATACTTTTAATTTACAACTATTATTTTGAAAATCTAGCTTTGGCAATATTTAGAATCAATTGAATATATGAGTTGCAAGATAATTATTAATAGTAAATCACTTGAAAAATTAGCTAATGTCGGAATCCTTAGTCTTAGTTCTTTCCATAATCTTAAATCAATTTTAATTCAATCTTTTTTATTTTTGGTATAAAAAATTAGGTTTAAAAATCAAATCTTCACAAGTCTGAGTATCGAATATTTACCACTATTTCTAAAACACATCAGTTTTTGGCGCCGCTGCCGGGGAAGGACAGACTGTTGAAGAGCACGCCCATGCTCTTTATAATAACACTAGATTTTATAATCATCATAACTTTGACCCTTATTCAGAAACCTATAACCCTTGTTGGAGAATCCTAACCTTTCTTGGTCTAAGTGCCAGAGTCAAGGTCATTCTAGTAATTCTAAGGTTCCCCCAGGTTTGGATATACTAGGACCGACACAATTTCAGAATCCGATAGATAAGACGATCATGAGTTTAGCATAGTCTCTCGCCTTATTAACTCAGAACACTACAAATTTTCAGCAGTCAGTCAACCAAAGTTTACAAGAAAATCAAAAGATTGTTCAGGCTAACAGTCAGGCTATTTACAATTTAGAAACCCATGTAGGTCAAATCGCTAAGTCTTTGAGAGAAAGAGAAAAAGGTAAGTTTCTTAGTCAACCACAACCCAATCCTAGAGGAGTTCATGAACTATCTTCTGGTGAGAAATCATCAAATCATGTGAATGCAATTAGAACCCTTAGGAATGGTAAAGTGGTAGACAACAAGGTAACCATGCATGATAGTGAACATACGGTAGTTTACCCTTATGAGACAGTAGCTGAAGAGACTGATGAAGTCTCTAAAGAGCCCGATGCAGTTTCTTATAAGCCAGATCTTGTGCCCAAATCCCCGTTCCCACAACTGTTAACACAAACAAAGAAGGAATCCAATCTTAACGACATATTGGAGGTTTTTAAGCAAGTCACTGTCAACCTTCCTTTATTAGATGCAATTAGGAATATTCCTACTTATGCCAAGTTCCTTAAGGATATGTGTACGCGAAAGCGAAAGATTAGTGTACAAGAGAAAGCCTTTTTAGCTAGTCATGTGAGTTCAATCATCCAGAACAATACAACTCCTAAGTACAAAGACCCAGGGTCCCCAACCATTTCTTGCACAATAGGTAACTACCATGTTGAGAAAGAGTTACTTGAATTAGGATCCAGTGTGAACTTACTTGCATACCATGTGTACCTCCAGCTAGGACTTGGTGATTTGAAACCTACTCAGATAACACTGCATTTAGATGATAGGTATGTGAAAACTCTTTGTGGTGTCATAGAGGATGTTCTTAATTAGGTCGATAAGTTTATTTATCCAGTGGATTTTGTTGTCCCTAATACCCAACCTATCGAGAATCAAATACCTGTGATATTAGGTCGCCTGTTTTTAGCTACATCTAATGCGATCATTAACTGTCGAAATGGTATTATGAACTTATCTTTTGGTAATATGACTATTGAGTTGAATATTTTCAATATTAGTAAGCAACCACCTGATCTAGATGACACGTGCATTGAAGAGGTGAATATGATAGGAACATTAGTTCAGGAGTCATTACCAAACTCTTTGTTAGAAGATCCATTAGAGAAATTCCTAGCCCACTTTGGGTTTGATGTTGATGATGATAGTATGATTAATGAGGTGAATGCTTTGTTAGATTCAACCCCTTTGATAGACACTAGTAATGGATGGAAATCTAAGTTCGAACCACTACCAGTTTCTAAGTCTACCCTAATTCCTTCTTTATAAGAGCCTCCTAAGTTAGACCTTAAACAACTACCAGATACTCTGAAGTATGTGTATTTAGGCCAATCTGAGACTTTGTCTGTGATTGTAGCATCCGACTTGGATAGTAACCAGGAAAGTAGGCTAGTGATCGTGCATCAAGACAATAAGGAAGCTTTAGGGTGGAACATAGCAGACATTAAGAATGTAAGTCCTACTGTTTGTATACATCAGATTCATTTAGAGGATGATATCAAACCGTCTAGGGAGATGCAATGTCGACTTAACCCTAACATGAAAGAAGTAGTTCATACTGAGTTACTTAAGTTGTTAGATGCAGGTATCATCTACCCCATTTCAGTTAGTAAGTGGGTCAGCCATGTTCAGGTTTTTCCCAAGAAATCAGGTATCACTGTAGTCCAAAATGATAACAATGAGTTAATCCTAACCCGAGTGACCACGGGGTAGCATGTTTGTATTGACTATAGAAAAATAAACAAGGTCACAAGGAAGGACCACCTTCCCCTTCCTTTCATCGACCAAATGCTTGAGAGATTAGTGGACATAGCCATTGCTTGCTAGATGGTTTTTCTGGTTATAATTAGATTGTTATTTCCCCAGAAGACCAAGAGAAAAACTCCCTTTGGTACCTTTGCATATAGACGCATGCCTTTTGGGTTGTGTAATGCACCTGCTACTTTTCAGCGTTGTATGATGAACGTATTTTCTGATATGGTAGAACGGTTTTTAGAGGTCTTTATGGATGATTTTTCAGTATTTGGGTCATCTTTTGATGAGTTCTTGCATCATTTGATATTAGTGTTGACTAGGTGTAAGGAAAAGAATTTAGTGCTTAATTGGAAAAAAATATCATTTCATGGTTCGATCAGGTATTGTTTTAGGGCATATCGTATCTTCTAAGAGTATAGAGGTAGACAAAGCCAAAGTTGACCTTATTAAGACTTTACAGGTTCCCAAAACTGTATGAGATGTTAGGTTATTCTTAGGGCATGCAAATTTTTATCGTTGATTCATTAAGGATTTTAGCTTGATTTTCAAACCTCTTTGCAATCTGCTTGCAAAAGATATTAAGTTTTTCTTTGATGATGCTTGTTTAGAGGCTTTTGAAAAGCTTAAGACCTTACTCACTACCGCCCCCATAGTCCAGGCACCTAACTGGAACCTACCTTTTGAGATCATGTGTGATGCTTCAGATTATGCTATTGGTGTTGTGTTAGGACAGCGAGAAAACAAATTACTTCATGTGTTAGGACAACAAAACTCTAAATAATGCCCAACTGAACTACACCACCACAGATAAGGAACTGTTATCCATTGTTTTTGCCTTAAACAAATTTAGATCTTATCTCTTAGGTTCTAAGGTTATAGTCTTTACTGATCATGTTGCTTTGAAATACCTTCTGTCTGAGAAGGATACTAAACCTAGATTGATTAGATGGATCCTTTTGTTACAAGAATTTTCTCTAGAAATTAGAGACAAAAAAGGTGCAGAAAATGTAGTAGCAGACCACTTGTCTAGGCTTGTTTTTGATTCCCCTGATGATTCCCCTCCTGTGAGGGATAGTTTTCCTGATGAACAACTTTTTGTTTTTTCCCAATTACCTTGGTTTGAGAATATAGTGAATTATCTTATTACCGGTCGAATGCCTCAACATTGGGGTAAACAAGATCGTTCTAGGTTTTTAGCCAAGGTAAAGCATTTCTTTTGGGACGATCCTTATCTGTTTAAGTATTGTCCAGATCAGATTATTAGAAGATGTATACCTGAGAGTGACCAGACCAGTATTATTTCCTTTTTTCATGATCATGCTTGTGGAGGTCATTTGAGTACTAAGAAGGCTAATTCTAAGATTTTGCAGTCTTGATTCTACTGGCCTTCGTTGTTTAAAGATACCCACAGTTACTGTGTTGATTGTGAGCGTTGTCAGAAGTTATGAACCATTTCACGTAGAAATATGATGCCTTCGAACCCTATTTTAGTTATTAAGGTCTTTGATGTGTGGGCCATTGGTTTTATGAGTCATTTTCCTAATTCCTTTGGTTATTTTTATATCCTTGTCGATGTAGACTATGTCTCAAAATGGGTTGAGGCGGTTTCGTGTAAAACGAACGACCACAAGGTTGTGGTCCAGTTTTTGAATGATAATATATTTGCACGTTTTGGTACACCACGAGCTATAATTAGTGATGGAGGGTCACACTTTCTTAATAGAGCTTTTAGTCTCTTGATGAAGAAATATGGTATTACTCACAAAGTAGCTACCCCATATCACCCCCAGAATAGTGGAAAAGTAGAGATTTCCAATAGGGAAATTAAACATATTTTAGAAAAAACAGTTAATCTTAATAGGAAAGACTAGTCATTGAGGCTTACTAATGCCTTATGGGCTTACCGTAATGCGTTTAAGACCCCCATTGGAATGTCACATTATCGTCTAGTTTTTGGCAAGGCATGTCACCTGCCCATCGAGTTAGAACACAGAGCATATTGGGATGTAAAGCAGTTAAATTTTTCACTTGACAAGGCAGGAGCTCACAGGAAGTTCCATCTCAATGAGTTGGAAGAGATTCAGAAAGATGCATAAGATAGTGCTAGGCAGTATAAGAACAAAATGAAACTTGTGCATGATAGAAATATTTTAAGAAGATCATTTTCTCCAGGTCAAAAAGTTCTTCTATATGATACTCTTTTGCATCTATTCCCTATGAAGTTACGCTCTCGGTGGACCGGTCCTTTTGTTGTCCATATTGTTTTTCCTCATGGTGCTATTGAGATTGAGACTCAAGATGGTAGAAATTCTTTCAAGGTTAAGGTCAGAGATTGGAACTATTTTTATAGCCTTTTTCTTCAGGTGATGTTGAGGAGGCCCTCTGGAGGACCCTGTTTACTGTGATTGACCATCAAGTTTTTTTTTTGTAGGTTTTTATTATTCGTTTTTAGGTTTTTATGTTCTGTCTTATTCTCTTTAGAAGAATTGTTACGCTTCACCAAGGTACTATCTTTCTGACTTACCTCTTTTTTCCTCTTTTTACTTATTTATTGGTATTGCTCTTTATTTTGAAACATTGAGGACACTGTTTGATTTAAGTTTGGGGGTAAGAGAGAAATATTTTAGTGCAATAATAAAACTCCAAAACTTAGAAACTTGTAAACAATTCAGGATGACACTAACCATTCTAGGTAGATGGAAACTTAGCTCTTTTTCTATAGGAATCGGTATGCCCAGTTAAATGGTATATTCATAAAAGGACAAAGTTCAGGTGTTAGAAATAACATGAGAGTCGTAACCATATCTCGGAGTCTATCTCGACTATATCACCTTTTGTTTTTATTTTTTACAATTTTTTGTGTTTCTCTAAGTGATTTGGTGGGTCACCAATATCGAATTGTTATCGCCACCAGGATGGAGTAGAGTGTTTGAGATCAAGCCCCGTTATTGTAATTTATTTAGATTATTTAGAAAAATAAAATTGAGTATTGACACTTTGATAGCAATATGTGTGTGTGTTCTCCCTGTCTCCGTCGCCTAAGCAAGCGTGGAACGCAGTATCCATGGAACTATCATGTAAGATGCTGATAAGGAGCATGCGCTTGGATTCATTTGATCCAATCATGTTGTCAGTACATTTAATGAAGTAATAAATAATTGTTTTATTTTCAATAAATCTATCACTGGGACCCTTGTATATACCAATTGAGTCGATAATAGTATAAGGAATAAGACCAATGGGAGTGTATCTCAATCTATTAGGATTCATCCTGGCATTGACCTTCATACAGATATGGGAAACACCGTTCACCTTAGTCAACATGCGCAAACTTCATTATCTCCATATTCATTTTCTAAATCTACTCATGTGATTGAACTTTGATAGATTCTGAGTATCGTGGGTTGAACGACTATTAACTCTTATATACGAATTTTAGTATGCTGAGTGCAAACTTGTGTACAACAATTGGACTCGTATAAGGTAATGATTCCCATAACCGAAGAATTTAGTATGCCAACTAAATATCTTGTTTAGTGTTTACCCTCAATCGTTCACAGGTATCTAGGGTTTGGAGTAGAAGGTTTTGTGGGTATACCTCTTGTAAACCCTCACGAGACTTAGACTCGTCCGATTAGGACACATATGGGTTTAAAGGCTTGTTGCACACGCTAAGTGCAATCCGATGCCTGCGAAAGTGAGTTAGGATTTTATTTGATTTCTGGATTAGATTTTCTCGAGGACTAGCAAATAATAGTTTGGGGGTATTTGATAGACACATTTGTGTATCAGATTTGTCCTCAACTATCTACATTGTTAATGCTCGTTTGGTACTTATTGTGTGATTTTATGTGTTTGTAAGTCTTTTAGGGAAATAAATATTTGTGAAAAAAATCGGCTCAAAAAGAAATAAAAGCACCCGAGAAAAATTACTAAAGGAACCTAGGGAAAATGATAAAGGCGCCCAACTATTGGATAGGGGCACCCCTTATTTGTTTCAAAATTTGAAAAAGGCGGGAAAATATTCTCTATCGAGAGAGAATTATCTGATAAGGTTTGCGACTGAGTTTTATGGCATTAGAAGGAGTATTCTATATCACAACAATCAAAGGAAGTGTAAACACGTCATTCAGAAGTGGTTGTTGCTGAGAAAAGAGCTGGTTAAGTCGAGTTTTTGTTGGAAAAGGGAATTCTTCCCTTATTCGGATTTACATGAATCTGAATTTATTTTGGATTGTATTTTGGATCCTTATTGAGTTAGAAGGAGTTGTTAGGGTTTACTAAACCTATAAATAGCAAAGAGGAGGAAGAAAAATCAGAAGAGGGGAAGCCAGAAGAAAACAGGAAGAAAAGAAGCTATTGTTGCTGAACGTGAAGAACAGGGATACAACAACGGTTCCTTCAACCCATCTGCAACGGATATCTTCATCTTTGCAACATTTATCTCCAGCTGCAACGGTTTCTTCAACCCATCAGAAATGGATATCTTCAGAAAAGCTACGTTTATCTTCAGCGGAAGCAATTTCTCTTCTGTAACAGTGGAAACAGTTTTTTGCAACACTATTACATCGTTGCAAACTCTCTGTTTACACAATTTTCACTCTTTTCGTCTTTGTAAACAATTTTTGAGCCATGAATGCATGTTTTAATGGTGTTTACAACATGAGGAGCTATACCCCATTGCTGAGGCGACGGAGGAAGCCATTTTCTAATTAATAAAGTTGTATATTTTTATCTAATTAATATTACAATTCTTTTATGATTATTTGCTTTGAATTAAATTTGAAATAATGATTTTTATCAATTAGTTCTGTTTTCTTTTGATGGGTCATGCTTAGTTTAGGTATATTGATGTCTCGTACTTTTGATTTACAATTATTATTTTGAAAATCTAACTTTTGCAATATTTAGAATCAATTGAATGTATGAGTTGCAAGATAATTATTAATACTAAGTCACTTGAAAAATTGGCTAATGGTGGAATCATTAGTCTCAGTTCTTTCCATAATCTTAAATCAATTTTAATTTAATATTCTTTATTTTTAGTATTAAAATTTATGTTTAAAAATCAAATCTTCACAGGTCTAAGTATCGAATCTTTTACCACATTTTTTAAAACACATCACTCCACTTAAAGTTCGCATCTCTGCAAACAAGAAAGAAATGAAAAGCAAACCTTGGAGTACAGTTCAGAGATATTTGGTAAGATCCTATGATGATGAACTGTTCGTATAAGACTTTTACATTTGGTAAAGGCTACGAGGGTCGATACTTATATTTTAAACCAATATAGGGGACGTGTTGGACTCCCCTCTTGGAATGCAAATTAGTCTGTTGATTCATAATGTAGGATTGAATAGCCATATTCAATACCTTGTCAATCTTTGCAATTGCAAGAGTTGGCACCATCGTTCACACCCTTGCCTTAATCATCATCCATGGGCAAAAGAATCGCAGAGCAGTGAGTACATGCGTAGAAGTTGACCCACCTGGTCATGCAACTTCTATTATCGTAGATCAGCTCTCATTACGTAGGCTTTAGCTACGTAAGATTAAATTTGTATCCCAAAGCTCTCGTATTCAAAGTCCAGTACGCAGTCTTGTTGTGTTTCAGGAACAAAGTCGACGTTATAAAGATAAGATGTTATCTTGCGCAGACGCAGTCCAAGAAGGTCTTGTCTACGGAAGAAACTCTCCAAATATCTCATCCTTCTAATATCTCATCCTTACGCAGTTTCAATAAAATTTCAGACAAGCTTTGTGTATTTGTGGCATTTTACACAAAGTTTCAGATAAGTCGTGATGTGTAGCTATCACTGATTTGATTTTCTTGGGCCAACACCAAGGATTCTCCTGGTTCTTGGAAATTTGACCCAAGCACTTAACGTGTTTTTCGAAATGCTCAGCTAAATAAAAAGCAACTCGGATACAGTATTTGTATCATATTATGAATGATTAAATGATCAAGAAGGAGATCTCTGCTTCCCGCTATTGGCGTGATGCCAGGAGCTGTTATGAAGAGTTTGACCAACTCAGTTGTTGAGCTGGACAAGTTCTTTGAGATAACTAGCAGTCGAGAAACGCTTTATCTTAAGTTCTTTGAAGGTACTTTAGTAACGCAGACTCATCATAAGTGAGGATGCCCGCACCCTCCGCTCAAGTGAGGATGATAGCGATTTGCGTCTCAAACGAGAGCTCAAGCAACTGTGCTATACAATCCAGAATGGACAATCATCTGAACTATGCAAAGCAGCAGCTCAATACATACAGGCTTGTGAATACAAAGCGCGTTCAACATTCACAAAGGTCAAATCCCTTATCGCTACAGGGAAGTAGCGTAAATCCAAGAGGAGACGAAAAGTCGAATGTTTCGAGGAACCAATTTCAATACCATAAAAGGCGTCACCAACTCATTTAGCAAGAGCAATGATTTTTTCTTTCCAAAGCTTCAGATAACCAACTTTCCAAAGAAAAAAGGGGGCAACATACATCTTCCTGCCCCCGCTACATTAATGAAATACAACAAAGACATTTTGAAAAATTTATGCAATTTCAAAGATTGGTCTTGTATTTGATACAATTGCATACATAAATAAGTAAAAGTGGGGGAGTCCTCCACTTTTTATGATTTAGAAAAATAAGGAGGAATTCCGCACCCATCGCCAAAAATGGCATGAAATAGATGTGAGATACAGTGCAAGTAGGTGCCTCTCTGAGTACATAAGTGAAATAATAATCTTACGTAGTCCGAGGCATACTCATGCGAAAATTCAAAAGACATCGCTAATATCGAAGTAAACAGCTTAATTCCTACCCACTATGAGGCATATACATCTATAGATTATGCTTCCCGGACTGGGATCGGAAACTCATTACCTGAACCCCTCTGATCAAGGGAAAAAGCTATATTGAGTACAGGTCGCTTATTCTTTGAAAGTATAAGGAAAGGCCATGTGACAGTGGTCGAGTCTAGCCAGACTCATGCAAAAGTGTAAATACAAACACTAAAATAAAAATAAAAGCGAGGCAATCCTCCACCTTCTATAACATTCCTTATTTGTACTGGGGTGATGTATCCAGGAGTTCCTTACAATTCCTATACTTTATAATGCTTGAAAGAGCATATGCATGCACGACCTATCAACATGAAGACACGTTAATGAGATTTGCACTTCTAAAAAAAAACTCGAAGCCCTCGAACGAGGATGCTTAAGCTTTTCAACTCATAAAAAAGTCCTCAACTTAAGAGAGGATTCTCACGTTCCTTTAACTCAAGAAAGGATGCTAAACCCCTCAATAAGGAGTGCAATCCCTTGCCCGCGCAATAAATATGTTCAAAATTTATATTACGGTGTTCGAGATTTATATTACGGAGCATAGTCCTTAGTTCGGAACGGAGTCCTCAATTTAAATGAGGATATTCAATTTTTCCATGTCGGTAGACTTACCCCAACTCAAAGAGAGACATGCGGAGCAAAAAAAAGTCTTTGGTTGAAGAAAGCGCGGCTCAAAGCTTGCAGCTTAGTGAATCTCGTATAACAAATGAAACGCATCCTAACTATCATGAATAATGATCCAGATACTCCATGCAAAGGATCAATCGTTTTAAAAAATCCATGTGGCACCTATAACAAAGCTAAGTACTCGTACCTCTTTGACTTGTATAAAATGGTTTCAGGCTCCTCAAACGAAAACTGTGTATAAAGTTTACAAATCTTTTTTGGCACATCTACGAAACTTTGTCAAGGGTATGAATCAATAAAGGATTCCTTACTAGTAGATGCACACACTCGAGATACGGAAAACCAATACAAGTTGGGGCACGTGTGTAAAAATCTGCGTCCTCTTAAGCTTAAACAAGCTACGTCAAATGACTCTTGCACCTTATCCAACTCGATAACCATCTTGAGTTTGAATCCCTCGATTGATTCATATTTTTGCACTACAAACTCTCGAATGAGTCAGTGGATAAAATTTCACTTTCACTTAATAAAGATCTTTGGTTATAGCATGCGGAGATAAGATCTTTACACTAACGTGCATTTCTATAAAAATATGGGCAGAGCAATTAAGTTCCACTACGAGGAATGTAGTAAAGAAGGGGAAAGCTTGTCACAGTCAGCAAATACCCAATCAATTTGAGCCAATAAGCGCTCAAAGTGTCACAACAACCATAGGAGTGAACGCGGTCTCACAACAACCATCACTGCGATGCTCCTCGTCTAGAGATGCAGAAAGCATGTATGCAGCGGTATACCCATAAGGTCGTTACCCATGTTCAACTTCCTCGCAGCATAAGGAGGATGTCTAAGCTACTCAACAAGGAACGTAATCCCTAACTCAAAGCAAAATAAGTATGCTCAAGCACCTCAACTCAAAGTAAAGCACAAAGAAGTCGAAGCTCCGTTAACAAAGAGAAGTCGTCAATCCAAAACAAAAGATAAGCGAGGCAAAAAGAATTTTTCTTAAGGATTGTTTGTCAAACAACCCTCAAGAACATAGGCAATTGTAACTATATAAAATCTGCCTCGACACGTGGTGGAAGATTAACGCCGAAGCAACTTAGTATGGTATAACGAAGTGCACCGCAGCAACACCAAGACTGCTTAATTATTAAGCAAAGGTCAATATTGTAATAATACTTCTTCCACTTTTCCTACATAAGGAAAGTGTTGTTGGAAAGAAATGAGGTCGACCAATTAACCTAGGGAAAATAGACTTTCTCTCTACTTTCTTTATTCTCACTCAGCTTTTACAAAGCTTTAATGAAATTCTTCCATCCTTTGTAATAAATTCATAAACAAACTTTATATCTTTATTCTGTGGACGTAGACATAGCCGAACCACATAAATCTATTTGTATTGATAACTTAGATGTATTTATATTATTTACTTGTTTAAGATTCGATTTCTTATGTAGATCTCGATATGTTGACTATGGGAGAATTAGTAGTCACATAAATCTAACTTAGCTTGGAAAAGCTTGTCTTCTCTTCTTATCACCTCCATGAACTTCGCTTTATTTTCTTGGTTTTTTCCCTCCAAAATGGAAAAGGTGAAATTATGATTTTTAATCTGTACATCCCTATCCAAAGGCCGGTCAAGGGATAGTAAAATTCTTTGCACATAATCATCCCTAAAACCTTTATTTCTGTTCCACAAGGACATGAACTTCTCAACCTGTAAACAGATCGTGGAATCATTATGAACACCACAATTACGAATTCTCAGAGAAAGTGTTTGATGACTCTAAAAGGGTATGACAAACAGGACCAAACATACCTGAGAACGGACAGATTCTCCAAGTCTGCTACATTGTTAGTTGTAGCCAAAGTTCTTGCACTATTCAGTAGTGTATAGAATTCGTTATAGTTGGCATTCTGTAAAAGTGAAAATTCAAGAAGTTAATCACCCTAATTGTGTTGGAGGACCATATACTAACCTGTATTTAAACTTAGCAAAGAAACAACTACGAGTCCAACAAGGATGAAAGCGGTGTACCCCGTTGACACGTAATCTTTGCAGCTCAAGGAAGCGCTCATATGCTGCAATTTTCGTCTGTTCAGTTGGAGCCACTTGTACTCGCAAGGGACTAATCTCATCGTCGATGGATCTCTCTAGTTTTTTTGGCGTACTCAAATCTGCGACTAACTAATTGCTTTTTCTTTCTAATTGTGTCCAAATGCAAACCCATGTTCTACAAAGTAAGGACAAAAAGATCGTGAAAACTAAAGAAACCGAATCATTTGATTCCAAGTACTAGTCAAATAAACATAAACATAATCTGAAACTTACAAAATCCCAATAGAGTTTAATAAGACATAACATATGGTATCGAAATTTAACTAGCCCAATTTTGAAGTTATGATAAAATCCATCCCTCTCCTCAAAAAAATGGCGATCCATTTTAATTTCATTAGCACGAACCTTCTCTCTAGTATCTTCAAGTTGTTTTTAATTTCCTTATGAAGTTGCTTCACCTCAACCAATGTTCTCTTCCCATGTTCACAGCAAAATTCTTGCATCAACATACGTGATTGTATAAAATGGACAAGAATTTTTTTAGTCATTGCCTATCCTCTTTGTGTCAGACCGTAATATTAGTATTATTTATCTAGTCAATTATTATCTTACAAGATTATTAAGCTCTTCCTCCGATGAACATAATTCGAATCCCTTCTCTGGTCTTGCATAGATATCTTTATGGAGCTTCACCGTAGCTTCTACATGGTCTACCCAACTCTTTTCATGCTCCATCTCCCGTAAAACCTCCTCATGAACCTTTAGAAGATCCAACAATGTCATCATTTGGTCTTTAGCTGCCTATACAAAACAATTAAGAGATTAATATTCAAGAATATCACTAGAAATCAGATTTGTCATAGAATTAAGGTTTGTGGTGCGGTGTTTTCTACTGTATATTTGTCGGAGAAAAATGAATTTAAAATATTTTTGGTCTTGGTGGAAATGGATCTTAGGACCTAGAAGTCACTAAGGAACACTAGCTCATTTTTACTTTTGTGAATGAACTTTTAGTCCCACATTGGAGAAACTATAGATGATTCCTCTTCTTATTACCTAGAAAGTTGCTTCTAAGGGAGGGCCCTTAGGGGTTTAGACACTTTTGTGGTTAGGGGAGGACTAAGGCTATGGGCTAGTTGAAGCAAACATACTTTTCACACATGCGCGGTGCTCGCTCGGGCTCGGGTGCGATTACGCTTGCAGCTTGTGGTTGTGGCTACGGCTACGTCTACGGGAATGAGTGTGTGTTGCGGGCGTAGCTGCGGCTGCGGGCCAATCAAGACTTACCTTTTTTGAACAGAATATATTTTCTTAAAGAATTTAAAACCAAATTAAATTTTGCTTTAAATGTGGGGGCGTCTGACCCGGCGATATTTAAGCTGAATTAAAGAGAGAATATATTTTTACCGTTTTAAATCCGTTTTAACCATTATGTTCGTGCTTCATGCACGGAATTGATTCTCATTGAATTGCAATCAAAGTTATTCTCTTCTTCAACCTATAAAAGAAAACGAATTTCTTCATTTGAACTCACTCCAGAAGCAGCTACTATCCTGTCTTCTTTTCCCCTCTTCTTGCTTTGTTTTGCGCACAATGCTTGTTTATTTCCCTTCCACATCTTGTTGTTAAGTTCGTTTGAGGGTGACTAGTATTATGCTTACTAGTCATAACGGGCAGTTCTATCCTGGACACATCTCCGATGTTGGGGTATAGCACCTCTTATTCTTAAGGAGTACTCGCGGACTATTGTGTTAAGGACAATTTGCTGAGTAGGTGGCTTTGTCCATTGTGTGTATCAATTTAGAGATTTCTTAACGTTAACAACATTTTCTGTTTAGTGCTTTTCATTGTTGCAGATCCAACAATTTTAGCACAATATTCACTTCTTCTATAACAATAGCTAAAAGTGATGTTGACATACCACAAAAATTCAATGGCAAAGATTTCAAAAGATGGCAATCCAAGATGTTGTTCTTTTTGAGTTTCCATATGCTAGATGAATTAGTTCTGAAATCCTTTGATGAGACTTTGAATGATGCTGGGAATGAAAGGGAGTTAGAAAGTTGGGGTAGACAAAACTATATGGCCAAAAATCATATTCTGAACTGTTTAGAAGATGCACTGTATGATTTCTATAATGCAAAAAACAATTTTTCTGCTTTTGATTTATGGGCTGCTTTAGAAGCAAAATACCAAGCGGAAACTGCTGGAAGTAAGAAATTTTTGGTAGCTAGGTTCCTGGAATACAAAATGTCAAATAACAAATTTGTAGTTGATCAATTCCTTTAACTTCAGCGCATTATCAATGAAATTATTGTTGAAGGCATGGTGATAGATGAAACGTTTCAAGTGTCTGTTGTGATAGAGAAATTACCTTCTTCCTGTCTGAATACAGACGAAGACTGAGACATGAAACTGGTGAAGTCAGTATGGTTGAATTGGGTAAGAAGATTCAAATGGAAGAATTACTGTGCTCCAAAGACAAGAACGTATCTTCCACAAGGGACATGTCCAACAAGGCTCATGTAATTGAACACAAATCTTCCAACACTAAAAAGGGCAACAACAGCAAACGCAACCCCAAGACTGGTCATCACAAGAAAGGTACATTTCAAAAACCCAAATCTGGCATTGGTAAAATTAAAGGTGCGTGTTATGTTTGCGGAATTCCTGGCCATATGGCAATGCACTGTAGAAAACGTAAGGACTTTAATAATAAGAAACACAATGTTAATTTGGTTAAAAACAACAAGAACGAATTTTCTGGCACGGTGTCTGAAGTCAATTTGGTAACCAATGTGAGAGATTGATGGGTTGAATCTGGTGCTACCAAGCATGTCTGTGGAAACAGAGATAAGTTCACCTTCTATCAGAAGGTAGGGGAAGGGGAGAAACTCTATATGGGTAACTCGTCCGCAACACAGGTTGCGGGAAAAGGCAAAGTTGGGCTAAAGCTCACTTCTGGCAAAACTCTCACATTGAATGAAGTTCTTCATCTTCCGGACATCTGCAAAAATCTTGTATCTTGTGGTGTTTTAGATGATAAGGGTTTTAAACTTGTTTTTGAATCTGGGAAAGTTATTATGACTAAGGGTAAGGATTATGTAGGAAAGGGTTATAAGACTGAGGGTATCTATAAACTTAATGTAACCTATGATGAAATGAATAAATTTGATTCTTCTGCTTATGTTTGTGTGTCATTAAACGTTTGGCATAATAGACTTGGTCATGTAAACTATAAGTCAATGCATAAACTGGCTAACATAGGCTGCATACCCAAATTTAGTTTGGATAATGAACATAAATGTGAAATATGCGTAGAATCAAAATATGCTAAAAAATATTATAGGAAAAATATTCAGAGATATTCTAAACCCTTAGAATTAATTCATTCAGACCTAGTTGACATGAAATCAGTTCAAAATAGAGGTGGTAAGAAATGGTTTTTCACTTTTATAGATGATTTTACGAGGTATTGTCACATATATTTACTTAAAAGTAAGGATGATGCCTTAGAAGCCTTTAAGATGTATAAACTAGAAGTTGAAAACCAAATGAGTGCTACCATTAAAACTGTTAGGTCCGACCATGGTGGTGAGTATGTAATTCCTATAGGAAATTTTTGCATAGAACACGACATTATACACGAAGTAACCCCTCCTTATTCACCACAATCTAATGGTGTGGATGAACGGAAGAACCGAACCTTTAAGGAGATGATGAATGCCATGTTAATTAGTTCAGGACTACCTGGAAACTTATGGGGGGAGGTCGTCCTCTCAGCTTGCTATGTCTTGAACAGAGTACCCTTTAAAGGATCAGACAAAACTCCATATGAGTTATGGAAAGGTAGACAATCTTCTTATGCATACTTTAAATTGTGGGGTATTTGGCTAAGGTGTCCATTCCTCCACCTAAGAGAACCAAGATAAGACCCAAAACTGTTGATTGTGTCTTCATAGGGTATCCTCAACATGCTACTGCATATAGATTTATGGTTGTAAGTTTTGGAATATCTGAAATTGGTGTGAATACAATTACGGAATCTAGGGATTTTGTGTTCTTTGAAAATGTTTTTCCTTTCAAATCTGAATCTCGCATAATATGTGTTGATCCCCTAGAAGTCCCTTCCACTAGTCAGACATTACCTTTAGAGGAAGATGATTTTGACTTTGAGCCTAGAAGAGGTAAAAGACTTAGAACTGAAAAATCTTTTGGAGCAGACTTCATAACATGCTTAGCTGAGACTGATCCACAGACTTATAGTGAAGCCATGACTTCTTCTGGAGCTCCATGGTGGAAAGAATCTGCCATTAGTGAAATGGATTCCATTATACAGAATGATACTTGGGAGATTGTAGATTTACCTCTAGGGTGTAAACCCATAGGTTGTAAATGGATCTTCAAAAGGAAACGTAAGGTAGATGGAACTGTGGAAAAATAAAAGCTAGATTAGTAGATAAAGGCTATAAACAGATAAAAGGTGTAGATTTTTTTGATACTTATTCACATGTTACGATAATTACTTCCATTAGGATGTTAATTGCTATTGTTGCTATTCATAACTTAGAGATACACCAAATGGATGTAAAAACAACTTTTCTAAATGGTGAATTAGATGAAGAAATTTATATGGACCAACCTGAGGGCTTTTTAGTGAAAGGTTGTGAAAACAAAGTTTGTAAACGGAAAAAATATTTGTATGGTTTGAAACAAGCACCTAAATAGTGGCATGAAAAAAATGATCATGTAATGATTTGTAGTGTGTTTATACTAAACTTGTGAATGATGCATGTGTGATTGTATGCTTGTATGTTGATGATATGCTTATACTTGGTACAAACATGGATGCAATTAATTCCACAAAGAGCATGCTAAATGAGAACTTTGACATGAAAGACTTAGGCCCCGCTGATGTGATCTTAGGGATGAAGATTAGAAGAAATTCTAATGGATATAGTCTTAGTTAATCTCATTATGTTGAATCTGTGCTTAGAAAATATAACCAATTTGATAGTAAACCTGCTTGTACTCCTTATGATCCTTGTTGTGGACTCAAAAAGAATAAGGGTAATGGAGTTTCACAACTTGAACATTCACGTGTTATAGGAAGTCTGATGTATTTAATGAATTGTACGAGACCAGAAATTGCTTATGTTGTGAGTAGGTTGAGTAGGTATACTTGTAATCCAGGGCAGGAGCATTGGGATGCACTTATTAGAGTGTTAAGGTACTTGAAGTACACTTTAAACTTTTGTTTGAATTATGAGAGATACCCTGTGGTCCTTGAAGGATTTTGTGACGCAAACTGGATATCCTACTCAGAGGAGTCTAAGTCTACGAGTGGATATGTTTTCACTCTAGCATGCGGGTCTGTATCTTGGAAAAGTTTCAAACAGACATGTATAGCTCGATCCACTATGGAATCAGAGTTTATTGCGTTAGATAAAGCAGGAGAGGAATCCGCTTGGCTAAGATATTTTTTAGAAGATATTCCTCTTTGGCATAGGCCTGTGCCAGCTATATTTATACATTGTGATACTCAAGCTGCAATAGCTAATGCTAAAAACAACAACTATAATGGGAAGTCTATACACATTCGTAGAAGACACAATTCCCTAAAACAACTAATCTCAACTGGCATTATTTCTGTTGACTTTGTGAGGTCTAAGGAGAATATCGCGGACCCTTTGACGAAAGGTTTTTCCAAGGAGATAGTTAGTAAAGCATTGAGGGGGATGGGGCTTAAGCTCATTAAATAAACTTTCCATGAATGATACTCAACCTTGCTGACTGGAGATCCCAAGATCAGGGTTTCGAATGAGAAAACTAATTTGTGGTGAGTTAAAGGAAACACTATCAGAGAATTTCATTCTCTGTCCCTTCCCTATGGTGTAGACGTGATAGTGTGACTGCATGTGAAGGATGACTTTTTATTAAGTCTTAATGAGTTTTATAGTTTCAATTTAAGATTGAAGTGGGGTGTAGCAGTAAACACTCTTGATAGAACTCACCTATCTGAATGAGGAAGTGGTCCGCTTCCTATGAGAATTGAGCTGATTCTCTAGAGCATTCTGAGAAACAGGATAAGTCCAGGGCCAAAATGGACACAACGACACGAACTTGGCAGCACCTAGAGAGATATCACGCTTGGAAGTTATTGATGAACTACATCAAACAATGGCAGTTCAAGACATCGCGTTCACTGTCCATCAAGTAGTTTCGGTAATTTCTCACTAAGGAACACTAGCTCATTTTTCACTTTTGTGAATGAATCTTTAGTCCTACATTGGAGAAACTAAAGATGATTCCTCTCCTTATTACCTAGAAAGTTTCTTCTAAGGGAGGGACCTTAGGGGTTTAGACACTTTTTTGGTTGGGGAAGGACTAAGGCTATGGGCTAGTTGAAGCAAACATACTTTTCACTCATGCGCGGTGCTTCGCACAGAAGCACGCACGCTGGCTCGGGCTCGGCTGCGGGTGCGCTTGCGTCTTGCGTTTTGCGGCTTGTGGGCTTGCGGACTTGTGGTTGTGGATGTGGTTGTGGGTGCGGGTGTGACTGTGGCTACGGCTGCGGAAATGAGTGTGTGTTGGGGGTGCGAGCGTAGCTGCGCTGCGGGCCAACCAAAACTTACCTTTTTTGAACAGAATATATTTTCTTAAAGAATTTAAAACCAAATTAAATTTTGCTTTAACGTGGGGGCGTCTGACCCGGCGAGATTTAAGCTGAATTAAAGAGAGAATATATTTTTACCGTTTTAAATTCGTTTTAACCATTATGTCTGTGCTTCATGCACCGAATTGATTCCCATTCAATTGCAATCAAAGTTATTCTCTTATTCTACCTATAAAAGAAAACGAATTTCTTCATTTGAACTCACTCCAGAAGCAGCTACTATCATGTCTTCTTTTGCGCACACTGCTTGTTTATTTCTCTTCCACATCTTGCTGTTAAGTTTGTTTGAGGGTGACTAATATTGTGTTTATAATAGGCATAACAGGCAGTTCTATCCTGGACACATCTCTGTTGTTGGGGTATAGCATCTCTCATTCTTGAGGAGTACCCGCAGACTATTGTGTTAAGGACAATTTGCTGAGAAGGTGCCTCTGTCCATTGTGTGTATCAATTCAGAGATTTCTTAACCTTAAAAACTTCTTCTGTTTAGTGTTTCTCATTGTTGTAGATCCAACAATATTCTCATAAAAAGGCGACCAAATTTCGCATCAATAACGGCACTAGTTAGTTAGAGTACCTCTTTTGTTTTAATGGCTCCAACAAGTTGAAGCCATGCTCGACTTGTCTGCTGAATCTCCTTCTGAGCCTGGTCAATTTAGGATTTGAGCTCTGGGCTTTCGTATAGTTCACACTTGACGAAATAAAAAGAACAAACAGGTTTCAGTTTAGGGCATAGATCAATGGACTCATTCATAAGAATGAAGCTAAATTCTATAGGATCATCCCTGGTTCTTGATTCTTTATCTCAGTAGCATTCTCATCTAAGCATATACATTCACCTTCAGTTCCATGGCTTCCATCCATTAATGGTACAAACTTTAAACTGTCTTCTATGACTTACATTCCTTGGCTTCTAATTGGTCTCTGAAACTGATGAGACAAACTTAAATCAAAGGAAAACTCGGTAAGATGAGAATACTTTTATATAGAACTTTTGAAGGACGAATCAACTTCTGTTCCTGCCAAAATAACAAAAATCTAGGAATAAGACTAGAAAATCCAAGGAAACTAAAAAATCCAATCTAAGTAAAAGTGGAAATTTCTTAAACAGTAAAAAATTAAAAGATAATGTTTGTACTGATAGTAGTGTCTTGAAAACAAACAAGGAAAAGCACCTTAGCATTTATAGGATATGCTCAGGTAAACATAACAGAAACCTAACAGAGGAAAAAGTAAGAACAACTAACAGACAAAGATATAAAGATAATCCTACACTCTAGTAACACTGAAATAAAGATTGGTAATACTCTCCAATACACCCCCTCAAGCTGATGCTGGGGTTGTAAAAAGCATCAGATTGTCTATTAAAACATAAAAGCTAGGATGATTTAAACCCTTCGTGAAGATATCATCCAATTGTAGGGAAGAAGGAATGTAGGTGAACTTAACAAAACCAACTTCAAGAAGATCCCTGACATAGTGATAGTCCACATTAATGTGTTTGGTTCGAGCATAGAAGATAGGGTTTGTAGCAAGAGCATGAGCCCTATTGTTATCACAATATAAAGTAAAATGTTTTGAAAGAGACAAATGAAGTTCATCAAGAAGAGAAGAAACCACAAAACTTCAGCTGCCAATAGAAATAAATCCTTGTACTCTTCTTTAGTGCTTGACTAGGTTGCTTCTTGGAAATCAAGGATACAAGAGATGTGCTAATAAAAACACAGTATCCAGCTGTAGATTTACTTGTATGCCAAACGTGAATACCACCTAAAGCCACAAGCAGAACACCCAGTAGAGAAACCCAATCTTGGGTGAAATAAATACCACGACTTCGATCTTTTTCTGGGCACCCTGCCCAGTCAGAATCTGAGTAACCAGATAGAGAAGTAATATCCCCTGCAGTGAGTGTAATTCCAGAGCCAAGTGAATGCTTAAGATAGTGCAAGATTCTCTTCACAATCATCAAATGATAAGTTATAGGAGCATGTATAATTTGTGATGCATAATTGACCCTAAAATTTATATCAGGTCTAGTGAGTGTAAGGTACTTCAGAGCTCCAACTATGCTCCTATATTCTTGTGGGTCTGGAAGAGGTTCACCATCATGTGTAGAGACTCTAGGTCCATGGGAAACTGGAGTAGAGCATGGTTTGCAGTCCATCATGTTAGTCTTGTGAAGTAAGTCCAAGGTATACTTGGAATGAGTAAGAAGAATAAACTGATCAGCAGAAGGCTTGGTAGACTCAATGCCAAGAAAGTAGTGAAGCTCCCCTAAGTATCTCATTGCAAAAGTAACACTCAACTTGCTAATGAAGGAGGGGAGAAGCTCATCTGAACTACCTATCATTAAGATATCATCAACATAAAGTAGAAGCAACAATACATCAACACCATAGAACTATAAGAACAGAGAATGATCTGATGCAGACATGATGAAACCTTGATTGGTGAGAAAACTGCTAAACTTCTGAAACCATGCTCTAGGGGCCTGTTTAAGTCCATAGAGTGACTTTTTCAACTTGCACACATGAGTAGGCTTGTCTTTATCAATGTTCCATATAAATAGTTTCAGTCATATCCCCGTGTAAGAAAGCATTGGAGACATCCAATTGTCTCACTGTCCATCCTTTGGTAAGAGCCACAATGAGAATTGTTCTTATATTTGTGAATTTGACTACAGTGCTAAAGGTCTCTATGTAGTCAAGACCATCTATTTGATTATAGACCTTAGCCACCAATCTGGATTTGTATCTCTCAACAGTGCCATCAGACCTTAGCTTTGTCTTATACACTCATTTACAGCCAAGCACATTCATAGAAGGATCATATGGCACTATGTCCATGTGTTGTTTTGTTGAAGAGTTGTATATTCCTTATCTATGGATATCACCCATTTTGGGTCCTTTTTAGCTGACTTGTAAGATTTTGGTTCAGTAAATGAGATGACTGTTAAAGTAAAGGCAATAAGGAAAGAATTCGTGATAGTATAGTATATGACAAAGTCGGGCAGGTATTTGGGCTTGTGGATACCCAGTTGAGATTTGATAGTCATATGATGATGAGTAAATGTAGGAATGGGCTCAATTGGAGCATCATCTGGTTCACAATAGGGTTCAGGGAGAATAATTTGATCAGGGTGATGTGATTTAAATCGTGTACCGAAAGTGCACGACTATCGATTCTACAGTATGCGAGCACGGATCGTTCCACCGGAACTAATTACTGTTACTTTTAATTTCTAATTAAATAAAATGCTAAAAAGAATAATAAAAGATGAATAATAAGTAAAGATAATAAATAAATAAAAAGATAAGAAAAAAACAGGGCTTAGAATTTTACCACTATTATGTATACTAGATTATTCAACAAATTCTCTATAAAATTCTTCATAAAATTTCTCGAGACGATTTAGGACCAATATGTACGTCTCAGAAAATAATACGTTATACTCAATTAAATTTCTCAAAATACTAATAATTCCTTTTACTTAAGGTGTTGTTCAATAAAATAAGAATCTAAAACCTTTGATTGAAGCACAATGACATATAAAAAGAATAATTATCATTGCTAAACAAGAAAATAGGACCAAGAAGAATTATTATTGAAAATGAATTAGAACTCTCTTAATACACATCATAGGGCTTCATCCGCATCCCTATTGAAGAGATTATTTCATTACAAAGGAAAAATAAAAAGAAAAGAAAAGAAAAAAACTAAAACTACTTGCTCCATTAGACTAGAAAAATCAACTCCCCCTTTTCCCCATGCTTCCACCACTATTTATATAGCTTTATAGGAAACCACTTTCCTTTTTCGTTTCCACTAACACATCATCATCAAATAAGAATGTGCCACGTGTTGGGACAATACAAAATCCTCCAATTAAAATGCGTCATGTGTTGAATAATATCTTATCATGAAGTCTCAATTTTCTTTATTTGGAAAGTATATTATTCTTTACTAACTCCAACCATAAAGAATAATATATTTTCCATAATCTTTATTTCCTTCTTTATTTTGATTATTTTCTTCATTAAACAAAATATCTTCAAATATCCTTTTATAATTAATATCCAACAAATGAGTTCCACTCTTTCTACACACGCTGTGGTATGACTCCCACAATCCCATATCCAAATAACTGGTCCAATGAAATAATTCTCCATGTTTTCCCTTTCGGTCTTATCCCATTACTTCATTTCCTTCATTTTATGAACTGAATTACGCATTTTAGTCTATCGAGCTTTATTTCATATAAACTGCAAAACTAAACAAAAACCATTAAATATTTACTAAATAAAAAACTAAATAAATGTAAATTAAGATGTAAAAATGACGTGCTTACACACTCATCAAATACCCCCAAACCTACATTTTTCCAGTCCTCGAGCAAAACTAATCTATAAATAAAAATCCTAACTCACTTTCGGAGGAAGCGCGACTACACTTAGCATGTGTAACAAGCTTTTAAACCCCTAAGTGGCCTTAGTGGAGGAGTTTTGTCTCATGAGGGTTTACAAGAGATATACCCACAAAACCTTTTACTTCAAACCCTAGCTACTTGTGAACGATTGAGGGTAGACACTAGACATGCTATTTAGTTGGCCATAAAATTCTTTTGCTATGAGAGGAATTACACTGTTTTGAGTCCAATTGTTGTACATGAGTTTTCACTCAAGCGTACTAAAATTCTTATATAAGAAAACAAAGCACTACTCAGAAAGTCGTACAATGGACCACAATACTCAGATTCTATCAAAGTTTAATCACATGAATAGATTTAGAAGATGGATAGGAGATGAAGTTTTCACATGTTTACTAAGGTGAACGGTGTTTTCCATATCTGTCTGAAGGTCAGTGCCAGGATGAATTCTAATGGATTGAGATACGCTCCCACTGGTCTTAATCCTTATAATAATATCGACTCAGCTGGTATATACAAGGGCCCCAGCGGTCGATTGATTGAAAATAAAATAATTATTCACTTATTTTTGTTTTTTTTCTAAATAAAATACAATAATAGGACTTGATCTCAATCACTCTACTTCATCACAACGCAGAAAACAATTCGATGCTAGAGCCCCACCAAATCACTTAGAGGAACACAAAATTGCTAATATAAAAACAGAATATGATATGGTCGAGGTAGACTCCGACATATGGTGACGACTATCATGTTATTTCTAACACCTGAGCTTTGTCCTTTTGTGAATAGACCATTTAGTTGGGTCCCTCAACTCCTATAGTCCAGAGTTTTTTTCCCATCAACTTAGAATAGTTAGTGTCATTCTAGATCACGAGTTTTTAATTTTGGAGTTTTTGGTACAACTAAAATTTTTAAATTTTTCTCCCTTACCCCCAAACTTAAATTGAACATAGTCCTCGATGTTCTAAAGATAATGAATGAAAGCATGAACAAAAATTAATTATGATCAAAGTAAAAGAGATAGGGAAGGATATTACCAGCATTGTGTACCTAAAGCATATGGGTTGCCTCCCATAAAACGCTAAGTTTAAAGTCTTCAGCCAAAACAAGAAAGGATTAGTCACAACTTACGAATCATATAACAATAATCGAAATAATTGCGGATCCTTAAAGTCAATACGATTTGACTCACAAAGTTGACCACAATGGAATATACGAAATTGATGGTCATTCTTAGAAAAATGTGTTGATTCTAATTTCCTAAAATATTTGGGTTTAGTTCCAAAATTTATCAATTGACACATTTGAAATTCGTACGTTCCCATATTTGAAAGAAAAGTGTTTGGTGGGAAAACAAAATCGGTTACGGTATTATGGTCCGGGTAAACCACATCAAAAGGATAATGGGTTTGTAACACCTGAATTTCATTTTGGACAAAATTATTTAGACAAATAGCGTCTTTTATTCTAACCTCATCTTCTATATTAGGTAAATATTTATCGGTATTGTCAAGAGTAAAATTAGAAACACTATATTGGCAATTAAGTTTACTTGGATCAATACTAACAGTTGACTGTTCTTCTTCGATTTCTCTAAAGGTCTCATGAATTTGTTGCCACACTAAGTCTCTCCTTTGTGAATTTTTTTTCAACTGCTTGAGTGAATCTTCTAAAGACAGACTAACATCGTAAAAAATGTTAGGTATCAACTGTTTAATTAAATCCTCCAAAGACGGAGAACAAATATTTTGCTCAGTATAATATTGCTCATTTACCTGTTCGTATAACTGGTGCACGTGCGAATAGTAATTGGGATCACCGCGGTCTGAATCATAACCTCCAGAGGGTTGGTAGTGGTTCCAAGTACTATCCACACTATGGTCATAATAAATATATTGTCCATTTTGGAAATCAGATCGATATGCATTGTATTGGTGCTCATAATACCAGTTCGACATATTAATTTTTACCTATTTAAAGTGCACGTGCAAATACAGGTTTGACTAAAATAGGTAAGCTGAGGTTACCTTAGCAAAATATACCTACAGTTAAAGACTGGAAAAAGTACAAGGCTAGGGCTTATGAAATTTCGACTGATAACGCCAGAGTGTTCAATGTACTATTCCACGTGTTTTCCTAATAATCAGTAGCGGACGATGCAAATGATGTGCAAAGTGTTTTTTTTTTGTATAAAATAAAATAAAATCTAACTAAAAAGTAAAATTCTAATTTACTTATAAAGAATAAAATAATATCTACCAAATCAAAATATTTCCTAATATAATTATTCATAAAATAAAAATCTAAAAGAATCTTGGAATATCTTACTTACCTTTTAGTAGGCAAATCTTATTATCCATTTTTAATGTTAAATCAAACCTGCACACCAAAAGTAAAAAGATACCCAACGTAAAATCTAGAAATAAAACAAAACAAAATAAATTAAATGACCATCCTAATCCTAATATATACAAATTTAACGGAAACTAAAAATAACAAAGTGTAGTCCCCAGCGGCGGCGTCAAAAACTTGATGTGATTTAAATCGTGTACCGCAAATGCACGACTATCGATTAGATAGTATGCAAGCACGGGTCGTTCCACTGGAACTAACTACTGTTACTTCTAATTTCTAACTAAATAAATACTAAAAGATGAATAAAAGATGAATAACAAGTAAAGCTAATAAATAAAATAAGAAGATAAGAAAAACCCAGGGCTTAGAATTTCACCATTATTATATATACTAGATTATTCAACCAATTCTCTATAAAATTCTTCATAAAATTGCTCGAGACAATTTAGGACCAATATGTACGTCTCGGAAGATAAAACGTTATACTCAATTAAATTTTTTCAAAATACTAATAATTCATTTTACTTAAGGTGATGGTCAATAAAATAAGAATCTAAAACCCTTGATTGAAGCACAAGGACATATAAAAAAGAATTATTATCATTACTAAGCAAGAAAATAGGACCAAGAAGAATTATTATTGAAATTGAATTATAACTCTCTTAATACACATCATAAGGCTTCATCTGCATCCCTATTGAAGAGATTATTTCATTACAAAGAAAAAATAAAAAGAAAAGAAAAGAAATAAACTAAAACTACTTGCTCCACTAGAATAGAAAAATCAACTCCCCTTTTTCCCCTGCTTCCACTACTATTTATATAGCTTTAAAGGAAACCACTTTCTTTTCCGTTTTCACTACCACATCATCATCAAATAAGAATGTGCCACGTGTCGGGACAATACAAAATCCTCCAATTAAAATGCGCCATGTGTTTAATAATATCTCATCATGAAGTCATAATTTTTTCATTTGGAAAATATATTATTCTTTAATAACTCCAATCATAAAGAATAATATTTTTTTTCATAATTTTTATTTCCTTCTTTATTTTGATTATTTTCTTCATTAAACAACATATTTTCAAATATCCTTTTATAATTAATATCCAGCAAATGATCTCCACACTTTCTACACACGTTGTGGCATGTTTCCCACACTCTCATATCCAAATAATTGATCCAATGAAATAATTCTCCATGTTTTTCTTTTCGGGCTTAGCTCATTACTTCATTTTCTTCATTTTATGAATTAAATTATACATTTTTGTCCATCGAGCTTTATTTTCTATAAACTACAACACTAAACAAAAATCATTAAATATGTACAAAATAAAAAACTAAATAAATGTAAATTAAAATATAAAAATGACGTATTTACACATTCATCACAGGGTACAAATCAGCTTCAAGGTCTATGGTGGGTACCAAAGTAGAAAGATGGTGTTAAAAGGGAAGTAGAAATTGGGAGTGTGACTACAGATTCAGAATGATTTGGTGATTGAGAAATACAAGTACAAAAAGGAAAAGAAGTTCTCATATTTGGTGATTGATCGGTAATACTCTCCGATAAAAATAAATAAGAATCTTACCAGTAAATCAGAAAGGAAAGAGAAGTACTACAACTAAAAAGAGATGACAAGAATAAATAAGGTAATTCTACTTCGAAATCCATGGACATTAATTTTCAACTAATTTCTGTGGTTGCTTCCAAATTGGGCCGCAAGAAAAGCAAATGCCTCACCAGATCCCATTTGACTTCTCATATTATTATCTCTTTTTCTTAATGCTTTGATGGTGAGACAAGGAAATGACATTGTTTCTCCATCTTGTCCTCATGGATTGAGAATTCATGGTTTGCCGTTTCAACCAATATGTATGTAACTTAACAACAAAGTTTGCGAGATAAACGGAATAAAAATAAAATGAGACAAATAAAATGGCTATTATGAAATTAGCAGTGTACATTGGTCAGTTTTTAGTATCACAACTGAAATGGACGTATTGTATGATCGTCAGTGGATACTGATATAACACCGATATCTTATACGGCGATACAGAAAACTGCTCACGTTTTACTTTCATCTGTTGAGACCTGGGTAAGTTGGTACCCTTTCAAGCCCCAAGAAGTAAAAGAGCTTTTGCACCCAGATTTACTCTTTACTCTGCTCATTTTCTCATTTTCGGTCTGGACGGTAATCAAACGTCTCAAAAGAAACCAATGAAGGTATCTCTGGTAACAATGGTATAGTAAGCGAAACACGCATTACTAACCTAATATACTGGTTCCATACATCAAACATGTGAAACAAAAATTCTAACTTCCAAATATATATCCACCAAATTCTCTTGGTTTGAGGTCGAACATGTAAATGAAAATTTTGTATGTAAAACTCAAGCATATATTGATATATAAACAAGAAATTCAAAAGAAATAATAAATTATTACAGAGACCAAATTGTAGATGATTATGAAATACAAACATTAATCAATAATACTAATTGAAAAGAGAGAGAGATAGAATGGAACTTATACTGGAAGAACCTTCTTAACGATATCATCACTAAGAGCAGCAATTTGAGAATCAAGAGCTTTAATAGTTTCTTCCTTCTGGTTCTCCAAATTACCAAGGGCTTCAGCTAATTCAGCTTCCAATTTTTTTCTTCCTTCTGCCATTTGTGCTTCAACTTCCACAGTTGTTTCTTTCTTCATTTGGTTCAAAGCAGCTGCAATTTCCGCTCTAGCTGCTCTCATGATAGCAGCAGCTTGTTCATCCAATTCCTTCACTTCAGATGATGTGTCTTTAACACTGTTTAATTTTTCTCTAATATTAGCGTCTCTTGCATCCATGAAGTTCCCCAATGGAGTGTAGTAAATCTTGTCTAAAGCAAACATAAGTATGAGAAATTCTGCCATGATTAATGGTAGAGTAAGATTGAAGTCAAACAATGCTGCTTTTTCAATTTCTGCGGCTATTGATGGTGGAGCCATTGTTAAAACTGCTGCGGCAATTGCAGCTGTTGATTTGAGAGAGTTTAGGTTTAGAGTTGGGGTTTTGATTTTGTTGCTGCTGGTTTGATTAGCTTGGTTTCGGATTTTTAGGGTTGTGAATTGGGAAAAAAATTGTGCTTTTGGAGTTGATTGGATTGAAGGAGATGTGATAAGGGTTTTGGATGAGGAAGCCATGATCATGTTTGCCATAACTACAATGCAACCAATTTCTGGTTTTCTCCTTCTCACACTTTTTTAAGGATTTTTTTTCACTTCAGTGTTTAGAGGTTCATAGTGAGAGTTAGAGAGGGCTATCAGAAATCCTATCTCATTTCTGTGCCACAGATTTGAAAGAGAACGATAGCAAAAGGAAATTGGGGAAAATTAGAAAAGGAAAAAAAGTTATTAGCAATTAGATATTCAGCGCTGCCGGCCCTACCGCCAAACATCCCAAACAAAATCCCGAGAGGGGATCCGACCGTATTTGGGACTTCTAGTATTGGGATAGGTATGGACAAAAGTGGGGCTCAGCTTTGCGGGATTTTTGTTCTGGATAAAAATGCGGTAAAGCTAGCATTTTTATTAGATACTCCCCACCCAAGTTTTCATAGTTTGACATTGGCGATAAGAGCAAGGGCTAAAGGGAGAAGAATCCTACTCCAGCTGAAATAGTGTCTGAAAATCTTTACCGAATGGGTAAAGTTTTGACGCTTGGGAAAAAAATGAGACAAGCTTCATGGTTTCCTAACAAAATCTCGCGATATGCTAAACAAATAAGTGTTATAAATTAAGAATTATAAAATGATAAATATAAACAAATAGAGATGTGAGTGATTATTTTATTTATGAAATTAGTATGAAATACAATTGTATAAGGACCTCTATTTATAAGTCATACAATAGAGTGAATTGTTAATGACATTAAGTATTAGAGGTAATAATGGCATACAACTATTACTAGCCACTAACATATATTTAGGCTTAGTCTTATCATCGTTCATAATTCAACTTTCATAGTTGGACATGTCATCTTGAATCAACATCCCAGTGCTATCGTGATTCAAAGTTGAATCAAGGAAGTGCCTAATGGTTTGGCGCAAGAATATTGGTGTCGTTGGATTTTAAAGTTTAAAGAAGATCTAATGGTTAATAATTTGGGCACAAATAACATAACCATTATATTAGAATTTCTTAAATAAAATCTAATGGCTCAGGTCTGTTGCGCCAAATGGTTTAAAAGTAAAATTCGGAGCACCAAATGGTTTGGCGCTACAAAGTTGATTCCAGATAACGTTCAACCAACCCCTTGAAGGTAATCTAGAATCATGGATTTTGGTAAGGGTTTTCGCCTTGAATCTTACTTCTCCATAAGATTAAGTCTTAAGGTGGAGGTTACAAAATAAATAAGAATCTGCAAGGGTGGTAGAAGATATAAAGGTGGTGGTTTAAGTGTGGTGTAAATCCACCAAATATTTATTTACAACATTCCCCTTGGACGACACCACTCTACTAACATAGCCTCGTTAAAACCTTGTTAGAAAAACCCGAAGAGAAAAACCTAGGCGAAGGAAAAAGAGTATAAAAAATATAGAGTAGTGTTGGACACGCATATGTTGCCTTGTTAAAACCTTGACAAGGAAAACCAAGTGGGACAAAATCTTGACGAAGGAAAAAAGAGTACAACGCGATAAGTCCGATAAAATACTTTTTACAAAGATGCTCCCCTTGATTGATACTTCACCAAATCTTGGCATACAAATCTTTAAGATGATGCATTCCAATCTTGTAAACCAATTTCTTGAGTGCGGAAGATTGCAATGCTTTCTTGAAGGAATTTGATAGTTGATGAAGTCTTCGTTGATGTTACACAAGCGGTGTTGTCTTCGAGTAATACTCTTGCAATGTATGTGTTCTTCTTCAACATATTGAGGACTTGTGTTATGGATTTCTAACTTCCCGAGATGATTTGTAGAAATAGTTGATGTAGTTTCTTCAACGAATAGCCAAGATGTATATACATTACCATAAGTGAACAAAACTATATTTGTGATCATATCGTATGGGGTTCATAAGGACATCCAAATTTCTAAGAGATGGTTATGTCGATTTGGTCTAACAAAATGACCTAGCTTATAGTGGGAATCCACCAAATAACCAAAATTGATACAACTCCCCCTTGGATGACCACCATGTTGAATTAAATTGCCTCACTAAAACCTTGCCATTAAAACCCAACGGAAAAAAAAAATATAGACGAAGGAAAAAGAGCACAATATCAACATTTTAAATAACAATTTAACGTCCATAAGATGTTGTATCGTTAAAACCTTATCAGGATAAAAACACATGGGACAAAACCTGAAACAAAGGGAAAAGAGTACAACTTTTGACGATTTATGGATGCTAACTCAACTATATGAGTATTACAGAAAACCAACTATAAAAGTAGATTATTAATCTATATCATAGATAAGTTCTATGCAAACATAGTTTTTAAATTGCAGATTTAAGAAAAAAAAATTATGTTGCTAAAGCATGGATTTTTTTGTTTTTAAGTGCTCCTCAAGAGAACCATAAAGTTGATATCATCATCAAATTTCTAAAAACACATAAAAGACTGTTAAACCTGGTATAATCGATTCAGGTGGCTTCCTGAATATAATTTGAATCCTCAAAAGATTACAAATTCGAATATGTTCCCCGACCACATTTCTTGCGTGAATGCAATATGAATCCTTCAGGGACTACCACGTCAAATGCATCATGCATGGAAAACAAAACGTAATTGAACCAATCCTAGGGTTTGAAAAAAAAAATGAAACCTTCAAATCGTTTTTACAAGGATCATATTTCTCATATAACGCATGAAGACTACACCAACCTGTAATTTTCAGAATTCAGGATTGCACGTTTAAGGTGTTAAGTCTTGGATCCAAATATATTTTGCCTTATTAAAGAAATTTCAATCCAACATAATTTGTATTTGTGCCTACCAATCACATTTTTCGATATTCCTCTACAGAGGTGTTCACAACCACCATCATTTATTATTTCAGTAGCTACTGTAAATGAATATTCGAAAATTGTATTAGCTTACCATGATCCCACACAATTCTCAAGTGTATGCATGTCTTGAAAAATTCACAAAATTACTGTTACCAGCGCCCACGGGTATTACAATCTCCCTATCTTCCAGTGAAGACATATGAACTATGAGAATATGGATCTTGTTTTAATAGACTCTATCAGAGCATTATCTGTAGACTCATCTAAAATGCTACTTGTTGGTGGATGTGACTGGATTTGCCCTTTCAAGAGGCAAAAACTTATATAAAAGCATAATGAGACATTTTCACGTCTATTCAATGATAGTCTTTTCAATTTGATCATGATGGGAGAGGAATTGATATAAATTTTAAGTTAATGGACACAAGCGTTTAGTAGTGTATAGTCTCCCCCTGATTATCGCGGAAATATTTATATCTCATATACGAAAACAAGTTTCGTAAAACGTTATCTGATACATTCGAGGACATATACTCATAATAATTTATGGATTTTAAGAACACTAGGTTGGACGGTACATACAGAATTCATGAGCCAAAAAAAAAATTTGCCTAAAATTGTAGTCTTCTTGACATACAAATTGAACACCAACCATGGATTTCATTGGTTACAACCAAAAGCATATATAATATACAAATAAATCTCCAAAAAATTTATGACCTCAGGGGTCGATGAGATAATGAGTTCAAATGAAATTTTGGACATTTATTTTTATCAAAAGAAAATTATCTCAAGATCAATTGAGTCACTGAAGGACTAATAAAATAGGCTAACAAGTCAGGTGTGCACCGACTAACCTTGAATGTCCTACCGTATTCCAACTACAAGTGGAAGGGTTCAAAATTTGAAGATTATTACCAAGGGTAAAATTGCTCAATATCTCTCAAGAATGCAGCAATTTCCCGTTTAATTGGTATTTTCAATTGGCTTGACCATAATAATGAAATCGCATCCTTTTAGAATCGATAGAGAAACCAAATCAAGTTGGCTTATGTTTTTTTTTAAGAAAAATAAAAAAAAACTATATCATTAATCTGTAAAGAAGAACTTTGTTTTAATTAATGGATGGATGATTTCTCATAAAAGAAATATAAACCATTATTTCTCCACCATCTGTTAAAAATATAACCAAAAATTATCAAGTTCAAGATTTTTTGATAGAGAAATAGAAATATATACCGTCGTCACGTAAAACTGACAACAATTGATGTCCCCTTGTATCTTCAAGAGCAACTTAAACTTAGTAGGTAACCATAATATTGGATAAAGATATCAAAATTGGACTTATGAAGAATTTCTTAAAGGCATAGAAATCAATGGTTCATAATTAGAGAATCCATATTTGATGTAGATGTTTTTTTTAACTATTATTGTCATTCTTTAAGAAGCCGAAAAAATCAACCATATTGACAAAAATATAGAAAATATGCCAATTTATTTTCTCTTATCTTATAAAAATGATGGAGAAAAATCAAAATTAATTGGTTTATACCAATTATAAAAATCATGTTGAAAAAAATTATTATCGTTATATAGTTACCAAATAAACAACAAAAGAAAAAGAATAAAACTGGAGTGGAATTTCTTAATCAATTAAGACTATCGATACAAATAATAAAACATCAATAGTAAGATCAATATAAACATTATATTTATCTTTTTTAATATAATATAATATTTTTTATTTTCATGGTTACTGAAAAAAATTGTTTAAATAATACTCCATCTGTTTCAGCAAAAGTGATAGTAACACTTTTGCTGAAACGGAGGTAGTATACAACTTTCTTCGTTCCAACGATTTTTAATGGATAAAATAATAGGTATATGTAATTGTATTGGATTGAAATTTTTATATATTTTTAAAATAAAATAATCAAGAATAAAAAGGGATAAATCAATTCATATGATATGCAAAAATGTAGAGGTACCGAGATAAAAACTGTACCAAAACCGTAGCCCACGTAGCAGCCAAAAAGTTAAAAACGCGTCTGATATTTTGGCAGAGCTTCAAAAAAGTTCTCTTAAATTAGAGATGTCTGTTTAAATACAATAATAAGGAATAATTCCCATCCATCGGATTTATATCTAATTAAATCTAACCCGTTTTCTCTCTCACAATTAGTTATCATCTACTAGAGAAAAACTCCAAAACCAGATAGAACTGATGTCGCCCATAAGTCTTTCGGCTGCTCTAATAAGGTAACGCTTCTTCTTCTACTTGATTTTTTTACATAATTTATTCCTCCTGTTCTAGAGAATTTCTTAGACGTTTAATCTCTCTTTTTTATTTTTTCAGTTTTTTGCAGAGAAATTCAAAGCCCTAAATCTCAATTTAGGTTTTTCTTGAAAATTTTGACAGAAAATGAAGTTTTTAAGGAATAACCAACAACGGCTACAACTATTTATGGTTATAAAGAATCCAAACCTAGCAATTTATTCTACCTAACGAATAGCTGTCTCTTAAAAATTTCTGGTTTTTAAACATATATCATGCTTTATAAATGTTGTACCAAGAAAATTCTGTTTGTTTGTGCACAAATGGGGGAAAGATTGATGCTAGGGCCAGAGAAAATTTAGAAGTCCTCTTGAAGGAGAGGGATGGTTCTCAAGGTCTGGCATGCTTGATTAAAATTGGTACGTGAACACAAGAATCTTAAGTTTTGTATTTGTTCGTAGGTTTGGTGTCAAAAGTAAGTAATACCCAAGCAGATTTGTTATGAGTAGAGTGTGTGTGATAATTGTGTTTTGTTTAAGTCATTAGATCAAACCTACCTGTCTTTGTGAGTGAGAAAAATCCATGGTTTTGTTAAGCTGGAAAGAGCAAAACAAGATTCCAGTGTCAGGATATACAAGCACTAGGTTTAGTGTCATAGGGAATTAAGTAGGAAAATTAGTACTGTTTTTTTCTTTCTTATATGCCAATTCACCATTTCATATCAATTTAAATAGTGAAGTTTTTGTATCTAGCACCATACTGTTTTGAATTGTACTAGTAAACAGTTTTAAGACTTCCTCTTAGAAGAACCATGTCGATCTACTTGAGGTACCCACTTTCTAAACCTGTGGACTCCAGGAAGTTCAATATATCCTGCGAAACTGGGATATGGTTGGTTGATAGTTAAGTTTTTGTATATCTAAAGCTGTAGACTCCAGGGAGTTCAGTATATCCTGCAAAACTGGGATAAGGTGGATATGAACTTAGACAGACCATGTAGCAAATATGTTAGCAGAACAGAAGCATTTTTGAAGAATTGCCTATTTTTTTGCTTAATTTTTTTTTTTGGTCATGTAATCATATTAAAGAGTGTAATAGTTATGTCAGACAAACAGACTCTCATGATGTCTTCATGGGAGTGTATCTTCTTTGTCCATTGAGCAACTGACATCATGGGAGTGTATCTTCTTTGTCCATTGAGCAACTGATAGTAGTAAAAGTGCACCTGTACGGCGACTTCAAATGTAATTGATTACTAATTATCAAATGAAATTCTTTAGCAATTATGGCATGGTGCAATATTATATTTTACACATAACTGCAGTATGGTCTTTAAGGCTTGGTCACTAAATGCATCGTAATAGCAGAAAAACAAGTAGGAGTTATAGTTAACTTAAAAGAGTAGTGGTTAACTTGAAAGATAAATCAAGTAAGATTGATTATAAAGAGTAAAACATATCACTAAATTCCCCCCACTATATTGGAAAATCAAAAAGATATGTAGTAGTAAAAAAATTAGTCCCTAGCAGATGTGAACTTCAAAAACTATACTGCAGTGTGGTCCGGATGCGACGTTAGGTGATACAATATTAACTTCATGCGCTCTTCCGTAGGGTCCGTAGAGTCCATAATCCCATTGTTGAGGTGCTCCATATGCAGGTGCAACATTAACAACATGCCCGTAAGGTGAAACGTGAGGTACACCCAGCATATCCGTGCTGTTTGCTAAAGGTCTACCTCTATGAATCTGGGATACTCCATGCTGCATATTCGGAGAACTTTCAAACTGCCCAACTGTATGAATCTGCAAATTTAATATCATGGTTAGTCTGTAGTGTCACAAGACTACCAGTACATGATGTTTTATGCATAAATAGGTAAGAGTTGTAGGTTTTACATTATCAGAAGGAAACATCTAAAAAAAAATTTACAATACAGCAAGGATACCTACAATGTTTTGTGATGATACTCATCTGAAGGTTAAGGATGCTAAACCTAAACCCAAGTGCTTATGTGTACTCATCAAGGAAAGTAGCAACCCTTTGATGGGACTGACTATTAAGTCATATCTATCAACTAGCACCATAAAAGAAAAACCATATGCATTAGTTTGTAATAAGAATTCATATATGCTCACCAAAAGTTGTTGGTATTGCTGTAAGATTGACAGTTTCGGCTTGAACCGTCGGGACTTCTTGCATAACCTATATGACACAAACATATAACTCTTAACAAATAACCACAAAATTATTTGCACAAATGGATCAACGGTAGTCAGTATGTTACCTCGATGTTTTGTTTTCCTTTGTTTGCCTTATTTCTGTACACTTTAGGCTTCAATTTGTTTTTACATGGTCTGTATTTTCTAGGAACTACATGGGAATCCTGTTGTAGATGGTGGATTTTTGACAAGGAAAAATTAGTAAATCACCTCTCAAGACTCTGGTCTGAGAAATACTAAATTTTTAAAATTCCGTAAAAGAATTCTCGGGTAGGCGCTTATCCATACTCTCTCTCTCTCTCTCATGCGCATATCTTTGTCCTCTCTCTATATGTCTGGCCAACATATATGATCAAATTGATGAATTTAATCAATATTCATCAATACAAAAAATCATTAGAACAACAGTGGCGCACACGACAAGTTTCCCAGATGTTCTATGATTTTTACATAAAATCTTTTAGGCTCCTAGATGTATTGCACACTAATATAGAGCAATTTGAGTATTATTTTCGGGTGCTATATTTCACAAGATGAATCCCTAAAAATTACCCATGTTAATATTCATGTTCAAATTGAGCAATATTAACCTATTAAATAAATATATATATATATAATTTAAGTGTCACAACGGTACTTAAATTAAAATGCCAAAAAATATGACAAACACAATTTTATAGCTTCTACTAGCTACAAGTTCTACTCCAGTTGCATTGATCCTTTGTTTAAAGAGACAACAATGCAAAACGAGTAAAACAGTTCGAATTGGGGATTTAAAGCTCTTCGCAACACTCATAAACGTGTCAAAAGCGTGTCAAAATAGTTTCAAATCCTAATTATGGTTTGAAAACTCATCCGCAACACTTTCAAATGTTGCAAAAGCGTGACCGAAAGTATTCAAAGCCCTAATTAGGGTTTGAAGATAATTAGCAACATATAGGGTTGCAAAAGAGTGACAAAAGTGTTTAAAATTTAATTAGGGTTTGAAAACAGTTTTGCAACACTTATAAATGTTGCAAAAGCGTGTCAAAAGTCTCAAACCCTAATTTTCATACACGTCTAGCTCTCTTGCTCATGCGTTTTGCTTCTCAGAGTCAAGCTTACACGCCTACTCAAAACCAAGCGAGGACATCATGCTTCTCTATAACAATTCTGAATTTTACTCTTTTTCCCTTAACATGTGAGGCTGAGCACAAGAGTAAAACATGAATTTCTAGCTTTCTGGCCAGACTCTTTCAAACCCTAATTTTTAAAGAGAGGGAGACATCTCTACCTCTCTTTCTTCCAATGTGTATGCTAGTCAAAAAACTAAGCGTACACAACTATTCTCAAGACAAGACTTCAAAATAGAATCAAGTTCATATGACTTATATTTCTTGTCAAAAGTTGACAAATTTACTCTTTTACCCTAAATGTGTGAGGACGAGTACAAAGAGTAAAACATGAGACTCCTACTTCAAGACTAGAGCTTGACGCTCCTCTTCTCCCTGTCACGTATAGATAAAAATTTAGTCTCCTCCTCTACCTCACGTGAATATCAACTTAGAGTGCTCCTCCCTTTTATTCTCACGTGAATAAATCAGGGTTTGACAAATCCTCTTCTTCTTTTCCACGTGAATAAATTAGGGTTTTGACAAATCTAAACTATACTAGGCCTCTATCATATGTATCTTCCATATGAGGCTTCACATATAATTTTTCATGCTCAACAGCATGCACTTATTTTTACAAAATAAACATGTCAATACAAAATTGACTAAGATACATATTTATTTTATTCTAGCCTGCTAGACTCATCAGTTAGTCAAGCATGACACATTTATTTTATTTTAGTCTGCTAGACTCATTAGCTAGTCAAGCAAGACATATTTGTTTTAGTCTGTTAGACTCATTAGCTAGTCAAGCAAGACAAGTCTACAGTCAAGAGACTCATTAAGCAAGTTTCAATTGAATCTAATCAGTAGTACTTAATACTACAATAATACACAAGACATCAAATGTCACAAATGGAGGGGGATATTAATTTGTATTTTGATCTGGCGGTCTACACATGGTGCAGCAGTGCATCCATTAAAAGAGAAACTCTGGAAAGATCGATAGCAGTTGAGAAGAGGAGTAGTGAGTTGAATAACCAACTATTCAACCGCAATCGAAGTGGAGAGAAGTTGTCAACACCTTCTCCACTTTCTCCATTTCACCACTACTCAACCATCTACAGCTTCTTCCAGAAAAGAGATCGAGTGGTTACAATAGTTATGATATAAATAGATGTTCAATGTATTGAAAAAGAGGAGAGAAAAACTAAGCAAGTTTTACTACGAGAAAAAGTCTGAGTTTCACAATCAAACACAGAAGAACTCGAGCACTCAATTGGTCATAGATATTTACACCAATCACATCCCACAAAGTCTGATACTCTAACCCCATCCTTCTCTCGCTTCCCTCCCTAAGACCAACCCTTCTCCTTCTCATTTTGTGACTGAAACAAGACTGGAACTGCCTTTACTTGGTTTAGGCCAGGATTGTACAGATTGATCTCTTGAATCTAAACAAAGTGCTTCAAAAGCACAAATGTTTTAAGGATTGAAAAATTGTCACATGGTAACCCCACTTTTCCTTAAATAGCCTTCAATTCGTTTTTCCCCACAAACACTTGTACTTTAACAACTTCACTCATAACCACTTCCGGGGAGGCACTTGGTCTTTCTTCAGTTATCGCTTTCAACTACTCGCCTATCCATTTTTTATATCATTGCACTTGTCATTGTTTTGGGAGGCTACATCTGCAAGCTCGGCAAAATAGTCACATGACTCCTTATAACGCATTTGGTCGGGAGTCAGCTGTCAACTATCAGAATTTAATGGAACCTTTAAATGTGCTAACTTGATGTCTTTTCTCCATCTCCTTAAAATGTAACACTCCGGAATTGATATTACATTGTTACTGAGTAATACAAAAATTGCATGAGTGCAAAGTATTCCTCGAAACTCAAATCTACAACAACTACACTTAACTTTGTATCCGTCATTTTGATACCAAACCTTACAGATAACATGCTTCATAACTTTTTGAGTTTTTGGATTATTTTCTATTTCTTCTCCTTTTAAATTCTTCTGCCATACTAGTGGAAAATTGTCATTTTAGTACTGCTAGAACAGGTTTTTGAAACCACTAATATACAGTTATAATCCTGTCATACTAGTGGAAAATGGTCATTTTAGTAGTGTTAGAACAGGTTTTTGAAACCACTAATACGGAATGGTCATTTTAGTACTGTTAGAACAGGATTTTGAAACCACTAATACGGTTATAATCCGCCTTCCTGTAGTACAGATGAAAACCGTCTTTTAGTTTGATTTTATTTTATAAAAAAATGGAATTGATTCAGATGAATCCAAATCTGATTCAACTGAATCCAAAATAGAATCAAATATTGTTAAAACAAACAAGAAACTGAATTTGAATGAGCATTATATTATCTGAATTCAACAAACTACAATCCTTCGAGTTCCAAATCTAAAAACAATTTACAAAACATTATAGAAATCTAAAAAGTATGACTACGGAAGAAAAAAATACCAAGGACCTAATCTGGATCTTAACAGATATATATGCAAAAGTTCCCCACAGACATAACCCAACTCTTGCTGATTCTAAAAAGACTTCAACTTCACTGCAATAATAAAAAGATCAACATCCATTGTTGCTGTCCAAGGACCAACAGAGCTTGGCTAACAGAGTGCATTGGCTACTGGATCTTCTCACCTGCAGGAATACTAAAAGTCTTAAGCCCTTAATTAAACAAAAAATTCAAGCAAACATGCTGCATGTGTAACGTACATAACCAAGCTTTCAGTCCCTGATATCTTGGCATGTTGTATTTGTATATATTTAGGATGCAATTAATTCTTTCTCAACAGTTGACCCATCACACACACAGGGTTCTACCAATCTTTAACAATAAAAACACCTTCCTGAATTAATAAAGCAACATGTATACTCAAGCACTAGCCTGACAAACAGATACCCAGCATATGATCATCTAGGTAGTTAATGGTTACTATTCTATGTATAACGTACAATAGAACAATTCCACTTCCTATGAATTAACTTAATCTTGGTCAATGATAATAAGTCAGGCATCACACAACCAACAAAATGAGCATTGATAACCAATGTACTACACATTTGGATACTTAAACAGCTGTATTATCAACCTTGTTCAAAGTTATTCATTCATTCGAATCATTGCCAACTAAAGGTGCTAAGAAATATTACCTGACTGCTATTAGCAAACTAAGGTAATGAGAGGACCAAGTTTGACCTGCGCAACCCGGCCACTCCTTCGGCAGACCCATACAACTGAAAATCAAAATAAGCAGTTGACCCCCATTTATTCATGCTTACTCTTTTACTAAACTTCTTAGTTTACTATACAAGAGATGCATCTTACGTATGGAAGTGTTGAAAAGTTCAAAGTTACTTACAATTGGATCAGGAGCATCATCTTGTTTGCACCTAACCCATGGGATACCAGGGCCAAGTCCTACAGCCATTGAAGGATGCCCATTTCGTATACGCTTTACCGGGAGCTCCAATTTCCCATTCCTCTGGTCCATATTCATTCTCTATCTGAAATTCAAATTACAAACACAAAACTCCCAATTTCCATGTACAATTTCTGTCAAGCAATAATCTCAAATTCAATAAACTAAATTCAATACCCTTACTGGTACAAATTTAATCAATTAGTTTACCTGGGACATAATAATAGAACCTCCTTGGGTTTCATATATTCTTTCAACTTTCATCACGTCGCCTTCATTATAAACCATTCAAAAGAAATCCATAACTTCATGAACAACATCACAATAGTAATAGCTATTGAACCCAAAACCAAAAAGGTGTAATCTGAATAGAGAAATGCAATCCACAAATAAGTATCTAACAAACCTTGAATGGTGCATTATCTGTTCTAAAATGCATACCAGGGACATATTTAATTGAGCCAAACAGGAAAGCCCCTGAATGCAAAAACACAATTTAGATTCAATACAAATGGAGTTGATATTGAAAAGAAATTTTTTCAAACAACTCAAGCAGTAACAACAAAAAAAAACAATTTACTTAATTTTCGCAATCCATGTTCTCATTAACCTAAAAGAAATCAGCAAACACACAAAGTGGTAAGCTAACCCATCGTAACATCATACGAGACATGACAATAAAAGAACTCAAACAGAGTCTATACCATCTGTGAGAATCAATTCGACCAGTTCCGTCATCAAGTGTAAAAGTAACCTCGGTAATCCTTTCCTCTTTATTAAACACCATTCCAAGAACTGTAACCTGATTATAAACACAAAAAACAGTACCTGGTTAACAAAAAAAATAAAAAACCCCAAACATAAACAAGAAAATAAGATTTTAGGATTAGAAATGGCTTTACACTATTGACATCAACACCATCAATAACGAAATTAGCTTTATCTTCACGAGTAATATAAGGTTCACTTATTTGATGAACTGTTAATGATAATAAACTTTGAGTATCACGATTCTATTGAGAGAAAAAAATAAGAGTAAGAAAATTCAGCTTTTGACGATTTATCCTTCTTCATCAGTGTGATCTACTTCTTCCAGTACCACTGCTTCTTTACTCTGTTGTTTTGGTCGAGAGAGAGAGAAGCAACAGAGATGAAGAGGCAGAGAGGAGATAATGAATGAAAGATGAAGTGAATTTTGGGAAGGGATAAAAAATCTAGGGTTTAATGTTTGAGAGTAAATCTCCAGGAATAATAAGGGTAGATGATCTATTGAAAAGGTAGTATTTATCCGTTTATAATTTTTACTTGGGGAAAAAATCATTTTCTATCGGAACTATTTCAGAAGTTAAAATTGTAAATAATTTAACCTATGATGTATTTGGTAAAAATTATGATTATTATTTATGATTATAGATACTTATAAATGGAAAAATGATTATGTTATTAACTATTTTTTTATGATAAACATATTTTTAAAATAATTGATTATTTTAGAAAAATGTTGTCAAAGAGGAGAGGAAAGAATGATGATTTAAGAACTTTTTTTTTAGTCAATTATTGTCTTTTTGTCTCTTTCTTAATAATTTAGAGAAAATAAGAAAAAAAAATCTAATTCTTAAAAAAAATAATTGATTATAATAATTTTTATAAATAACTTTTTCTATTTATGAAAATAATTAGTTTTTTAATTATAATTAAAATAATCAATTATTGTAAATTTTAACAAACATCTATATAATGGATTATGGACTGAATAATTAATTATGGTCTCATAATCTATTATAATAATGGTGACCAAACACCCCCTATATAAAATACAGTTTCTTACAGGATTTTAAAATAATAATAAAGTTTTAATTGGTAATACCCTAAATACACCCAAATACCTCTAATGATTGTACTTTTATATAATCCTAACAGGCTTAAAAATAACCATTTTCCACTAGTGCCACGCTAAGTTATTTACTTCAACAATGTTTTCCGGTCTGTAGCATCTTCTTTTGCAGAAGTTTCTTCTCCATTTTCTACTAATGGTAATCTATAATAGAAAATTTCTTATTGTCCTTCATATCTTTTAACTTGGGTTCCATCTTTGATTTCATCTTGAACATCAATTATGTCACAATATATCTTTTTTGTCAACTCTTTTTGAATCTCTTTAAACTTTTGCATGGTGTAAACACTTTGCATTTGTTTTTTTATTTCGAAAGAAGTTATTGTTGGGATGATTTTTGAAAATAATCTAGCATCTTCCTTGAGTTTTTTTTTTCCAATTTGGATCTTAATGCATTATCATATTGTTCAGCAAATTCTTCGAAACATGTTCTTGAATGAACATACCCGTCGAATATTAGAAACTAAAAATTAAAAAATGATAAACATAAATAAATGGAGAGAAAAGATGTGAGAGACCGTTTCATTTATAAAATTAATGTGAAATACAATTGTGTAAGGACCTTTATTTATAGGTCATATAATAGTGAATGGCTAATGACATTAAGTATCAAGGATAATGACATACAACTATTACTACACTTACATATACTTAAAGTGAAGGTTACAAGATAAATAAGAATGTGTAAGTGTGGTAGGAGATGTAAAGGTGGTGATGTAATTGTTTGTAATATAAATCCACCAAAAATTTATTTACAACAATAAGAAATAAATTCCAATTTTTTAAAAAAAGTTACGCTCACGATGTATGAGTACATCCGAAACATTTAAAATAGTAGTAAATGTTTTCTTCAACATTTGCTATTCGGTGACTGTTTCACGCCTTCACCTCACAATTTCAATTACAATGTTATTAGAAACGACATCTCTTATGTCAATGACACCAAAGGGATATTAAATTAATGGAATTGAGATATGGATGGAATATAATGAAATAGAGACACTTTGAGGTTCCCTGTGAAATGAGGCATGAAACGGAGCCACTACGAAAAAGTTCCAAGAGTTACGAAGAAAGCTTCGAGCTCATATTGGTCATGGATTGAGAATGAGACTCTATAAGCTCGAATTTTCCGTTGTTCCTCAATAGTTCAATGGTAGAGCGGTCAGATATTAACTGATTGATCGTAGGTCGGTGACTGTTTCACACCTTCACCTCACAATTTCAATTACAATGTTATTTTAATCAGAGCCAAGTTATAAATCCCTACTGAATGAAAATCTTACAACCACAAATTCAACCGAGCTGATCTCATAGGATGAAATCAGCTAGCATCCAGTCAGACAAAAATTGTTATGCTTATCCTTGAGTTGGTCAAGGACGGTGGTTCATCAACCAAACTTATTCTACACATTACACTTCTTCTTTTCTTCGTGATAATCCTTGGCCTACCGATTGATCGAGTTGATCCAGTGTGAACTGTAGTATATTTCTTCTTACGTGAGAACTCAACGGTCAAATATTACTGCCAGATGACAGAAGAAGTATGAGAATATCCGAATATCCAATCAAAATTGCAAAACCTATTTAAACCCCTTGTAAGATGAACTCTCAGCGAAACAAACAAACACAACCAAACTAAGAATAAAAACCCACCCTTGTTAAGCTATTTTATTCCATCAGAGTAATACGCTTCAAAGAAAAAAAAAAAAAAAAATAAAAAAAAAAAAAAAAAAAAAAAGATGTCAACACGACGCAGAGGTCAATTAAATTTCACTGATAGCTTTTCATTTCCTGTATACGGCTGAACGTTTTATCTTTCTTACTTATAATTGTAGGCAGCTAATTTGTAGGACCAAATCATGTGCACACTAACATTTTAGCAAATAATTTCCAGGTAAGAATTCATGGGCCTGAGTTGGTAAACCGCTCTGGCAAGTCTGCTGCAGCAACAATCGAAAGAGAAAACACAAACGTTGACGCAGTTCTGGTGCCGGAAGGATCATTTGTAACCACGGATTTCAGGTGCGATAGGGTTAGGGTCTGGGTCAATACGGCTGGAACAGTTTACCAGACACCTAGAATTGGGTAATAAATCTTCACATCTATGTGATAATAAAATGTGAGTTGATCACGACCTTCCTATCTAGGATGTTTTACTCAGTGTAATAAGTAGGTAGTACGACTGCTTTTCTTTTTTCTTCGTGGAAGAAAACAAAGAGTACGTATATCAATATGGTTGTGTAACTTGTGTTAAATGAATAAAGGCTGAACAAGTTTACTCTCTATTTAATTTAATGAGTTGTTGCAAATTCCCCGGGAAACAGTGCAAGTGACATTAAGATTTTGAACATGGATTTATACATAGACTATCAAAAGTCAAAAACTCGTTGGGAGTTTACACGATTCTTCGGATTTGAAATCCTATATACTGTAATTATTACAAGTTTCCAGGAATTATAGTTTTCTCACCAAGGTCCCAAACACGCATTAAAGGCTAAAGCAGTATCTTGCTTCCCCTCATCATAAATTCAACTTTTAAGTTATGATTATTTGACTTCCATTTCTCGAGATTGTTACCATGACCAAAATCAACGGTCTCGATCAATTTATCGAGCTTGATTTGTGAGTAAAAGCAATTACTCCCTTCGTCCCCTATATATAGGCGGAATTTATCAATTCTCTTAGAATAAAAAAAATGGATTTCATAAATATTCATCATCTATCATCTTTCTTGTCTTATCCTTTTATTTTATTTTCAATTGTGATGATTCCAAATATTATAAATAAAAGCATACGATGAAAAAACAGTCTTGAAATATTTAATGGGACTAAAAAATTTCTAAACTCCACCTTTATAATAAGGCGAATGGAGTATTTATCGAACGGAAACCAGGAGAACCCCAAATAAAAAGCCCTAAAAATGGAATCTGATCAACCATTGTTTGTGTTATGTACAGTGATGGCCATGAACACCACCGATTTTTGCTACTTGGTTTGCTCTCGCTGTGAGAAAACTGTAAAGATTACACTGCACAGTTTTGAAGACTATCAACCACACAGTTTTATTGACATACTTTGTGTTTATATACAGATACACAAGACCCTAAATTGGGTAACAAATATATTAGACATGCTTAATATAATCCTTGACTTATGGCTATAGGATTTGCCATAATTGTGGGATTGATATTGAGAGATTCTCCCTTGATTATAGTTCTTCTTTGGATGGAGTATGAGATGCATACGGTTCCCTTGTACGCCCCTGCAAGATTGGTGTTCCATCGGCAAGACCAATCTTGTTTCGTAGAAAGGAAGTGCGCTGCTTGGATAGTGGCTTTGTCAGAAGGTCAACTAGATGATCTAGAGTGTGCACCTGTATGACTTGAAGGCTTCTTTTTTGGACTAAATCACGCACAAAATGCAGATCAATGATGTGTTTCATGCGTGAATGATGGACATGGTTGAGACTTAGGTGTGTGGCTCCAATGTTGTCACATAACAGTTGAGGAGAATCAGTTAGTGAGACTCCAACCTCTGCAAACAGTGTTGACATCTACATTGTCTCAGACGCTGCATTGGCCAGTGCTCTGTATTCAACTTCTGTGGATGATCTTGCAACGTGTCACAAGGGTGCACCACATAGCTCAGCAAATGGCTAACTCACCCTTGTGCACCACCATGGCTAGCCCATTTGGCTAATTGGCTAGCCTCCATTCTGGAATCTTCTCTATTTTGTCCTTTTCTTAGAATACTCTAGAATGGTGTAGATATTTGTGGATAAGAGTAGAATAATCTAGAAGTAGATCTTAGCCATACACTTGTATAGATCTTAGATAAATCTCTAGAACATTCTTGGCTCCCAACTAGTATAAATAGGGATGTCATTCTCATTTGTAATCATCCAACAATCCAAGTAAAGTAAAGAGAGCAATACACACTTACTTCTCTCATTCAAATCATTCTCTCTTGTTCTTGAGTGTTCTTGAGCGTTCTTGAGTTTCTTGTGAGTTTTGATCTTGAGTAGTTACACAAAGTTGTGTTAAACTTTGTTTGGGAGGCTTACTTATCTAGTAACGGAATTCTAGACAAGTGCCGCATGGAGTAAAGTCGAGGCGAAGGACCGACCCCGTGACAAACGGCTCGTTGCTTCTTGGAGCTCCAGGAGATTGGGTTTGAACCAAGGAAACTGATGTAGGAAGAGGTTGATGTCCGATCATCTATATTGCCAGCCCAATCTACGTCTGTATATGTCCGAAATGTAGAGGTTCCACCTTTGTCTGAATACCATAAAAGATAGTTTGTTTTAAGTAGCGAAATAACCTTTTGCTCGCTGACTAGTGATTTTTAGTTGGTTTGTGCATGAATTGGGATAGCTTGTTCAAAGCAAAGGCAATATCCGGACGAGTCAGTGTAAGATATTGGAGACTGCCAATTATTCGACTAAAATCTGCACAGTCCACATCAGATGTGCCGTCAATCAGCTGGAGAGATTATGTTGTAGATAGTGGTGTTGAGACATCCTTTGCTTCACTCATACTGGTATTGTCCAGAAGCTCTCTGATGTACTTGTGTTGAGACAAGAGTATTCCTGCCTTGGTAGGTATAACTTCAATGCCTAAGAAGAAATGGAGAGAGCCCATATATTTGAGTGAGAACATGTCACCCAACTGTTTGATAGTAGATGTTACAAAGGATGAGTTGTTGCCTGTAATGATAAGGTCATCCACATAGACCAGCAAGTAGCAATGAGTAGTATCTCGGCTGTAGACAAACAATGAGTAATCTGCCTTGGAATTTTGAAATCCCAGCTGAAGAATAACATTTTTGAGTGTTGTGTACCAGGCTCTTGGTGCTTTTTTTAGTCCATATATGGTTTTTTTAGTCGGCACACATGATGTGGTCTTGATAGATCTTTGAAGCCAGGGGGTTGTACCATGAAAACAGTTTCTGTTAAAACACCATTCATAAAGGCATTGTTGACATCCATTGCCGCAACTCCCATTTATTCATTACTGCAATGGACAATACAGCTCTAATTGTAGCTGGTTTAACTACTGTACTAAATGTCTCTGTATAATCGATGCTAGGACGTTGGTTGTAACCTTTTGCCACAAGTCTGGCTTTGAATTTATCAATTGAACCATCCGCTTTATTTTTTAACTCGAAAGATCCACCTACACGCCACTGGTTTACAGTCAGATGGAGGTAGAACAAGTTCCCAAGTACCGTGTTTCAGCAGGGCAGTGATTTTTGCAGACATGGCCTCACGCCAGTGAGGTTGAGCTATGGCTTGACGCACACTTGTTGGTTCAATGGATTGAGGTAGAGGGTGTTTGTAAACTGTGTGAATTTGTTTGGGTTTAAAGATTTGATTCATTGATCTTGTGGTCATATTGTGAGTGCGATGAGCATTCTCCAAGTCTTGATGTGTGTCTTGAGTCGGAGATGCAGTGGATGTGAATATTGTTGTTTCAGGAGCAACAAATAAGGATGGTGCTGATGAGAACTCAGTCCCGTTTTCTTCTAGATAGCTAGGCAGATGACTCGAGTGGTAGGATGCAGCTTGTACAGGGTTAGAGTTTAAAGAGTCAGGGACGACAGTGTTACCTGGGGAGAGTGTAGCAACAACAGGCAGACTTTCCGGAGAGAGTACAGGTGTTGATGTATGTAGCCCCTGTATGGATGTCATTGTAGGCTGGCTGCTAAAGTGTAGAGGCATGGGATGATGACTGTCTGTAGTGAAATGGCTAGGAGACTCACCGAGCACAAATAAGGGATGAAAGAATGACCTGTTTTCATCAAATAGCACATGACGAGAGATAAAAATTCTTGTGGTTTGAGGTTCGAAGCATTTGTAGCCATTTTGAGTTGGTGAATAGCCAAGAAAGATACAAATTTTGGATTTGGGTTGCATTTTGTTTAAATTGTAGGCCTTGGTGAGAGGATAACAAATGCACCCAATTTTTTTTAGCTTAGAGTAGTTTGGTGATTGACCAAAGAGAGCTTCGAAAGGGAATTTGTTGTGTAGAATGGGTGTTGGTTGACGATTTATGAGATAAGAAGTTGTTTGAAAAGTATATGGCCAATATGAAAAATCCAGGTTGGCATCATAGAGAAGTGTAAGACCTGTTTCAACTAGGTGACGATGACGCTGTTCAGAGACACCATTTTGTTGTAGTGTGTGAGGAACATTAGTGAAATGAGTTATGCTATAAAGCGAGAGATATGATTTTAAAGCTAGAAATTCACCTCCATTGTCAGAGTATACTGTTTTGATGGATTTTTGAAAACGGTTTTCAATAAATTTTTTGAATTATGGAAAAATTAGGGAAACACCAGATTTAGTGGTCATGGGATAAAACCAGATATATTTTGTATAATGATCAACAAAAATAAGATAGTATCGGGAATCCTCAATCCCAGTTTAGCTGGAAGGTCCCCATACATTCGTGTAAATAAGTTCAAGAGGCTCAGGGCTTCGAAGACTGGTGAAACGAAAAGATTGCTGATGTGCTTTATTAATAGAACAAGACTGACATAAGGAAGACAGATTTTTCTGGGAAGAAATAGGTAGTGAGAATTGCTTAATAAGATGATTGACAATTTTAAGGGAAGGATGTCCAAGACGCTTGTGCCATCCATCAGTTGACGTTCTTTCATGCACATTAACGAACTTTGGTGATGCCTTCAATGACTCCGGAAAGGTGTAAATGTTGTTGTTACATGCTCTTTTTAGTAATATCGCCCCCGTGATCTTGTCATTCACAAAGAAATGAAGAGGATGAAATTCAACAAAGATATTGTTTTACTTAGTAAGATGATGCACAGAAATGAGATTTTTGCAAGGATTTGGAACATAAAGGGTGACACTTAGTGTAAATGTTCGATTTGGAGTGTTTAAAGCCAAAGAACCGATGTGTGTGACAGCCAAACCTGAAACATCGCCAAGAATCACTTCGTCAGTTCCATCATACTCGAAGTGCATAGATAGATTGGAGAGATCACCCGTGATGTTATGAGAAGCGGCTGAATCAAGTAGCCAGTTTTTTTCTTTTACTGCAGAGGTTATGTCACATTTATGGATGCGTTTGTGGAGTGAAATTGGGAACATGTCTTGGCAGTGTGACTAATATGATCACATAGTTGGCATTTAAGCTGGTAGCGCCTGTTGGGTGTTGTATTTGCCAGAGTTTGTCGTGTAGAGACGTCCATCACGTTGAACATTGTTTGGGTATCTGCCTGGAGAAAGGCATGTGGTACTGCTGGCTTGCTTTGGGTATCTGCCTGGAGAAGTCAGGATGTCATGTAGCTCTGAGATGGTCATGTTCCCACGGTTGATCAAGGTGAGATCTTCCTTTAACTGCATAGCACGAGTTCTTGATCGGCTAGCATAGAGATTGGTAAGTTTTTTCCAAGCATCATGAGAAGCTTTCGCTGTAGCTATGAGAGGTGTAATTGAGGGGGAAGTTGAGGCTAGGATTGCACTCAGGATGAGTTTGTCCTCTCAAACCTTGCGTAGCTCTTCAGTAGGAGTACCATCTGAGGAGGGACATTGGAAGTTGCATTTAACATAATCAAGAAGATCATAGCCAATAAGTAGTGCCTCAAACTGGCACGCCATTGAGGGAAGGTGGAGGGTGTTAATCTTTCATTAATCTGGGCAGTGATATTGAGAGCTATTAAGGGTTTTTCTGAGGCAGAGGGAGGTTGGGTGTCGATGGTGAAGTTGGGGGTTTGATCAGAAGAGGTGGAATACATGTTTGCAGGATCAGTTGCTCGTTGGAGAAGATGGCTCTGATACCATGAAAATATTACACTGCACAGTTTTGAAAACTATCAACCACACAATTTTATTGATATACTTTGTGTTTATATACAGATACACAAGACCCTAAATTGGATAACAGATATATTAGACATGCTTAATATAAGCCTTGACTTATGGCTATAGGATTTACCATAATTGTGGGATTGATATTGAGAGATTCTCCCTTCATTATAGGCTTGATATGCTCTTGTTTGGATGGAGTATGAGCTGCATACGGTTCCCTTATAAAAGCTCTCCCAGGTGTATACATTTCATGCAAATACTGCGATCCCAAATCTCTCAATCCAGGCTCGTCAAATTCAAAACGTCTCTATCGTATTCTTGTAAGCACAACTTACTACTATGCAGATAGTCTATATAATTTAAATTTCCTAAGTAGTTTCAATTTATCAATGAATATTTGGATTATAAACAGGTGTCTATTGCATCATCAGAAGAAGTTTTTGTAGCTGTAGTGTTCGATAGAGTCGAGCGAATTCTCATCGGTTGCTCTGCTGATGAATTCTTCAATTTCAGCATTGTTAACCCATCTGCAGGTGTGTACTACTACCAAATTATTACTATTGTTTATGCTAATATTCCCATTGACATTAACAACCAATGATTTACGGATAATACAATAAACATAAGATTTTAACTAATGAACAGATACACAGAATCATTTTAAGAACAATGATTTGATAGACATTTTAACAATTCAACCATTTACAGATCATAAATCTGATCAAAACTACAGTTACAAATCCATCATCTTTTAAAAGCAAGAAAATGAATCATGAATGTCCTATCTTTTCGATCTAATCATCCACAGTACATACCTAATAACCTTTCTCCTTCTGCTTTGATAAATCTTCCTTAGCCTTTTCTCTCTTTGATTTTCCGACCCCTTCCTCGTAGAATGCTCTCTTCTATTTATAGATTTATTAGTGGGTCCCTCTTGTCCCGATACCCTCTATCGTTCTCCTTATTATATTAGGATCGGGATGTTTATAAGATTGACAGGTCATGCTTTCTTTTTGGTGCGCTACCTTGTATGGTTTACACGTGCTCTTCGTTCCTTGAGGATCAGCTTTGTCCCGATCATACGTGTCATTCGTATGATAAAAGTAATTATTGCCTTACTTTCCCGCTCCATGTTCATCATTATTCTTACTTTCCCGCTCTGTATGCATTTAATGCTATCTGCTTCGATCAGTGTGATGTTACTTTCCCGATCCTAGGTGTCGATCATGCAGAGATTTGCTCAGTCTTTCACATCTGTCCCGTTTCGATCCTTCGATATGGCTTTGATTGTGTGCTTCTCATTCTTCTTAATCTCATTGCTTCCTTCTTAATCGCCTTACACGTGTCGCTCTTCTTTTATTTCCCAACGTCTTGCCCCCTTCTTCTTCTTTTTTTAAAAACTTTTAACGGTCGATCCAAGGTCTTGAAAAAAGTAAAAGAACAATTATTACTCCCTGCTTTTCCATTACTTCTTTTCACACGTTATACGAACTTTTCGGAAGCAGTAACTTTTATTATCACGTTTGTGTCAGTTACTCCTTTTTTCGAGGAAATCAAACTTTGCCTTAATTAATGCCTTTCCAAATTGTGACGGTTTCTATTCTTTGCTTTAAATACGATGCAGTCTTTTTCACTTCTGTTTTTACCTCTTAAAGTTGATGTTCTTTGTCTTCCTTGAACTTTTCAAGTACTTTCGTTCTCCCAACTGTTCAGGAACTTTTAGCATCAATCATATTTACTTTTCCTTTGATCAAGTAATTGTTTATCTCCTTTCTTCAGGTATGTTGAAAATTTTACTTTCAGTATCTTACTTTAACGTTTAATCATGATTAGATTTTCACAGATATGATTGAATTGATTCCTTCGTATTTTGATTCTTTAAAATTTTCTTTTCAGATAAAACATCATGTCGTCCAGGAATCCCAATGCTTCCGGTGACCATCAGGAATCTGGAAGACCTCTTAGAGTTTCTTCTTCTAGGTATGTCGTGCCTCGGCCTGTTCGTAACCCGGCTCCTGAGGCTTCTGCAACTGTCAATCCCACCTCTAGAAATAAGCATTCTCAAGCATCTTATAGTTATCGAACAATGAACATTGAGAGCTTTAAGAAAAGACATGATCTTGAGGATTTTAAAGTCTCGTTTTTTGACCAGAATTCCGATGTGTTAACTTTAGGTGCGATGCAGAAGTTTAACTATTCTCCCAATCGTTTATTAATTTCTGTTGGTGCTTTAGAGGCCGGACTTCGCATTCCATTATACGAAGAAGAAAATCCTTTTCAATTCGAAGTCCTTGCAACTCGTGGTAATTCTCCTCACGGACTTGCTCGATCCATTACTCAGTATAATGGAAATTGGTGGCGTATTCTTGATGAATGTTGTCTCCGGAGTGAAGGGCGGACTAACCTTTCTTGCTACGTTCCAGATTTTACAGAACGCAGTAGTTATACTGTTGAAAATTTTATACCACATATGGAGATGGCATCACAAAGAAAAATTATGTGAAATGGAGCGTTAGTCCCGTTCGCAAATGTCATTCGAGATTTCCCTTATTATATGAAATTGATGATCCCAAAATCAAACATATTTCCAAAACCGACCTTGATTTTCCCACAAAGGAAAGAATTCGTCAGGATCATGACTATAAATGGTATCCCACTCCAATTGTTATTGAAGGTCCTTGGATTTATGGTAACATTTCCAATAATGAAATTCAAATGCTCCGAAATAGATTCCCAAGCTATTGCCCTTGGCGGTTAAATTTCGAGGACTACAAGTTCGATTATAAGGTTTGTATTATTCTTTATTTCAATGTTGTTACGATCTACTACTGAATTTTTCCTTACGGGACAAATGTTTGTGTTTCAGATTGAACCCGATTCTGATCTTGTCAATGATGTCCCTCCTCCTCCTCCACGCCGAAGTCTTGGTATTCAAATTGTTGAGGGAAAACAAAGAGTTGAAGAAGAAGTTATTGAAGGTAAAGGAAAACGAAAATTAGTTTTTCCTGAAGAAACAAAGAAAAAAAGAAAATTGAGAAGACCAATGTACCCTTCCGAAGCAGAGGAAGGGGAAATTAGAGATTGTTTAGGTGAAGGGAGCAGCATTTCCGCTCTTGTAACTGCTGCGGGACAGGACGCTGAAGGTTCGGCCCGTACAGAAGTGTCGGGAGAGCATGTTATCATCAACGTTGTTCCTGTTAGCGTGGGGGAACTTATTCTTTCTTCAGATGAGCCTTCAATACCCCCACCCATTTCTGAAGCTGTTCCAACCGCCACTGCTCCCTCCAATATCTTCGATTCTTTTTCTCCTCTTCCTTTTACCTTTGAGATAGAGCACGCTGCTCCATGTAACGGTACAAGTTTTTACTGGATTACCTCAAGAAGAAGCAGACGATATTGCTTTTGAGGAAGATAATATATAAGAATTGATCGAAGCTGTTGCTGTTGAAGGAAATGTTGAAAATGAAAATGTTGAAAATGAAAATGTTGTTGTAGAGGAACAAAGAAATGAGATTTCTAAAGAGGCCAATGCTGAAAATATAATTCTAAGCGTTCCTGCTTCAGTTGTTCCTGATGTTCTGCACCCTGTTGGGGATGAAAATGCTTCTGAAGTTATTCATACATCAAATGCCCCCATCGGGACATTAGCTCGATCTGCTGCTCCTGCTGATGATAGCGATGATGAAATGCCTGATGCTGAACCCTCTATTCAATGGCCTTTCTCTGAAGAGGATGAGGGAATCACTCTTGCAGGTGAAGAAGATGAAGCCTTTCAATGGTTTGTTTCTAAAGGGTTTCTGAATACTTCGGCTCAGCATGATTCATCGAAATCCGATAGTGCTTCAATGGCTAGGATGCGGACTTCATTTGGTGCTGCTTCATTGGATAGTACTCGGGATGCTTGGCTCGAAAGCGAGTACTTCGATTAATCATACTCGCTCAATCTTCCTTCTTCTTTGAATGAGATTCTGACCATGGCAGAGGGTTCATCGTACTCTTTTCCACAGCAAGCTCTCGCTCAGCTTAAATACGGTACCGATTGTACATTTGCAGCGTACAAATTTTATAAGGCTCGGGCCGTAATGATGGAGCTGATGTTCAAGAATGAAGTAACAAAGGCGAAGAGTGGAAATGAAAATTTGCAGCAAGAAATTGAAAATCTCAAGCAGCAAAACAACAATCTTCAACAACAACAAGAACAACAACAGCAGCAAAAGCAACAGCTTCAAAATTTTGAGGATCAAAATCAAAAGCTTCAAGATCAGAACCAAGGTTCGTTCCTTACTTCTTGGTTCATATTTTATTTAGGGTTTGTACCTCTATAAGTTAGATCGTACCTATATTGGGTACGATCCTATGGTTCGTTCTTGTATTTGGTGCGAGCCTATAGGTCGTCTTTTTTTTTTTTTTTGAAATTCTGCCCTTCATTTATGAGATCAGAGGGAGACTTGGAATCCCTGTTTAGGTTCCAGCGTAGGATGACTCAGTTGAACAATCATGCAAGAGAAGTTAATATGGACATGGAACTGGTTAAGGGGAAATTAACACAGTTGTCCGATAGTATTGAGTTGAATACCTGGAGACGTAATAGAGCTGAATCCAAGTATCAGGAAGTTCTGAAAACTTTAACCCTTAAAGAAGCAGAGTTTAAGTCTGTACTTAGAGGTATATGTTTGAGTTATGTGGTTGTTTTATTGAAGGTATTATATGGTTTATCTAATATTCATTCTGATTTCCAGTGCTAAAAAAGAAGATGAATGAAGCCAATGGCCTAGCAACAGTAGCAGGAGCTGAACTCAACATTGCGAACAACACGATACCAAACATTACTAAAGAGCTGAAGACTTCAGAGAAAAATGTGGCCCTGAATACAATCAAGCTTCGGGATTTACAATCTCAGCTGAGTGCTCAAGAACAGGAAATTATAAAAGTACAATCAAGATCTGATGAACTATTAAAGGAATTAAATGCTGAAAAAGAGAAAGTAGAGAAAGATCAGCAAAAGATTAAAGATCTTCAGTCAGAAATTGATTACAGGCACGCTTACATCGTCTGGGTGAGACAGGATGCCAAGGCAAAAATTGCAATCTCATTCAATTCTGCCTTGGATCGTGCTCAAGCCGATCCTTCTGTGTTGAATGGTCGTGCTGCTGTTCCAGTGGTTCCTCCTCAACCAGCCCGACGGCCCAACCCTGAAGCGTAGTTGTACTTGCTTTTGGTTTAAATGTTCTTAGTTTCATCTTTTGATATTCTATTCTTGTGTCCCGATCTTCTGTTATTTTGAAGCTTGTCTTATTATTGTTGAAAACATCATTTTGCGATCTTTCACTTTTTACTGGATCGTACTCTGAACATTGTTCCTGCACAAAATATGATATTTATAAAATCTTTAGGTTAATCATATTGTTTCATGAGTACAATGGATTGAAGTGTATATACCTCAAAACATATAATTCGAGATCCCACACATACAAAACAAACCCGGGCCAGAGGTAAGATACAGGGTTGGTCCCGAACGTACTCTGAAAATGATAACCATAAGTTAGGCATTCCCTCTTTATTAGAACTTTTGAATTATTTAAATTCTAATAGGACATTTACCTCTTTGGCATTAAGATTGAATTTTGATTATGTCGCCAATCGGAGCGTTTTCCAGAATATGATGTTCCTGGATTTTGATTATGTCGCCAATCGGAGCGTTTTCCAGAATATGATGCTCCTGGATTTTGATTATGTCGCCAATCGGAGCATTTTCCAGAATATGATGTTCCTGGATTTTGATTATGTCGCCAATCGGAGCGTTTTCCAGAATAAGATGTTCCTGGATTTGAATTTTATTGTAAGTATAAACTCACAAAGAATTTTATTGTGAAATAAAGGACTGAATGAAAATTTAAATACCTATGTTGGCCTCCAAAGTTGTGCTATTATTTATGGATAATAAAGCTTTAAGTATTGTGCATTCCAAGGATGTTGTAAGGTGTCTCCTTGCATATTTTGGAGATAGTACGATCCTGGTCCCGCTGATGTGTGTATTATATATGGACCGTCCCAAGTTGGTGCGAACTTTCCAGCACTTTTGTCCCGATGGTATTCTGGGATTTGCCGTAAAACATATTGTCCTTGGATAAAGTTTCGGGACTTGACCCTTTTGTGTTAATCCCGTGCCAACCTTCTTTGATAGTTCTCCATTTTCTGGAGTGCCACTTCCCGCTTTTCTTCTAAATCATCCAATTTTTGTAACATTAAATCTGTATTTAAATTCTTCTCCCATGCTTCTGTTCTTGTCGTGGGTAAAATGACTTCAGTTGGTATGACTGCTTCTGCACCATATGCGAGGAGGAAAGGTGACTCTCCAGTGGATTCTTTTCTTGTGGTGTGATACGCCCATAGTGTATTATGCAATTGTTCACACCAACGCCTGTGATATCCATCCAATGTCTTCTTCAGATTTACTGCAATTGTTTTATTTGTGGATTCGGCTTGTCCATTACTTTGGGGATAGAATGGTGTGGATTTGTATTGTTGAATATTGTATGTTTCAAACAACATATCGATGTTCTTTCCTTGAAATTGTTGTCCATTATCAGAAACTATGGCTGCTGGGATCCCAAATCTACATATGATATTTTCAAATAAAAATGTAAATACATCGGAATTTCTGATTCGAGCTAATGCTTTAGCTTCTACCCACTTGGTGAAATAATCGGTAGCCACTATTAAATATCTTCTCTATTTGGTTCCCTCAACTAACGACCAACAATATCTACTCCCCATTTTGCGAATGGCCACGGACTGAGTATAGAATTTAGCTATGTGGCTGGTGCTTTGATCTTTTTTGCAAATCGTTGGCATTCTTCACATCTTCGTACCATGTTGTCTGAGTCCTTTTGCATGGATATCCAATAATAACCTTGGGTTTTGGCTTTTAACGCAAGTGATCGTCTTCCACTATGGTTTCCTGCATCCCCATAATGTATTTCTTTGAGTATCCGAATTCCTTCCTGTTGTGATAGGCATCGGGATAATGGCCCGAGAAATAATTTTCGATACAAAATTCCATCCCGAAGTTGGTAGTTATCTGATTTGAGTTGAACTTTTCTTGCTTCCTGAGAATTGGTAGGTAATATATGTTATCTTGTAAGTATTGATGAATCGGAATCCTCCAATCTGATCCACTTGATTGATCACCCATTTGTTGAGACATAGATGGAGCATTTTGTATTGCGGGATCATTAATTTTTTCTGTTACATTTTCTTCTATATTATGAAGTACTCTTATTTGGATGGATGGTTCATATATTCTTTCGACTTTTATTGCCGTGATACTAGGGTCGTTTACCATGGAAGAAATGAATGCCAAATCATCAGTATGTCGGTTTTTATCTCGGGATAGATGCCGGAAAGTAATGTTTGGGATTTGACTTGCTAGAATTTGAACGAGATCTTTATATTGTGCTAAATCTGCATCAAGTGTTTGATATTTTAATTCAACTTGTCGAATTACCAACTGTGAGTCACTTGTAAGTCGAACATTGCTGATTCCCAGTTCAATGATGGGTTTTAGAGCATGAACCACAGCTTCATATTCTACTATGTTATTTGTATGTTCTTCAAATTCAAGACGAAATGAATGAATCATTCGATCTCCCATTGGTGCAGTAATCACAATGCCAATTCCTGCTCCTTCTTTGTTTCGGGACCCATCAACAAAGACTTCCCACCTTTGAGAATTTGCTGAGTTCAGAATATCTTGTGGGTCCTCTTCCTCACATCCTGGTAACCCTTTAATTATAAATAAAATGAATTGTTAATGTGATATAAATTTTAATAAAAAAGTTTTTTAAATGAATAAACTGCTTTTTCCCAGTTATCGGACCTTGAATTTTATATTCTTCTTCAATTGGGAAATCTGCAAGGAAGTCAGCTAAAACTTGAGATTTTTGTGCGGTCTGCAACTCATAAATGATGTTGAATTGTTCTAGCTGTGCGTTCCATTTAGCGATTCTTCCCACCTTTGCTGTATTTTTCAATACTGATTGTAACGGTGCCTTGCTCGGGACACGAACATAATGTGTCAGAAAATAAGTACGTAACTTTTGAGTGGCAAAGACTAATGATAAGATGAGTTGTTCGATCTTTGTGTAATTTCTTTTTGCCGAATTAAGGGTTTTGATGATATAATATATTGGTTTTTCTACCTTCTCATTGGTACGTACCATCACTGCACTGATTGCATCTTCCGTTGCCGCTATATACAAAGTTAATATCTCTTCTGGTTCCGGTTTCTGTAATGCTGGCAATGTAGCTAGATGCTTCTTTATGCTTTGGAAAGCTTGTTCACATTGATCGTTCCATTCAAATTTATTTTTCTTCTTGAGTATTTCAAAGAAGGGTTTGCACCGTTCTGATGATCTGGCAATAAATCTGCTTAAAGCAGCCAGACATCCATTTAATTTCTGTACACTTTTAACACTGCCAGGTGATGGCATATCTGTTACTGCTTGGATTTTTGCTGGATCAACTTCAATTCCATTTTTTATAACCAAATAACCCAGGAAACGCCCCGATGTAACACCAAAAGTGCACTTCTCCGGGTTAACTTTCATCTTGTATTTTCGTAATGCACCAAAGATTTCGGCGAGATCTTGTAGATGGTTAATAGATAATTTGTTTTTTACCAACATATCATCCACATAAACTTCTAATATTTGTCCGATCCATGGTTTAAAAATTGCATCAACCAATCGTTGATATGTTGCTCATGCGTTTCTTAACCCAAACGGCATCCTGGTATAACAATACAACCCCCGAGGAGTGAAGAACGCTGTGTGCTCCTGATCTGCTTCAGAAAGTGCAATTTGGTTATATCCCGATTGACCATCCATAAAAGATAATGCTTCATGGCCTTCTACAGCATCTACCAACTGATCAATATTAGGAAGTGGATAGCTATCTTTTGGGCATGCTTTATTTAAGTTGGTAAAGTCAATGCAGATTCTTACTCCACCATTCTTTTTCGGAACGATCACCATGTTAGAAATCCATGTTGGATATCGCACCTCTCGGATGAATCCTGCACTTAGAAGTTTTGCTAATTCCTTTTCAACTGGATCGTGATATTCCGGTGCAACCTTGAGTATCCGTTGTCGAAATGGTGTAGCATCGGGACGTATTTGTAATTCGTGTTGTACGATGCTCGGATCTATCCCGGGCATATCCTCCATTTTCCATGCAAATATATCTACAAAATCACGAAGGAACTTGATTAAACTTTGCTCCATATCTTCTTTCATCAATGTTCCCATTCGCACTTGCTTTGGCCATTCTGAAGTTCCAATATTTACAATTTTAGTTTCTTCTATAGAAGTGAAAATTGGTTTTGGATTCCCGATTGAAGTTGGAGTTCCCTTTAATAGCTATGAGGGTCCTTCGAACTGCTGACTTGTTGAATTTTCTTGACTCTTGCTGCTTTCTCTTAACTCATTTGCTGACTTTTGTTCGATGTTCCTTTTCAAATACTGATTGATTTCATCTTCCTTTGCTTCGGTCTTACGATTTTTCTTCCTTTTACGTTGTTGTTGTTCCTGTTCTTCATGCATTCTTACCTCCGCCATTATACAAAACTTAGCATCATCTTGATCTCCCTTGATCTCCATTTCTCCTTGCGGTGTTGAAAATCGCAAATACTGATGATAAGTAGAATTACACCCTTTAACTGGTGCACCCGTCGTCTCCCAATTATTGCATTGTACGGAGATGGAGCATCTACTACACTGAATCTTGTTAAAATGTTGATTGGTCCAACTGATACTTGCAAGTCTATATCTCCTTCTGGTCTTGAGGCCATACTATTGAATCTATAAATTACATACCGAGATGGGAGTAATTGATCTTTTGTGAGCGCCATTTTGCAAAATGTGTCATGAAATAATACGTTCAATGAACTGCCCCCATCCATAAGGATTTTTCTAACATTCTATCCTGACATTGGCAATGTGAGGACTAAGGGATCATTGTGCATCTCAATTTCTTGATTTACTTCCCGTGCTGAGAAAGTTAAAGGAGATGCATTCCAGTCCTCCCAGGCTTCCGTTATCCTTCCCGATACCTTAAAACTTTCATGATTTCGAATCCTTTTACACAACTTTTTATTTATTGCAGCATTCATATCAGTATCTCGTTTTTCTGAGAATGATATCATATTAATAGTGTGTTCATTATACGGAATATGTACTGCTTTGCCTTTGTCGGGCCTGGCTATTGGTTCTGTCTTTTGAATATATTCTTTTAACTCTCCTGCATCTATCATTTTTTGTACCAGCATGATAAAATTCCTGCATATAACAGTGGTACTCGCAATAATCTTTTGATCGTTGCGTAAACTCAGGTTGATTGCCTTTCGATGATGGCCATTGAAAATCTGGTTTAGCTTTTACGATTTCAAATAATTCGGTGTATGAGATATTTAGCTTTGTAAACACTCTCTCTTGAAATCGTTGCACAAAAGTTTTATTATCCCCTTGCCGTGAGCGCTTTGATTCCTTTGGTTCTGATTTATGAGGAAATTTCTTTTTCTGTTCTATTGATACCTCAATTGAATTTGTCCTTTTCATGCTTCCCTGATTTCGTGAACTGCTTTTTGGACCTTGTTCCTGGACATCTTGCAATCTTGCACATGTTTCTATTATCTCTCTGAGCTGTCCCTCGGTCTTGGGATTATTACGATGAATTTCAATAAAAAGCTGACATCTCCGGTCAGCGATTCCCCACTTGTAATGATTTATTGATGTGCTTGAGTCAACATCTCCAATTGCTTGACACACCGTATGCCACCGGGTGGTATAAGATCGGATCGTTTCTTCTGGCCATGATGTGAGGGAATACAATCTATCTATTCTCGAATCAACGGGTTTGTTGTACATATAAGCTTCAAGAAATTTCTTCACTAATTGTGAATAGCATTCAATGGAACTCGCTGGCAATCTATCATACCATAATAATGCTGAACCTGTTAAACTTGAGGGGAAACATCGGCACATAATTGCTTCATGTCCATCCCATCGCGACATCACTCGATTGTAATACTTTAAATGTGAGGTCGGGTCCTTTGTACCATCATAACATTCAAATACAGGGATACTGTACTCTCTTGGCAATGGAACATTTGTTAACCGTTGAGCCAGCGGTGTGCGCTTAGCCTCTTTTAACACTTCTTCTATTCTTCCACCTTCTTTATTTTTTAGTCCTTTTATTTCTTCTTTCATTTGCTCCATTGCTTCCATACACTTTTGCCATTGTGCACGTTGAATTTCTTGATTTTCTCTCTGTCTCCTGGCTCGTGATGATGATCATACTAACACCATCCTCTGATCCTGATTTTCTCTTTCGTTTCTGGGTGCACGTCTTCCAGAAATTGTTTCTGGACTTCGTGATCCAGTTGCATCCTGTCTCTGTTCACGTCGAATTGCATTTTTTAAAACTTTATTTTCTCTGGTTAATAATTCAATTTTATCATGATTGACCCTCTGTTCTCTCCTTATTTCATTCATTTCTCTCATCAGATTTTGAAGATAATTTACATCATTTCCTGAGTTCTCATGACGTGACAGCTGATTTTGTGATAAGGCATTTGGTGTTAGCTCATGGATAGGTGAATGATTTCCCACATCACTCTGTTGTTGTTCTGGATCACTCTCAACTTCCCTTTGTCTGAAACTTTGCCTATTGTTACTGTCTTGATTCGCAGAGCCTGCTTCTTGAGACATTTTTCTTCTAGATTTGCTGATAATTTGCCCTCTCCTCTTGATTTCTAATAACCTTTCAAAAGTTAGCCAAATAATCTTTCAACATATTATTAAAAAGGAAAGTGACAAAAACTAGTTTTATGATCTTTTATAAATATGTTTTATGATCAAACATTTAAACAGACCCATTTAAACTTAAAAATCTTTTTCTTTCGAATGAGATACCATTTCTATTTTTTTTCAAATTTAATAGAGATAATTATATGACATTAATAATAGAAAAATTCATTTTTCAAGAACAGGTAGGATAAATCCTTTAACCCAGTCCCTGTTTCTAGCGCCAAATTGTATATGCCAATATTCCCATTGACATTAACAACCAATGATTTAAGGATAATACAATAAACATAAGATTTTAACTAATGAACAGATGCACAGAATCATTTTATGAACAATGATTTGATAGACATTTTAACAATTCAACCATTTACAGATCATAAATCTGATCAAAACTACAGTTACAAATTCATCATCTTTTAAAATCAAGAAAATGAATCATGAATATCCTATCTTTTCGATCTAATCATCCACAGTACATACCTAATAACCTTTCTCCTTCTGCTTTGATAAATCTTCCTTAGCCTTTTCTCTCTTTGATTTTCCAACCCCTTCCTCGTTGAATGCTCTCTTCTATTTATAGATTTATTAGTGGGTCCCTCTTGTCCCGATACCCTCTATCGTTCTCCTTATTATATTAGGATCGGGATGTTTATAAGATTGACAGGTCATGCTTTCTTTTTGGTGCGCTACCTTGTATGGTTTACACGTGCTCTTCGTTCCTTGCGGATCAGCTTTGTCCCGATCATACGTGTCATTCGTATGATAAAAGTAATTATTGCCTTACTTTCCCGCTCCATGTTCATCATTATTCTTACTTTCCCGCTCTATATGCATTTAATGTTATCTGCTTCGATCAGTGTGATGTTACTTTCCCGATCCTAGGTGTCGATCATGCAGAGATTTGCTCAGTCTTTCACATCTGTCCCGTTTAGATCCTTCGATATGGCTTTGATTGTGTGCTTCTCATTCTTCTTAATCTCATTTTCTTAATCGCCTTACACGTGTCGCTCTTCTTTTATATCCCAACAACTATCTCCGTCTCAGCAAAAGGGATATTATAATTTTTGTTGGGACGGAGAAAGTATTTTTTTTTTTTTCATTTTAATTTAGTTTAGGAAATTGAATTTATTTGATTGTTTTCTATGAGTATGTGCAGCTGTTATTGCCAGTAAACTCCTGGAGGGTAAAATGTTTCAAATGAAGCTCTCTAAACCGAAGATGAATGGCAATACGCAGCACCTTCGGGCGATCTCAGTTACTCCATTGTACTCTGATTTCAGTCCGGCAATTAAGACTTTGATGGAACTATATAAAGATGGAGTTAGTCCTTCACATCAATCATCTTGTTCCACACATGGTAACCACTAGATTCTAGTACATTGTAGTTGAATGTTGTTTAAATGGTGTGGTGATACAAGGAGTAGGAAGTTATGTATTTTGGGGTAAGAAATGCAATCTAAAGATGCTCGTCAAAACATATGTAATCGAAATGCTTAATTAAACGCAGAAAGCAGTTGCAGTAGAGAAACTTGCTCATAGAAGGTGTGGTTTGATCTTTGCCGGTTCTTAATTTTTAGTCATTTCGTGTAAGCTCAGAATTCGGTAATCTTGTTAGAAACCTAAATTTCTAGATAGTATCTGTAGCAGCGGCACAAACTATTTAAAATTGACAAAACTGCTAGCTAACAGTTTAACTGAACATAAATCTACTGAATGTAGGATTCCATGACATCCTTTGCTATTTCTTCATTTCTGTGTCTTTTTTATAAAAGAACTCTTGCAAGATCAGATACATCCATAAGATATAAGCTATTAGCACCAGATAAAACACATGCAAAGTAAGCCAAGTACTTCTTTGGGTTCTTCTTCATGTATGAATCTTGTTAAAAGAGTGCCGGTTGGAACACCATGAGAGAAGGGGGAAAAAACTCATGTCGATGTTTAACTACACTGATGCGAGTATGAGCTGAGGAACACAGCAACATAAAACTCACAAGTCCATGTAATTGTATCTTAGTTCCCAAACCTAGTTAAACGCGTGTACGTGGGATTCTCGGTTCCATTCTTAAGAATTTCTTTGACATTCTTGAATACCGACCTCTGTTACACGATCGAGAATTTCCTGCAAAGCAAGATTTTGAGTTCAAGAGCCAACCCTTGAACAAATTAGACAGTTTGAAATTTGAAGGCTGCTTAATTATCTCTTTCTCTTTGTTATCTTCAGTGAAGTCATCCTTATCATTCGCCTCTGCAGCATCACTGATAACATCAACCCATCCAGTGTCTTCTTTCTCTTCTTCATAAATACCCGGTTCTAAGAATGTCGACCTGCTGATAAGATTTAAACAAATAAACCTTAGACTGGAATGGGAAATGTCAGTGATAGGATCATCTGTTATTGGACCTACAGAACTAAACTTTATCTGAATACTAGTACTCTGAAGTCTGATTAATTAAGAAGGTCTGAGAGTAAAGGTGCACAGATTCCTTACCTAACATTTTTCTTGCTAGAAGCACTCAGACTTTTCGAGCGCTGTATGCGATTAAAATTTGTGGACAGATGCCGAAGAAAATGAAGCTGCACATACAGGTTAGAAAATAAACAGGAGATGAAACATTGAAGTTTGATACAAGAAAAAGCCATCAGCGGATCTTAAGTGAGAAAACAGGAAAATAACAAGATACTAGCAGAGGTTGAGAATACTGCATTTGATATCTACGAAATCGTGACACAGATGAAGTCTTTACAGACATGGAAAACTGATAATCCCAAGGATTTAAAACCTTGTTTTCTACACTAAAACCTAAGTGACCCCTTTCTTTCCAACTAAACTCCAGATGGACCATACGGAACTAACGGAAGAATGTAGCACTCTAAGAATAAACGACGAAGTTATCCTTACTGAAGCATGAAAACATTTGTCCCATTGCATGTATCATGAAGCCAAAAATGTTTCCTCACTGGGATGCCAGAGTATCGGTTCACTCTAATCCTTTTATATCCTTAACATAACCTCAATAGTATCTCACACATTATAGAAAACTATCTATCTTAGTAATCTTACAGGTAAGGTCACATAACTCAAATTAGCTACTTGCATAGTAAAATGATGAACAGCATTTGGCAACCCCAATCTGATGGATGAAAATTGACACCTTCATTATGAAACTGGGTGTTCAAAAGTTAATTGACGAAACAGAGGTAAAGATATTCCATGGAGGGGATATCTGCCAAGTGCCAACCAATGATCTATGGTTGTCATAAAAAATCATATTGTTATGGAGAAGCCAGTACTTTGTTGATCTTAAACTAACCTTCACTAAAACATTGTTAATAAAGATCTGAAACAAATGCCGCAGTGTGTTAATCTTCGTCTAGTTCAGAAAAAATAAAAATAACAAAAATTAGAATGTCATGGTTATCCAAACAAACTAGTGGAGAGATCATCTACACATTGCACTATAGGTTAGTTAACCTCATTTCTGGTGTCAATAAGATTCCTAGACTGGGAAAATATCATGTTTAACCAATTGTCTCATATATTCATGGTGCAAAAACAAAAAAGATCCCGAATTACGATCACAACATTATATAACAAAGAGTAAATGTGGGTAAGAACAAGCAATAACCTGATCACCATCCCTGATCAAAAAGCTTTCAATACTATCCTTGTCATTCAGTAACTTCTGATTTTCAAAGGATAAGCAGAAATGGCCCCAGACATGTGACCTGAAAAATTGGCATCAACATTGAAGTCTCAAAGATTTCTATGAAAAACAAATAATCCAAAATATAGACGACGGCTAAACGTGTTTGAAGGTTCACAAATGGCACATAATTGAGAATGCATTTAATGTAACCAATTGTACCAAATATACCCAAATGAGGGCCAATTACTATAATGTCAATGCAAACAATCAACCCTAGTACTCAAAATTCTGTCATTCTCTCGCAAATTCCTCCAATTTTCCACATGCACATTTAGTAAAATGAAACTTCTGAATTGAGAATGTTAAACCCTAAATATGATTTTTTTTTTATCTTGCATTTCACTCATTTCAACCGAAATTACAGACAACAATTTGTTTAACAAAACTATAAACAAAACATTAAAGATGTTAATGATATAACAATACCAAGAAATCAGACCCTGATTGTCCACGGAAGAAGAAGATAATGTGAAAACATCCTCCACTGCTTGTTTAAGTTCTATCACTGTAGCATTCCTTTTGATATGAACATCTGTAAAAACAAAATTTACAATCAAAATAGAAATCAAAATCAAAATTAAAATGAAATACAAACCAATTTTGTATGTAACTTACCAAAGGAAGAACCATCCAATTTGATAATTTGGAGCTTGATAAAAACATGAGAAGGAAGTTTTTGATAAGTTGTAATGGAAGTATGATGTTCATTAATGAAAGGACTAAATGGTAGGGAAACGCTGCTTCTACGTCTCTCTATTAGAGAAAATCTAGGCCCGCAATCAAAACTTCGTCGCATTCTCTCTTAACTAAAATCAAGAAATGAAAAAAATGGAGTTTGATTTCTTGATTTGTTTGATTTATATTTATATTTATGTTTATTTATTCAGTGAGAAATGGTTTGAGATTCTTATGAGAGAAGCACACGCATTCTTCGTCTTTTTCGCTTCAGATTCTCAACAATATTGTTCTGAATTTTTTTAAAACGGAGTTTTTATTTTTCACGGAAGAATCAAATGTAATCTTGTTGGGTGATAGACTGATTCCTTTTTTTCTTTTATGTTTCTTTTTGTATTTGTTTTCCTGGTGTAAGGTTCAGCTTGGAAATCGGAGTGACAGTTAAAAATTCAAATTCTCTGAATTTTGTTCCTTTCGATGTGAAAAAGACTTTTGTTTTTACAATCCACTATTCTTATTAACCAATCCATATACTTAAATTGATCAATTTTTTTTAACATTTATATTAGTACAATCCTATGGATTGGATTTAGTTTTTATAACTTTTAAAAACACATCTAATCTAACTTCTTCATCTTCTCCAACACAGCAACACTATATTCAATCCCTTCGAACAGGACCAATAGGTGCTTTAAACTCTTATGATAAAGTGGATAAAACATTAGTGTGTGCATTTGTTGAAATGGAAAATAGGTTAGATTGGATTTATAAATTTTATTTTAATTTCGTTTCTAAAAAATAGTAGAATTCTATTTAATTTCTTATTAGATTGTATTAATAATAATGGTGGATTGGAAATAGCAGGAGTCGTGAAAAATTCTTGTTCAGGTTGTGAAAACATTTTCCCACTGCGGCATTTCAACGGGCAATTTGGCATCCGTACTTAAAATAGGGCCCACATCCCATGACATTCACATTAGTAGAGGTCAATAAGTTCCGGATGATTCTAGCCAGACCGTCAAAAACACACCCAAAAAACCCAAGGCTGCTAATGGGGTAGCTAATTTGCCGGAGTGTACCAGGAAATTCAGTCAGCCATGTTCAAGAGTTAAGGGATACTGTAATCATTGAATTTCCAAAAATACCGTTCATATAAAGCCTACTTAGAACATCTCCAGTAACAAATGTAAAAAACTCTTACGTGGAAGTCTTATTAAAATCTTAATTTAAAAAAACTATATTATTAGGTTATTTTTTATGGGTGATTCACTTACCCACTTGCACAGTAGTGACATGTAGACGGGAGGGAACACCTACTTCTTACGGTGCGGGAGGGAACATTAGAAAAGACGTGGATTGAATCCTTGCCCAGAGGTACCAGATGCTACGACGCTGAAGTAACTAATGTTATACCCCAGGAAAAGCTCGAACGACCTTCAACAAAAGGGTACCTGTACCCGAAACCGACAAAGGTGGGTAGGTAGAGAGTACATAGGGGCGCGAGAGAACTCTCTCTAAGGAACTCGTCAAAATAGCTCTGTAACTTCGGGACCCCCTTATTTACCCTAAATCGCGAGAACAACTTTGTTCTTCCTGTTCCCTCATTCAGCTTTGTTTTCCATCCCTCTTTTCTAAAAGGTGACACGAATTAAACGGAGGATTGATGATATTTTTGATGCAAATCGTTGAAGGGGTGTGATGTTTATGTAATCGTGATTGTTCCCAAATGATTTAATTTGATTTTAACCATCAAACCCAACAAAGGTAAGCTTTTTCGATCAAAATCCCTAATTTGATTAATATTTTAATTATGATTACATTCGTTTTTGTGGAAATTTATAGTTTATGGTTTCAATGTAGTATGTATATAATGTGTTGAAATTGTTGGTGTAATTTGATGTGACTTAGCATTCTAGGGTTCCATGGATGAAAAACATAGAGAATTATTTTTTTTTTCTATTTTTGTTTAAGATGAGAATTGTTGTGTACATTGTTGTTGATTTTTAAGTTGTGTGAATTATAGTGTGTTATGCATGCAAATGAGATATTGTCTAGGAAGAATGATGTGAACCATAGGTGTTCAGAAAATTTGGAAAATGAACGACGATTGCAATTCAAAACTAGTTGGTCCTCCGCATGTATTATAATTATGTTGTGAAAGATAATCCAAATGCGTTACTTGCTTTACAAAATTGTGGATTTTCTTCGATATTTCAATTCGATTTCACATATGCCGACATTAAGCTAACAGAAGCAATTATGGAGAGGTGGTGGAAGAAGACCTAAACATATCATTTTCCGGAATTTGAGTTAGGAATAACACCGTTAGACTTTGTTAGACTTACAGGAATTCCAATCGGTGGTGGTCGTAGGATGACACAAATACCATTCGGGTTGGGCAAGCTTGATTATGCTGGATTTGGTGATACATTTTTATCCTGTGTGAAGGCAAACCATGGTGCCAGAGTAGCTCATGTAGAACAAGGACGTCTTGATTTCCCAGAACGTGAACATAAGAAGATTGGTGACTGGAGTTTGCAAGCTTCATCCATTCCATTAAATTTTCTTTCCAAATATATCGAGAGTAGACAATTTACGAACAACGTCGGTGTTTGGGAAGAATTGACAAGAATATTTTTGTTATGGTGTATTGGTCGATTTTTAGTTGGAAACACTACAGCAAGGGTTCATAAGGGATGGTTACCATTGTTGGGTGATTTCCAGGGTGTTGGTCAATATGATTGGGGAAATGCTGCTTTGGATAATTTGTATGAGTTCATTGACAAGTGGAGTTCTATAGAGCGTAGAGAAATGACTGGGATGTGGATGATTATAGAGTATAGGTACTACTATGATTTTTACAACTGCCATTCGCTTTTGAGAATTGAATATTCGATTGTCGATAACTAGTCAATATATCCTGCTATATTATTATTTAAGAAAGAAAACATAGTTGGTAGACACCAAACTGATAGCTTCAAGCATTCCATCGGATCAGCGTGCCAACAACTAGACATGAGAACCAAAGTGTCGTTCATATGGAAACCATGTAAAGATGACCAATACAGTGGTTATGCATAGGTGGTGGAGGCAGCCCAAAAATCAATGCATAAGATTGTGTTCTTCGATACATTGAAGGGGAAGAGGTAGAGCATGTACCTTGGCGAGCGATGTTTGCGACAGATTATGGGTGAGGCAGTGATTCCACGTGATCCCCCTCATCTTGCCTCTGTTGAACCGGGAGAAACTATTCCTGTGACACATTACTGGCTTGTGGATGACCTTCGTTACGATCAATGGTGGGTCGAAAAAAGTATGAGATGTTTAATACCAGCAATCACACACGTACGGAACCACGATGAGATTGGTGTTGGTAGCGCAGGCCGGCGATGCATACTTAGACGTTCACCTCCAGACATGATGTGTCAGTCATACGATGTTCATCCATCCGATCAACCAATGGCACAGCTACCACAGGTGGAATGGAGTCGTCAAGGTTATGAATATCCACATTGGCGACTGCATATTTAAAGACGTCATGGTATATGGTATGAACCGATGCGATCCTAACACATATTTCATACAGGAATTTTTGGGTCCAGGAGTCGTCATGGTATAAACATAGTACAATAATGACTCTTAATAAACAAATTTACAGGTAAGGGTCATCACTATCATTTGTTGGACCATGAAGATTTTTCATAGAATGGTAAAGTTGCGGGTTAGTGTCGTCATTGTTGGAATTAGGACATTGACGATCTATAAAGAGTCTCTATGTTCCTAACCTCACGACCATGCCGACACTTGCATTGTTTCTTTGCTTTACCACTATGATTCGACGATTTTAACGAAAATTTGGGCCATTCATAAGCTATTGGTAGTTTACCTATGTGTTTTGAGCTTTGGGTTCTTCATTTGGAGATTGAGGTTCTTCATTTGCACCCTCATTTTTGGCTTCATATCAATCGATCAATGTTATATATCCAATCTAATTGAGAATCTAAGTTAAGATCAACACTATCATCCTTGTTATCTGAAGCTTCTCCAATATCAATATTTGCATTAGAATCACTCTCTCTCAAAACCCTAGGTTTTCACTTTTTTTCCCTCCAAAACCTCCAAAAGCCTTCTTATTCTCTACTCACAAAAAAAATCCTCTAATTTTATTCCTAACCATAATCTATATAACTAATCTAATCTAACTAATTAACTAATCTAATCATATATTAGAACTAATCAAATGTGGGCACTTTAGCCATTTATGAAAATATGTGGCTAAATGATGGGGGTATTATTATTGGATGACCCTATTTTGTCTTTTCCTAAAGTCCCCTATTAATTCCACAAGCCCCAATTAAGAGCTTCTCCAACGGAATGCGTGTGAAGAAAAAAATCATAATCCACGAAGAGGATGTATTCTTATCCATGTTACACTTTTATTAATAAAAATCATTGAAAAATAAAAATGGAAATAATTTTGACCAATTATAACCCTACAACTAAGTAAAAGAAAGATAACAAACTTTATGGATTGGAGATAAAATTTATTTTTCCATAATATTTAAGATTTTATATTTAAAGTATGTCTTAAAATGGATGTCACATATAAAATATCTATATTTACCATTGGAGTAGTTCTAAACCAGTTTTTTGAATGGACATCTACTTCTGGTATCCTAAATAACACCATGTAAAATTGATTTTTTACCCTTCTACTTACTGAATAACGAAGAATATTCTTTCAATTCCTTCCACCGAAAATTAAAAAAATCTAGAGAAGTGTAACAAGTTGCAGGAAGTGCTACTCAGTTGTCATATGACTCTACTAGTCATCTAGTGACTCGACGTTATTCAGTTATATCTGTCTTTTCCTCGACGATAAATCCGATAATAAAAATTTGAGTTACAAACAGAGGGAGAAAAGAGTAGACTGTAGAGACTGAGGAAAGAAGGAGGGAGAAATTGTAGGTTTTCAGACATGGGAGCTTTGGCTCCAATCTCTCCATGGATTCCTGAAGATGATCTCTTACTAAAGAATTCGGTCGAGGTAACCCCCCTTTCCGTCTTTCTCTTAGCTCCAATTCTCGAAATTTGGACTTTTTCTTACTTTCCCCTTTTTGTAGATATTTTTTTTCTTCTAATAACGGCTACAAATCTAGAAGAACACAGGAATTCTCGGGTTTTACTTTAAAATTAGGGCAAAATTCTTATTCGACGACTCTCAATGCTGATCCTAGTGAACTGGTAAACTTGGTTTTTTGTTAAAATTTGTTAAAGCATTCTCTAGCATTTGACACGGAGAGCTTTATACATTTTTCTCTAGAAGAGATTCGGTTTTCATAGACTAAAATTCCTCAAAAAAATAAATAAAAAGTTAGATCAAGTGAGTTCGTGAAAAGACGGAATTCCAGGGTAAGAAACAAGCTAACAGTTCAAGTATGAGTATCAATCAGTCATATCAAGCTAGGGTTACAAATGAGTCAGTCATAATTTAGCAAATGTGACCTTCATCTGAATAAAGAGACTTCTAAACTACCTTAGATTTGATAGGAACTTGGGCACGTTTTCTCAAAATTTCCTAGCTAAGTTGGTAAGGTGAAATTTGACCGTCAATTTTTTATAGTTTTTTGTTTGTTTGTTATCAGATGTTACCTAGAACGTTGAAGGAAGAAAACAATATATTTCTTTTAATCAATGCAGCAGTTATCTGTAGGAAATTCGATTTGTGCAGCTCCTGGATCTTGAATTACTGCAAAAAATAAATAAAAAATTGACACCTATATTACTGCAACTTACAAAACCTCAGTGTTGCGGTCTATAAAGTTTGTGGACTTTACCTTGTCCAAGGTGGGGCTATCAATTAGATTCACAATTGCTAACAGTGTCCTTGAATCTAGTCATGACTATCCAGTATTCACCAGTACTTCTGATAGTTTTCTTGAATCTTTGTCCAACTTATTGCTGAAAGCTTGTAACATCTCATGGCACACCCATGTCAAGGAACAGTGTCAACACTATCTGAGAGTGGTACAGTACTGTGTTTGGTTATATATACTCCACCTTGAGCTGTACCATTTGTCAGTTGTACCTCAACTTACATCTAATCCCTTTCTGCATGGTGATATCTGTTTCTGGATGTCTTGCCTCAAGTTTGATGATGTTCTTTGTTGCAGGCTGGGGCTTCTTTGGAATCACTTGCTAAAGGAGCAGTCCGGTTCTCTCGCCGATTTACTCTTCATGAACTGCAGGAGAGGTGGTATTCTCTCCTCTATGATCCAGTTGTTTCAGAACACGCTTCTACTCGTATGGATGAGATTCAAAAATCTACGTCCACTCTTTCCTCAAAATCCGACAAAGTTGGTGTTTCTACAGATTCTGAATGGGTTTCCGGGAAAAGAAAAGAAGAAAGTGTTTGTGGCCTTTATTATGCTATGCGGAAGAGAATTTGTACTGAACCTTTCAGTTCTATTGAAACTTATCTTGTTGCACCTAGTCTTCATAAATGCACTGGTAATGGAGAAGTGTGCCAAGACGAGTTCATACAGCTCAAGGAGCAACAAGATGGTAGATGTGTGATTGACGATCCTATTACAGAAGTCTTTGAACTTCAGGAATCGGATTTTGATGTCGTTCGTCATGCTTTTCCACAAATTGCACATGGGGACAATGTCGAAGGTAACATTTGTCGGAACACCCATGCCTTTCACTATGGACATATGGGTTCATTTGAAGGCGATCTTCCAGATGGAATAATGGATAGAGACTGCTTATATGGATTTTCAGAAAATGTACCTCCCTTTTCTGTAACTGAAGCAGTAGGAAATGATATGGGGCATTCATTCAATCAGCATAATGTGCATAAAGATATTCCTGATGTTCTTGGAGGAAGTATGTCGGTCTTTGAAAATAATACTGGTGTTCAGAAGATTAGATGTCCTGGTGAACTGCCAGTTTCTGCTTATGATTCAATCACAAATAATCGACAAAATGTTTGCTCTGGTTTTGAAGGAAATCAGGAATTCAATTCGACTGATTTAGATTGCGGTCCTTCATTTCACCAGCTTGGATTCTCTTCTCCGCTACCTGCAATGCCTGAAATCACTATGCCAACCATGCAAATTGATGAGAACCTTGGGGATAAAGATAAAAGTGCAGTAGATGTGTTGGCACTCCCTCGTGTTGCTGGTAATAATCATGTACCCACAGGGTGCCAGTTGAAAGAAAGAGAAAGTGGTGATCTGTTAGCTAATTCAACTGCCTTAGAAAATGACCTTGCAGATCTTTCGAATATGAACTTCACACATGAGGATGTGCTTCTCTTTATGGATGATGATGGGAAAGACATGCTGGATAAGTCTTGTCTAGATGGTATAAATTCAGTTCTTTTCAGCTCTCCAAATGATACTCATCGTAATGTTATATCTGATAATAGTGGCCTTAAACCATCTACAAATCTAGAAGAATTTACGATTGCTAATGTTGCACATTCCTTAGAATTGGATGTCGTCGATGACCTAGTGAGTTCTTGTCAAATGGTTTGTGATTCTAAGATCGATATGTCCACAACCGCAATAGCCATAAATCCTAGTTTTCCGGAATACAGTAATGGGATTATTTGCTGTGTGCTGAACACGGAGGACCCTGACATCCCGTGCAATGATAATGTTTTTACGCCAAATAAGGTTCTCCCATCATTTGTTACCTCTAGCATTCAACATAACCATGAAGGTAGTTCAGTTCCCCAATCCACCAAGGATCTCCCAACAGAGAATCAAAAGATTAGTGAACAAGGATCACACATTGTCAATGAAGGACAACAAACTTCTGGAATTGTATCCTCGCAGAAGATAGAACCACAGGTATTTCCTGAAGTTTCTCCAAGTCACTCAATCAATGACTGTGCAGTTATTTCAGAAATGGTTGACAGTGACCACAGAAGTCAAGGTAATAGTGGAGGAGACCCAAGTCAATGCAGATCACTGCTTCCTTCTCAAAACCCCAGTGCAGCTATGGAAATGAACAAAGAGTATAAACAAGTTGAACTAGGGAAACACAGTGAATTTGAAAGCTTTCTTCTTGAGAAGCAAATCCATGCTTCCGATCATTTAAACAACCAACCCGAAGTTAATATTGATGACAGTAAGCAGGAGGACAATGTTCCTGACACAATTCAAGTTCATGCTGAATCAATTCCTGTTGAAATGGAATTTCAAGAACACACGCTGAACCCTTCTGCACCGATTCAAGAACAGCAGCTTTCCGAGATGGATGATGCTATACCTTGTTTTTCTGATGTTGAAACAATGGTAAATGTTAATCTTTGTTAAAGTTTCTCCGTCATATTTTTTTCAAGGTGGCTGATCTCTTACTTGATTCATCTTAGTAAAAGCTTTATGTTTTCTATTTCTCTATTGATGTTGCTTGCAGATACTTGATATGGACTTAGATCCTGCGAATGAGGATTTGCATATAAGCAATGAAGGTAACTTTCTGTAGTTAGCATGAACATAAATAGCATATTACTGATTCAAGTTCATGTGTATTCTCTTAGTCATGGATGACTTGGTTATTCTGTTTTCAGTTGCAAGGTATCAGTATGAGGATACAAAGAGATCAATCATAAAGTTGGAACAAGGTGCTAATTCTTATATGCAAAGAGCTGTAGCGTCTCAAAAAGCCTTTGCAATATTTTATGGTCGTCATTTGAAGTATTATATTAAGAAACCTGAGGTATTCAACTCTGGCACTTTCTTAGCAATGGTTTTGATATCACTTGTTTATTTATTTCCAGTAAATCAACCTACAGTTTACCATGCCATTAAAATGACCATCATGTAACTGATCATGAACTTACCATTCATTTTAGTTTTGGCTTGTGATGTATTCAGTAGCATTGACAAAATGACAGAACTTCAAATCAGCTCAAAACACAAAATTAACAAATTAAAGAAGAAGAAGACCTACTAGAGGTTAATTTTTTTAGTTCCTCACTGCTCACTCTGCGTAGCTGCAGCACTTGCTGTAACTAGTGTGTTGATAAGCTTCTATAGCTTATTATCATTCAGCATTCTTTTTGAATTTCTTGTCTCCTTACTCTGTGTATGGAGGTTTTAAATAACGTTGAAGCAAGGCAACACGTATTCCTTTGGCAAGACGAGGCTTGCCTCGTGTTGCTAATAGAAAAATGCTAGAATATCTAGGCCATAAACATTACTCTATAGAATACATGTGGTCTCACTCATATATACTAACCTACTTCCCTAATAGCAAATAAACTAACTTAAAGTGTAATGTGAGTCAAGTTTGCCTCTGTATGCTACCGTAGCCTCCACTTTGTTTAATTTTCTTTTCATACTCATATTTAAATAGCAATTAATATCTAGAGCCAAAGACAAGATTGGTTTTATTTAATGCCCCTAAGAAAATAAAGATACGCCTTAAAGTGCAGATTAGAGAATTGTCAAGTCTGAAAGGCGTAAGTATTGAGGCGCAGAAAAGCACGCCTCAAGGCATGCCTCAAAATGTTTTTGAAACCATGCACAATGCAGTAATGACTGATTTCTAATTTCATAATATGTGAGTGGTTCTAATAAGGGCACCTCCGGTTCATTCGGAGTGTAGTAATATCGGTTTGCTTTTTACGAAATGTACCAAGAATCATTTAAAAAGGGTTTGCTCTAAAACTCCACGTAGACTCCAGTCAATTGCTTTTGATATGAGATGGTGAGCATGTTCTAGTTTAAAGTTTCTTGCTTACTATCAGGTCTTGCTTGGGAGAGGAACAGGAGATGTTAGTGTTGACATTGATCTGGGAAGGGAAGGGCGTGCTAACAAAATATCTCGACGCCAGGTAGTGGTTTATTGTATTATCTTTCATTTACATCTTCTAATGCCCTAAAGCCATTGGTATCCAGTTGGGTATACTTATATATTTCTTGTGGGCTTGTTGTAGTATCAAAAAGATTGGATGTTAATATTGATATTTTCAAAGCTGGTTAAGTATTGGTAGAGTAACCTAGAACTGTAGATTAAGCAGAGTATACCCCATCTAATGTTAGAGGTCCTAAGATTGGATGTTAATATTGATATTTTCAAAGCTGGTTAAGTATTGGTAGAGTAACCTAGAACTGTAGATTAAGCAGAGTATACCCCATCTAATGTTAGAGGTCCTTTATATATTCATTTACTTGCTCTGACTTCGTACAACCTCTAGTTACTGTGTAATAGTTTATAAATTTACCTTGCATTTTCTTTCCTGTGTGGGAAGAAAGATATTATTAGAAGCACTTCCGTCAGCTATATGGATACCCATTACATTTTCGTTTTGCATATTCGTAGGCAATTATAAAGATGGAGAAAGACGGATCTTTCTACTTGAAGAATTTAGGCAAGTGCTCGATTATAGTCAACAGTACAGAATTACCTGGTGGTCATCGCCTGAAACTCAGTTCAAGTTGTCTGATTGAGGTACGTTTTTGTCTTAATATTCCTGTTGATATTGCGACCTACAATGGCATTTTTTAAAACAATTGTTAAGACGCAAGATTCACACACCCTCACGATGATGCTTCATGTGTACGAGATGTTAAGAATCTTTGCACGCATAGTCTTATAACTTCAGCCTAAGAGAAATGAAAACTTTCTAAGTATGATTCAAGTGTTCTTTTTTATTTTTCTGTTAGCTTGTGGAATCATACATGTGTTTTGGTGTTCATGATGCTGCAGCATTAGTAAGATAAATATAACCCTAACTGTGGCAAAACCTAAACCTCACTTACCTTCACAAATAGTTCCTAATGTTTGATATTGTCCATGTATCTTACTGCATATTTGTGATATGGAAGTGCTGAAAGTTTAGAAATGTTAGTTTGTTTTCTACGGAATTTTTTAGTTAAACTAGTTGTTTTTCTGTGTTCAAAGCTTATGCTCGTGTAATATTTTAGGTCTTAATGCCATGTTTTCTAGTTTTCTTCTTGGACTCTGGTAAGTTTTAACAAAGTTAACATCATGGTTTTATGCAGATAAGAGACATGAAATTCCTGTTTGAGGTAAATCATAATTTGGTAACGCAGTACTTGGCTAAAAATGCTAGAAAGACCCAACATCCTCGAGGGGTACCCTAAACTAAATTAACTGCTTGGAGGTGGCTCCTTATGTCTATGCCGCAGGGGTAAGTTATATATATATTTGTATGTTGTTTTATATTATGCTCATGTAAAAGTAGCATCACTAATTACTCCCCAGTTATGTACATAATACAATCTATTTTCTGAATGTATGATAGTTTGACCTTGCTGATTCCTGGTTTCCCAGTGCTTTTCCTTTTCCTTTTCCTTGTGTTTTTCTTTTAGGTCATACAAAAAAATGTTCTGGTACTCTTTTGACAAACTACGTGATAAGTAAAGGGAGTAGTTTGTTACATGAACCAGAAAATTCAACAAAACTTGGTTGGATGCCCTTCGAGCATTTCTAATAGAAATCATGATATAGTATCTCTCCTTTGGAAGGAAGGTAAAAGGCAAGACACAGCAACAAAAAAAAAGCTTACTCTTACACATGTTGGTTTAGAAAAAGGAAGTGTTGCACACGTGTATATATATTTTATGAATTGCTTCAAAAAAGAAAACGTATTTTATGAGGTGAACAAGATTATAATATTGCAGCAGTAGGGTACCTCCTGTATCTTTAAAGATTCAGTGTTTCATTTATATCCCATCACCAGAGTTCAAAAAATTTATTTCCCATCACACTCTTTTACCTCATGATATCAAGAAAGAACTTCGGTTTTTGTCGAAGAAAATCAACATTTAAGAAATTCTGCGCAAAAAGCAAAAGCTTGGGTCTCAACTGCGGTTTCTAGATTCATACGAAGCAAGAAGCACACCAAAAGCGTCCTTCACGAAATCCGCTACGTCTACGGATTTCGCCATATCCTTTTCTTAGTATAATGGAAATTCTCGCTGGTGAAATGGTCTGGACAGCCTATTCCATGGCAGTGGCTAGTCTATTTTTTCTGCTCATATGGATCCATAGAAGAAAGGTAGCTGCGACTAAAAAACCCTCCGGCCTCCCATTACCTCCAGGGCCACCAGGTTGGCCAGTGATCGGCAACATCTTGGATATTGGGATGAAACCGCACATAAACTTAGCACTTCTAAAACGTCAATATGGACCTCTAATTTGGTTGCGATTGGGCTCCATCAACACTCTCGTTATAGCTTCCGCAGAATCTGCAACAGAGTTATTCAAAAATCATGATCATTCGTTCTGCAATCGTTATTTGAATGAGGCCCTGAAAACTGATGATGCTCATTCTGGTACTATGGTACTTGGTGAGTACGGTCCATATTGGCGGATGTTAAAGCGAATCTGTACTACTGAACTCTTCTCTAGAAAGCGTATCAAAGACACGGCACCTTTACGAAGGCAATGTGTTGACAAATTGATACAATGGATAGCTGATGAAGCAAAGCAGACGGGCACGACCGTTGAGCTAGCACGATACGTTTTTGCTTCTTCTTTCAATGTGATTGGAAATCTAATACTTTCTAGGGACCTTGTTGATCCAAAGTCCAGCAAAGGAAATGATTTCTTTAACTTGAATTCTGAATTAACAGAACTTACAGCTAAACCAAATTTAGCTGATTTATTCCCTGCTTTACGTGGATTGGATCCACAAGGTTTACAGCGGAAGATTAAAGAGAAACTCACGCTTGTTCTCGCAATTATTAGTAGTTTTGTAGAGGAACGGCGCCAAAGTCTGGAATTGGAAGGAGGACAGAAAAATGGCAGGGATTTCTTGGATGTGCTTATGGAATTTGAAGGTAGTGGCAAGGATGAACCAGCTAAAATCTCTGACAAAAATCTCAGTACTCTCTTACTGGTGAGTAATCATTTTAATTACTTTGAACTTTTAATTATGGGTGATTCTTAGCACTGCATGATGTGATTCTTCATAATTAAATTGCTCTCTATTTTGAAAGTTCTTTAATAACATCGTTAATGTAGGAACTCTTTATGGTAGCCACGGAGACAACAAACAGTTCGGTCGAGTGGACAATGACAGAGCTTCTACGTAAGCCCGAAGCAATGAAGAAGGTTAGAGATGAGATCTTCCAAGTTGTTGGCAATGACAGGAAGCTTGAAGAGAGTGATATTGAAGAGCTACACTATCTACAGGCAGTGATTAAAGAGACAATGCGGTTACATCCTCCGGTTCCATTACTGATACCACGAAGTGCGATAAAAGAAACTGAGTTAATGGGGTATTTGATACCAAAGAACGCTCAAGTGTTTGTTAATGTCTGGGGAATCGGAAGAGACCCGGCTACCTGGGATGATCCTTCTTCCTTTAAACCTGAACGCTTCTTAGGTTCAGAAGTTGATTATCGTGGGCAAAATTTTGATTTCTTACCTTTTGGAGCTGGGCGACGTATGTGCCCAGGGCTTCCATTAGCACACCAAATGATCCATTTCGTCGTAGGATCATTAATCCAAAACTTCGAATGGAGTCTTGAAAGTGGAGTCACACCTGAAACTTTGGACGTGGGTGAAAAAATGGGGATGGCACTGCGAAAGGCCATTCCCCTTCAGGCAATACCAAGACCCCTTAATTTGTAGACTTGCGCGGGTATACACTACCTATCCTTTCAGTAAGAAGCTGATTTGAGGAATATTTCATTCAAATGTTGTAATTTTCATTCCTCTATTTCCTCTTAGATAAATAACTAAAGTGAAATTAAAAAGCAATATTTTTTGGTGAACAGCATTTAGCCATTTATCAATTTCGCCGTGACGCAAAAAGGGTACAAGTATGTGATGCAGCTATAATTTTAACTATAAGCGTTTCACTGAAGAAGAGATATAATAAACCTGCCTTCAGTTTTTTGTGAAGCGAGCAAATGAAGTAATTACCACCATTTGATGCGTTGAAACAGCCTACAAAATGAGGTACGTGCTTGAATAACAGCAATCAGAAAACCAGCAGGAGGAAGATTTGATACTTGATAGCATCTATTCAAGATGTTGAATTGATGAATTGCCCTCTCAGAAGAATGGAGTCCCTCTTCACAGGAGGTTTTTAATGCTGTAAAATGCCAAAAAGAAATAAAAAAAATTGTGCACTACTGAAGGCACCCAAATATTAGGTGACACTAGCGGGTATGTTGTCAAAGGCGCCCAAGGCGTACGATTCATAGTGTGGGCGCCTCGCCTCACGCCTCATACAACACTGGGCTACTCATTCATATTGACGGATATGTTTAGGGCTCGGAGTTACATGTTTTTTAGCCAAAAATGTGGCATATATCGTGAAGTATGGGATGCTCTGTTCATCCCATATATATATATATATATATATATATATATATATATATATATATGATACTTCCGCAGAATTATTGTACTGTATTTCACAACTCTTCATGGAAAATTACGATAGATCCAAAAGAAAAGAAGACAATTCGTCGAAAGTTTTATCGAAAGCAATGGAGTAGACATAACAGAAAACATACTTTCTCGTATACCTATCGAGTTCGTCTCACGAAGTAGAGCAGTATGCAAACTCTGGAGAAATCACTTAAACATACCAAAGACCGGTTTCCTTTTCACAGGGCTGGATATCGAACCCTGCTATGGAGATTAATGTCGCGAAGAAGAAGGAGAAGAAGAGGTAAATGTTGAACATCTTTTTTTTCAGTCTCTTACAAAGATTAACCATGGTTTAGGTCAAGAAAAATATATACCTTCTGTATATGGTTCTTGCAATGGTTTAGTTTGTTTACAAGATTATGGAAAGGACAAACTTGTTTATATATGTAACCCCATGACTGGAGAATACATTTATCTTCCAGAGATGGATTTAGGTGGAACGTCAGACCCTGAGGTGTATAGTGGATTTGGTTATTCAACCTCCACTAATGAATACAAGGTTGTTCAAGTTTACTACGTCGGATCCGTCGGAAGGGTTCAGGTTTACACCCTTGGTGGGAATGTGTGGAGATACAAAGGAGAGATCCCTTACATTTTTAAGGAAGGGCAGTTATTGCAAACAACTCGCTTTATTGGTTGGATCATAGTACAGAATTCCATTTTGATAACATTGTAGTCTTTGATTTAACAGATGAGACGTTTAGTATCCTCCCATTGCCACCTTGTTTTGACAGTGTTCCAGGATATTATCCTAGTAAACTAGTTCATATCACGTCGTTAAGAGGGAGTTTAGGTGTTTATCATGTGAGAACTGCTAAAAGTTCTTCTAGATATTCTATGGATGAAGATAATTGTATCGATGTATGGACATTAAAGAAAGAAATAAAGAAGAAGAAGAAGAACTACGAGAAGAAGAACAATTGTTTTGGCCCTTTTGGGTACTCCCCTGTGGACGAGAATGATGACTCGAACCCTTGGGTTTGAATCTGGGAGTTCAGTATGAAGTATGGATGCTTCTGTGGTGATCCTGTTGAATATGAACCATTTGCCATAACAAGAAGCAATCAAATTTTGCTGTGGGGGAATCAATGGTCAAATGTATTTTGTTATGACCCTAATACTCTCACTTTAAAGCAAGTCTGGGATAAGTATGCGTCATGTGCTCGAGCAATTCCTCACATGAATAGCTTTGTTTCATTGAAGAATCTTGGAGAGAGCTGGTCCAAGAGATATGCTCTAGATGATGCTAAGCATAAGCCTGCTGCCAAAAGAAAAGTATTCGTCACAAACATTCTTGGAACCAGCAATGGGTTCATCAAGAATCTCCATTTAGATATAACAGGAAACATACTTTCTTATATCCCAATTGAGCGTGACTTGCAGGGAAGAGCAGTATGCAGACTTTGGAAAATTCTTTTGAAAAAACCAAAGCCGGGGCTCCTTTTTGCAGTTTTGGCTCTGAAGATTTCCAGATCTCCACGGATACAATGAGGATATAAGTATTCATGACGAACGAATTTCTCACAAGACACTTACAAAGATCGACCTTGGTTTCGATAAATCCCGAGATATCCCTGTTAAGCTGATAAAAAAAAACCTTTTAATCCTATCATATTTGGTTCTTGCAATGGTTTGGTGTGCTTTCCTGTTCAAAAAGATGAATCAAAGTGTCTTGTGTACATATGCAATCCAATGACTGGAGAATATGTTTATCTTCAAGAGATGGATTTCGGTGAAATATCAAGGCCTGAGGTGTTTGATGGATTTGGTTACTGTCAGTCTACTAATGAGTACAAGGTTGTTCAAGTTACCTACGAGTACAACCAGTTCAACTACTTGGGAACAACGGGAAGGGTTCAGGTATATACCCTTGGTGGCAGTGGGTGGAGAAACAAAGGAGAAATACGTTTCACTCGTCCAGAAAGATTGGTTTTCGCAAACGAGGCACTCTATTCGATAGAGCGTATAGAAGATGATTGGAACATCAGAGCTTTCAATTTAGCAAATGAGACTTTCGTTACCCTTCCAATGCCACCATGTCATGATATAATTCGTGGTTACACGGATCTTATTGTTGGAGAAAATGAATATATTATGTTTTTGGTCTTGGTGGGAATGAATCTTAGTACCAAGGGGTCATTAGGGAAACTAGCCAATTTTCATTTTTGTGAATAAACCTTTAATCCCACATTGGAGAAACTAAAGATGGTTCCTCTCCTTATTACCAAGACAGTTGCATATAAGGGAGGGTCCTTAGGGGTTGAGACTATTTTGTGTATGGAAGAGGACTAAGGCTATGGGCTAGTTGGTGCAACCATACTTTCCACGCACGCTCGGGTGCGGGCGTGGCTGCGGCTGCGGGCCAACCAAGACTTATCATTTTTGGAAAAATTATTTCAAATTATTTCCTTAAAGAATTTAAAACTAAATTAAATTTCGTTCTAATATGAAGGGCGTCTGACCCGGCGAGATTTAAGCTGAATTAAAGAGAACAAATTGACCGTTTTAATTCCGTTTTAAACATTAAGTCCGTGCTCCATGCACAAAATTGAATTTCAAACATTATGTCCGTGCTTCATGCACGGAATTGATTGCCATTAAAACTATTCTCTTCTTCTGCCTATAAAAGAAAATGAATTTCTTCATTTCAACTTACTCCATAAGCAGCTACTATCTTGACTTCTTTTCCCCTCTTCTTGCTTTGTTTTGCGCACTGCTTGTTTATTTCCCTTCCATATGTAAATTGCTGTTGAGTTCGTTTGAGGGTGACTAGTATTGTGCTTATACTAGTCAAAACGGGCAGTTCTATCCTGGACCCATCTCCGTTGTGGGGGGTATAGCATCTCTCAATTTTGAGGAGTACCCGCGGACTATTGTGTTAAGGACAATTTGTTGAGTAGGTGGCTCTGTCCATTGTGTGATATCAATTCAGAGATTTCATTAACCTTAACATCTTCTTCTGTTTAGTGCTTTCTATTGTTGCAGAACCAGCAATCTTAACACAATATAGTACTTCTTCTGTAACAATGGGTAAAAGTGATGTTGACAGACCAGAAAAATTCAGTGGCAAAGATTTCAAAAGATGGCAATCCAAGATGTTGTTCTTTTTGAGTTTCCATGTGCTAAATGAAATTCTTGGTGAAGGTATGATGATAGATGAAACGTTTCAAGTGTCTGCTGTGATTGAGAAATTACCGTCTTCCTAGTCTGAATACAAACGTAGATTGAGACATGAAACTGGTGAAGTCAGTATGGTTGAATTGGGTAAGAAGATTCAAGTGGAAGAATTACTGTGCTCTAAAGACAAGAACGTATCTTCTGCAAGGGACATGTCCAACAAGGCTCATGTAATTGAACACAAGTCTTCCAATACTGAAAAGGGCGACAACAGCAAACGCAAGCCTGGTCATCACAAGAAACGTACGTTTCAGAAACCCAAATCTGGCATTGGTAAAATTAAATGTGCCTGTTATGTGTGTGGAACTCCTGGCCATATGACAATGCACTGTAGAAAACGTAAGGACTTTAATAATAAGAAAAACAATGCTAATTTGGTTGAAAACAACAAGAACGAGTTTTCTGGCACGGTGTCTGAAGTCAATATGGTAACCAATATGAGAGACTGGTGGGTAGACTCTGGTGCTACCAAGCATGTCTGTGGAAACAAAGATATGTTCACCTCCTATCAGAAGGTAGGGGAAGGGGAGAAACTCTACATGGGTAACTCATCCGCAGCACAGGTTGCGGGAAAATGCAAAGTTGGGCTAAAGCTCACTTTTGACAAAACTCTCACATTGAATGAAGTTCTTCGTGTTCCGGACATCTGTAAAAATCTTGTAGTTTTAGATGATAAGGGTTTTAAACTTGTTTTTGAATCTGGGAAAGTTATTGTCACTAAGGGTAAGGATTATTTAGAAAAGGGTTATAAGACTGAGGGTCTCTACAAACTAAATGTAACCTCTATTGAAATGAATAAAATTGATTCTTCTGCTTATGTTTGTGTGTCAATGAATGTTTGCCATGGTAGACTTGGACATGTAAACTATAAGTCAATGAATAAACTGGCAAGCATAGGCTGCATACCCAAATTTAGTTTGGATAATGAACATAAATATGAAATATGCGTAAAATCAAAATATGCTAAAAAACCTTATAGGAAAAATATTCAGAGAAATTCTAAACCCTTAGAATTAATACATTCAGACCTAGTTGACATGAAATCATTTCAAACTAGAGGTGGTAAGAAATGGTTTGTCACTTTTATAAATGATTCTACGAGTAACTGTCACATATATTTACTTAAAGGTAAGGATGATGCCTTAGAAGCCTTTAAGATGTATAAACTAGAAGTTGAAAACCAAATGAGTGCTACCATTAAAACTGTTAGGTCTGACCGTGATGGTGAGTATGTAATAATCCCTATATGAGATTTTTTGCATAGAACACGGCATTATACATGAAGTAACCCCTCCTTATTCACCACAATCTAATGGTGTGGCTGAACGGAAGAACCGAACCCTTAAGGAGATGATGAATGCCATGTTAATTAGTACAGGATTACCTACAAACTTGTGGGGGGAGGCCGTCCTCTCATCTTGCTATGTCTTGAACAAAGTACCCTTTAAAGGATCAGACAAAACTCCATATGAGTTATGGAAAGGTAGACAACCTTCTTATGCATACTTTAAAGTGTGGGGTTGTTTGACTAAGGTGTTCATTCCTCCACCTAAAAGAACCAAGATAGGACCCAAAATTGTTGACTGTGTCTTCATAGGGTATCCTGAATATACTACTGCATATAGATTTATGGTTGTAAGTTCTGAAATTTCTGAAATTGGTGTGAATACTATTATGGAATTTAGGGATGCTGTGTTCTTTGAAAATGTTTTTCCATTGAAATCTGATTCTCGCATGATATGTGTTGATCCCTTAGATGTCCCTTCGACTAGTCAGACATTACCTTTAAAGGAAGATAAATTTGAATCTGAGCCTAGAAGAGGTAAAAGAATTAGAACTGAAAAATCTTTTGGGCCAGACTTCATAACATGCTTAGCTGATACTGATCCACAGACTTATAGAGAAGCCATGAATTTTTCTAAAGCTACATGGTGGAAAGAATCCGCCATAAGTGAAATGGATTCCATTATACATAATGGTACTTGGGAGATTGTAGATTTACCTCTAGGAGGTAAACCCATAGGTTGTAAATGGATCTTCAAAAGGAAACGTAAGGTAGATGGAACTGTGGAAAAATACAAAGCTAGATTAGTATCTAAAAGCTATAAACAGATAGAAGATGTAGATTTCTTTGATACTCATTCACCTGTTACGAGAATTACTTCCATTAGGATGTTAATTGCTATTGCTGCCATTCATAACTTAGAGATACATCAAATGGATGTAAAAATAACTTTTCTAAATGGTGAATTAGATGAAGAAATTTATATGGACCAACCTGAGGGATTTGTAGTGAAAGGTTGTGAAAACAAAGTTTGTAAACTGAAAAAATCTTTGTATGGTTTGAAACAAGCACCTAAATAATGGCATGAAAAATTTGATCAAGTAATGATCTCTAGTGGTTTTAAAACCAATGAATCTGACAAACGTGTTTATAATAAACTTGTGAATGATGCATGTGTGATTGTATGCTTGTATGTTGATGATATGCTTATACTTGGTACAAACATGGATGCAACTAATTCCACAAAGAACATGCTAAATGAGAATTTTGACATGAAAAACTTAGGCCCCGCTGATGTGATCTTAGGGATGAAGATTAGAAGAAATTCTAATGGATATAGTCTTAGTCAATCTCATTATGTTGAATCTGTGCTTAAGAAATATAACCAGTTTGATAGTAAACATGCTTGTACACCGTATGATCCTTGTTGTAAACTCAAAAAGAATAAGGGTAATGGGGTTTCACAACTTGAATATTCACGTGTTATAAGAAGTCTGATGTATTTGATGAATTGTACAGACCAGACATTGCTTATGCTGTGAGTAGGTTGAGTAGGTATACCTGTAATCCAGGTCAGGAGCATTGGGATGCACTTATTAGAGTGTTAAGGTACTTGAAGTACACTGTGAACTTTTGTTTAAATTATGAGAGATAACCTGAAATCCTTGAAGGATTTTGTGATGCAAACTGGATATCAAACTCAGAGGAGTCTAAGTCTACGAGTGGATATGTGTTCACTCTAGCATGTGGGTCTTTATCTTGGAAGAGTTCCAAACAGACATGTATAACTCGATCCACTATGGAATCAGAATTTATTGCGTTAGATAAAGCAGGAGAGGAAGCCGCTTGGCTAAGATGCTTTTTAGAAGACATACCTCTTTGGTATAGGCCTGTGCCAGCTATATCTATACATTGTGATAGTCAAGATACAATAGCTAATGCTAAAAACAACAACTATAATGGGAAGTCTATACACATTAGTAAAAAACATAATTCCCTAAAACAACTAATCTCAAGTGGCGTTATTTCTATTGACTTTGTAAGGTCTAAGGAAAATATCGTGACCCTTTGACGAAAGGTTTGTCCAAGGAGATAGTTAGTAATGCATCAAGGGGGATGAGGCTTAAGCTCATCAAATAAACTTGCCATGAAGGATACTCAACCTTGCTGACTGGAGATCCCAAGATCAAGGTTTTGAATGAGACAACTAATTTGTGGTGGGTTAAAGGAAACATTATCAGAGAATTTCATTATCTGTCTCTTTCCTATGGTGTAGACGTGATAGTGTGACTGCATGTGAAGGATGACTTTTTATTAAGTCTTAATGAGTTTTATAGTTTCAATTTAATATTGAAGTGGGGTGTAGCAGTAAACACTCTTTATAGAACTCACATATCTGAATGAGGAAGTGGGCCGCTTCCTATGAGAATTGAGATGATTCTCTAGAGTATTCTGAGAAACGGGATACGTCCAGGGCCAAAATGGACACAGCGGCACGAACTTGACAACACCTAGAGTGATATCACACGTGGAAGTTATTGATGAACTACACCAAACGATGGTAGTTCAAGACATCGCGTTCACTGTCCATCAAGTAGTTCCGGTAATTTCTCACTAAGCAAAAAGGTTCAAGACCTTATGGACACCTATTGCCTATAGTGGTATTTCTCGCTTTCTGATTTCTGATTTTCACTCGGTTTTCATTCATGTGGGGGATTGTTGGAGAAAATGAACTTATTATGTTTTTTGGTGTTGGTGTGAATGGATCTTAGGACTAAGGGGTCACTAAGGAAACTAGGTCATTTTCACTTTTGTGAATGAACCTTTAGTCCCACATTGGAGAAACAAAGATGATTCCTCTCCTTATTACCAAGAAAGTGCATCTAAGGGAGGGCCCTTAAGGGTTTAGACTATTTTGTGTATGGGAGAGGACTAAGGCTATGGGCTAGTTGGTGCAACCATACTTTCCACACACGCGCGGTGCTTCGCACCGAAGCACGCACGCTCGGGTGAGGGTGAGGGTGAGGGTGAGGGTGAGGATACGGGCGTAGCTGCGGCTGCGGGCCAACCAAGACTTATCCTTTTTGGAAAAATTATTTCCTTAGAGAATTTAAAACTAAATTAAATTTTGTTTTAATATGGGGGGCGGCTGACCGGACGAGATTTAAGCTGAATTAAAGAGAGAATAAATTGACCGTTTTAATTCCGTTTTAAACATTAAGTCCGTGCTCCATGCACGGAATTGAATTTCAAACATTATGTCCGTGCTTCATGCACGGAATTGATTGCCATTAAAACTATTCTCTTCTTCTTCCTATAAAAGAAAACAAATTTCTTCATTTCAACTTACTCCAGAAGCAGCTACTATCCTGACTTCTTTTCCCCTCTTCTTGCTTTGTTTTGCGCACTGCTTGTTTATTTCCCTTCCATATGTAAATTGTTGTTGAGTTCGTTTGAGGTGACTAGTATTGTGCTTATACTAGTTATAACGGGCAGTTCTATCCTGGACCAATCTCCGCTGTGGGGTATAGCATCTCTTAATTTTGAGGAGTATCCGTGGACTATTGTATTTAGGACAATGTACTGAGCAGGTGGGGCTCTGTCCATTGTGTGACATCAATTCAGAGATTTCATTAACCTTAACGTCTTCTTCTGTTTAGTGCTTTCTATTGTTGCAGAACCAACATTTATTGTGTCCTTGAATAGTAGTTTGTGTGTTTATCATGATACAACGGAGAGGTTTTCTGAAGATCCGAAAGAAGAATATAATCGCAAGGAAGATAAACGTATGGATTTTCGGATATTAAAGAGAGTGCAGAAAAAGAAGGAGAAGAATGAATAGTACTCCCCCGTGGATGAGAATGATGACTCGAACCATTGGGTTTGGATTCGGGAGATCAGTATGAAATACAAAACTGACTTCCGTGCTGACAGCCATTATGAACCATTTTCCATAACAGATAACAATCAAGTTTTGATGTGGGAGAACTGTTATGTGCATGACTATAAAGCACCTACTTGTTATGACCCTAACACTACAAGTAGAAAAAGTCTCTGGAATATGTATGTGCTGTATGCTCATGAAATTCCCCACATTAATAGCTTTGTTTCATTGGAAGATCTTGGAGAAAAGTCTGCCAGGTATATTCCAGAATCCAGATGATTTTCCTCCATAACCTCCAGGTCCAAGACTTTACTATATATTTATGCACCATAACTTCCAGGTTTTTACTTTTGCTTTTATTTAATATACAAGTCCAAGTTTCTAAAAATTGAAATAAATTATTTTGATCAGTTTAATAAGATTTTCTTTTTAATTTAGCTATGCAAAATGATAGTCATTTTTTGTTCATGATATTGTTGGATATTGCATCCTTACCACAGGGGTTGAGGAATGTGCCGTGTGAATATCGGAACCTTTAGTGTCTTCCCAGTACTTTTGATCAGGTCTGGCTTCTACCACCTCCAGGAAATGCACCCCAAATAAAACTGAAACCATGAAACAATATATAAACCCATGTTCAATAAATGTTCCATTTCCATCTCCAATCTCAGTCAGTCACCCATGTTCAGTTATGCTAACTATTAGTAACAGCTTTGAGAAATAAATACAACCAACCTAATTAACTTAGGAATAAATCACAAAAATTTCCCTCTCCCTCCTCCTCTACTACCTACCTCTAGTCTCTACATAAAAAAAATTGAAAAAAAAAAGAAAAAAAAAACTGGTGGAGATCTGGAGAGAGATCCTTCATAGACATTACATCAAATCCATTCATCTGGATTGATGCATGTATCTAGCAGTTTCTATTCTTCACTACCCTCAGGTTTCTGCCAAAAGCAAAAGACTGTTATTTACATTCTACGCTAAGGGGTTTGCATACTACTACTTCAGACTAACTAAATAAACAACTCAAATGGTCATGAAGTTCACATACTTGGTCATATTACCATCGTGCTGTTAGTGGGAGAGAAACGAGAATGCTCTCAATTCTCCCCCCTGTCTTCAGTGCGAATGTTGTACCACGGTCGTAAACCTATCACACATTCAACATAACTCAATGGTGTTGTCAAATACCAAGCTAAAATTTGTTACATTGATTTGTTTGCATAGAAGTTTCAGAGAAAGGTACAAAAGCAGTTAGCATGGTTACCAAGTTGAATTCTACATATAGTCCCCTCCGCAATTGCTGCCATTCTTTATTCTGGTTGGTGAATGGTGTATCTTTCCTTTTTTTCTATAATGGGTATGTATGCAGGTACAACAGAGTTTGCACATTCTACAGTTTCAACACAGGGTAATAATCATATGAATGAGCTGGGCACGAATAGTAGAAAAATAAATATGTGATTTGAGATTGCATAATATGTATTTGTTATATGTATGTAGAGTTTTTGATCAACTACCAATGGCAAAGGAGAGAAGTATCTCTTTGTCATAGTCATTAAGATCATCAAAAAATATTCCTCCAAGCCCACGCCTTTCATTTCGGTGCTGCAGGAATAAGCAATAGGCATAAACGTTAGAGAAGGACCATTTTCATGGCTCAAAAGGTGGAGATGGATTAAAAGTTTCTTACTGAAATCGTATGACCAACAACATCAGCTCTTGGTGACATGTTTCACTAAAATATCCGTGTTCAGAGCATACCTTAAAAACAAAGTAATCGTCACACCATTTCTTGAATTTGGGGTAGAAGCTAGGATCAAATTGTCACAAGTATTTTTTAGAACCTACAGAAAAACAGGGAAAGAGTAAGTCGGTTTATGCTCTTTGGTTAAAATGATTGTACGGATCCTCCTCACCAAATATGTGAACTCTATATCTCAGTTTCAAGTATGATCATCCGGAACACCTTTGACCTATGCAAGCTCAGAAACATACATATTGCTCTTTATGAACATTTTACAGAGCCCCGTGGTTTTATACAATAGTTATCATGTGAAACCTAAACAAAGGACCAAATATCAAAAATCACCCATTAAATGTTCACTGCAATTTCAAATGCAAAAAGAAACTAGGAAACGTAGGAAATATCCAGAGAGGTTTAGCTCCATCGCTGTTTACTAGACGTTGCTTTCACAGTTAGGCCAATAACAGGAGGAATCGAAATACAACTAAGTTATGCATACATAGAGATTGCAATACACAACGGTACTGGATGAGAAGGAATGAAGGAATGGCCGCAGATGATATCAATTTAAGTAGACCTCAGTAGCAAATCCAGACCTGCGATAGTTGTGTCATGAGTCTTACAATATGAAAATGTTTCACATCCTCCTCAAAAACATAGGCAGGTATTAAATCAGTACCACCACCAAACCACCATGATCGTGGTGCTCCAGCTGCGTCTGCATACAAATAATAAAAATATCTCCATTTGTAAGACGTTATAAAAAAGAATTAGAAATTTTTCATTCTTGGGTTTGAGTAATCCATCATTGGAAATGCATTCACAACATTGAAACGCAGCAAGAAAGAAGGGAAAATTTACGAAATGAAAATGTTTACGATGCACTACTACTAGATATGCTTCATACAGATAACACAATTCAATCTTCTCAGGCTAAAGAAAAGGTTTCAGTGCGATTAGCAAACTAATGGGAACACATGCCAACTTCAAAAAGAACCAGCAACATCATACTAAGACAGAATCATTTCACTTACGCCGAATGCAACAAAATGTAAATGAGACAGTAACGTTAAGCAAGCCATTCGAGGGGCACCTTTTGGAGCATCAATCTCGAAGTAGCGACAATTGAAGTGTGGGTGCTGTAAATACTCCAAAAAGTCATGCTATAATAATATGGTCATTATCCCACGAACAGTGATGGCACGTTCCATTGTAAAGGATTTGGACTCAGTTAAAGTGTCAAACTTCCTTAAGCAAGGGGTATCATTTTCGTAATTAATCATCTCAAAGAGGAGAGGTTAGTGTACAATGAAGGGGATTCGGGAGTGGGTGGGGGGATTGGTGTGCTACTTCTTGGAGTAGAGCTTTACCGTTTTTCATTTTGGATTTTACATTTGGCGACTTCATTGGTTTTTGCTTAGTATACAGATCCCATCTAACCGATAACACTCATCAAATTCAAATTGTTTGCCTTTTGGTTTGCCTTTTGGTTTATTGTACTTTACTCTTACTAGTCTCTCCTGTAATATACTAACTTTAAAATCATAATTATGATTAAAAGTAAAAAAAGATGTGAAGAGTGAAGTGAAGAAGATGTGAGTTTATAGGGACATCTAAAAAAGAGCCGTTGTATAAGTAGATTTTTATAAAAACACATACGTTGAGTTCCAATGACTCATCTATCTGTTACAACATAGTAAACATATTGATAATACAAGAGCTAAAAAGTAATCCTAAACTCACTTTCGTAGGCATTGCGGCTGCACTTAGCATGTGCAGCAAGTCTTTAAACCCCTAGGTGCCCCTAGTGGCCGAGTGGTGTCTCGAAAGGGTTTACAAGAGATATACCCACAAAGCTTATCCGCATGGTTTTGAAAATGTTATTCGTTTCCAAAATCTGACCATAAGTGTTCGATCAAGTCATTTCGTAAACGAATATGCGTATCTTTGTTGTGTACCGCACGTCAGCGTTGCTCAACTCTCATTCTCGAAAGTTCAGCACTATGTTGTCTCGATATATTTACTGGTGCATGGTTGCGGCATTGATCATATTCATGTGTCCAATCACCGGGAAGACGCTCATCCTCCACTATCAGTATTATGTAAAATAATAACAGTTTTCATGATATATCCAAGCACGTCTAGGTTCCACATTCTTGCAGGTTGCTTGACGATCGCAAATTGATTTTGCAGTACACCAAAGCCTCGCTCTACATCTTTTCGGAAACCCTATCGCATTGCTGATTTTTTTTGTTTTTTCTTGGAATATGGATGTTTAATAGACATCACAATAATAGCAATCTCTGGGTATATGCCATGACCAAGATAATATCCCATATCATATGGATGTATGTTTACCACAAATTTCACTGGTGGTGCTTTCCCGTTGATAAGCTTTTTAAAAATATGAGAACTGTTTATCACATTAATATCATTGTTTGAACCGGGCATACCATAAAATGCATTCCAAAACCAGAGATCATATGACACCACTGCCTCCAACAAAATACTTTCGCTCCCTTTATACGCAGTGTAAGCCCCTGATTCCGCCGATGGATATTTATCCCATATCCAATGCATGCAATCTACACTACCCAGCAACCCCTGGAAATCTTCTATCTTTGTTCTCCTTAAGCAACAGTTCAACATCACGCTCAGTTGGTGTGCGCAAATATTCTTTCTCATACAAATGCACAATCGTTTTACAGAACCTACAAGTTGCTTCCAAAACAGTGGTTTCTCCAATGCGTAAGTACTCATCTATTGCATCGGCCGCACATCCATAAGCTAACATTCGTATTGCTGCTGTAACTTTCTGATGAGGGGTTAATCCAGGAACGCCACAAACATCTTTTTTTTGAAAAAAATAATTATAATATACGGTTGCACAATGCTCACTGCATTCTAAATCTTCTACGAAATACATTAGGTGGAAACGTAGGGTTTCTGTAAAAGTAATCTTTCCATAGAAGTATTACACCGGCATCCCGTTCTCTTGGTATTTGGACACGAGTATGAGGCAAGTTCATGCTTGAAACAATCAATCCCAAAGTGACTGTTTGGTTATTTTGGCTCAATGTAACTAAATCTTCGTCTGATGAGTACAAACTATTATTATCATCATCACCAAAAGAAGAAGAAGAAGAAGAAGAAGAAGAAGAAGAAGAAGAAGAAGAAGAAGAAGGAAGAGGAGGAGAAAGAGAAGAACAAGAAACATAATAGTCAGTGTTATTCTCATAGTATGCCATTCGTTATTGATGTTTGCAGTTTTGTTTTTATAATTGGAGAATCGAGTGTTCAATTTATAGGCATATTAAGATAAGTCTTTGAGTGTTGATATGACTACACGCTCTTGGTATTTTAAAAATTAAATGAGTAGAGAAAAGTAAGGTGAATAGACGCATCAAACATAATAAGTGTCGGTTGAGATGACAAGACCAAGCAGATAAAAGAAAAGGAAAAAATTAAAATATTTTTTGGAACAACAATACAAAGCATATATAAAAGACAAAGCAAAGATTAAAAATGTCTTTTGTGATGACAACACAAAGCAGATAAAAGACAAAGCTAAGATAAGAAAATTCTTTTGAAATGAGAATTTCAATTAGATAAAAGATAAATCAAAGATAATAAATGTCTGTTCAAATGACAATACAATGCAAATGAAAGACTAGCCATCCGTATCTTGATTCCCAGGCGCCGATCGCAGTGGCATAAAAGAAGGCAAAGATGTTCTCGATGTGTAATTAACTGATGGCATTGTTGATGATGATCTCTGAGCCATTATATTCCACATTTGTGGTGGCATAGTTTGAAAAAAAGCACCAAAGTCAAGGGGTGGTTGTTGCGTACGAAAATGGGCCAGTTGTAACTCCAAATTGTTGTTGTGCTATTGTAGTCCCCGTATTTCTTCATTTTTTTCCATGATAAACTTCATCCTCTCCTTCGTTTCATTTAATGTAAACTTACGAAACTCTTGCGTAAAATCGGCATATTGTTGAACCATACCATAAGCTTTGGCCCGTTATGAAAATAAATAAATCAAATTATCATGTATTTTTATGTACTTAAAAAAATAAGGTTTGCGGTATACTTACGTATGATAATTGTTGTTGAGGCGGAATGGGTACATGTTCATCAGGTTCTTCAATGTTGTGTTTAATACGGTCACCAGCATACCCTTATGTTTCGACCTTCCAATCGACTTTGGTGGCATATTTCTGCAAGTTAGTTACATGTCGCCAATACTCAATATACAAATCATACGTAACAACATGCACTTATTCCGTTGCATCGACCAAATCGCTTTCCCTCAGCCGATTTGCTTCGTCATTGTTGAGGTTGGAAATACGAGTAGGTGGGTTCCTGGGAACGCCAAAATTATAATGGTTTTTCCTCCAACACCGTTCTTCGAGGTACACGTTATGCTGTGGAAAGAAAATAACTATCAAAAAATAAAGAAAATAACTATCCAAAAATCCAAGAAAATAGAGAACAATGCTATCAAAATTAATTATCAACTCACAGTGCATAGCCAATAAAATATAACCCTTTTGTTTGAGATCTCTGATGTTTTCGTCCAACATCAGTGTCAAGGACTAAGATGGCGGAATCCCACGATCGCCAGGTCATATCGTATACATTCAGCTGATTAAGACAAGTCCTGGAACGAACAATATCAATACTCTTCTTTCTTGTACCCTTCCACCGAGAACTTCTAGGTCATACTGCTTCACTATCACTCGTTGGGTTCTTTGGTCGACATATGCCAGATATTCGTACCCCCAAAACTACTCCGTCAATTACCAACAAATAAATATTTAAAGGAAGTATAAATAGAATTAAGAAATTTACTTCTAATATTTGGAAGGGTCCGGATAGTGACTTCTGTCCCTTACCAGATGTGCCGAGACTAGAATACAATTTTGCAAAAGCACCACCACCCCAATCATAATTGCCAACTGCATTAAGATCCTCAAAAGCAGCTAACCATCCAACATCAATATAGTTTTTGCCATTCGAAAAGAAAAATTGTCCCAAAACATACATACAAAATGCTCTTTCCACTGTCTCAACAAGTATGCTATTATCGTTAGCCGCAACCAACGTTCCTGGATCAAAATATGTGCTAAAAATGCAACTGTAGTTGCATCTGAAACCCACTGCACGGGGTATGTTCTCTTTTACAAACTTCACTATCTTTTATTTCTGGAAAAACATGCGCCTGGACATATTCAAATTGGTACTTGGTAGGGTCATACGGAATATCATTCCCAACACCAATACTTAATCCTGTCAACATGACCCGAACCCCATCTCACCAAATGAGAAGTGAAAAGTGTTCGTTGTATCCCAAAAACGCTCAACAAGATAGTCAATCAATGCATGTGAGAAATCTACTACATCCATGGTCAATAAACGGTCTCATCCTTCCTCTTCAATAAGGTATTTAACCCTAGGGATGTGTTTGATAATACCTGCATAGGTTTGAATGACCGATTTGAGGGAACCACGATGTAAATAGTTGAATTTTGAATCGGTTGAATATGTAATATTTTTCGAAGCGTGACTCTGAGCATCTTCCACGACATTGTAGTTCGCTAACCCGGGAACAAAGGTCATATCTTTAGTAGTAGGGTCTGCTTCTAGATCCTCAATAGTTTTAACTTTCTTGTTTCTCTTTTTTCGACCAACGAATCTCGCCGTGACATCGCTCAACATCTGTGCAAACGGTATATATAAGTTTCAAAATTAAGAGTAATCCTCAAAATGCCCAAATATAAAACTCTACATTAATCCATAAATCCACAAAAATACAAATCTCATCATTAAAAAAATAATCCTCTAAACGAATAGTCAACTCTCCAAACATTCATATGGTAAAAATAAATACAAATTACATCATTAAAAGAGTAATCCTCTAATTAGATAATCAAATTATAAACATTCATAAATCATCCAAAATACAAAATTCATGATTCACAAAATAGTCCACTAATCAAATTATCAACTCTACAAAAATTCATCATAATTCCCTAATTCTATAATTCCATAAATATTCATTAGAAAGGAATATAAACATTCATAATTCCAAAATTCCATAAACATTCATATCAAATCAATTAATCAAGAGCTTAAAATTAACCACAACCCAACTCATATTAATCAAGAACTTAATCAATTCTAAATTCAAATCAATTAATTCTCATCAATTTTTTGAACCCAATTTACAACTTCCAAAACCCTAGAATTAAACCCAATTGTAAAATTACAATTTACAAAACCTAATATGTATGTTTCATAATCATATGTTTAATCTTTAAACATATATATACAAATTTAATAAACAAAACATTACAATAAATCATAATTTAAACCTATGAAGTCCATTAAAATTCATGTAAATAGTTTTGAGTTATACATTTGTCTTGAGATAAACCTAACTTTGATCAGCTTTGTTTCTTTGCTGCTAGGGTATTGCTACCATTTTTCAATCGGAAAAGAGGTTGAGAAGAAGAAAGGAGGGTTAGTTGGAGGGTTCAGTTGAGTTGAAGTGGTAAGCACAAGAGAAGAAAAGAAGAACTAACCTAGAAGCCTCCACCTGATGAAACTAAACGCGTAATCCTAGATGAACGTTTCTCATCAAGGCGCTAGTATAGGTTACCGCTTCATAACATGGGCGTTCGCCTAAGTGAACGCCCACCGAAACCTGCACATGCTTACTCCGCACGAGACAAACGGGACAAACATTTAACCAGGCGTTAACTAAACTTACGCCCCCAAAGACAAGCGTATCCATAATGTAACGCCCCAACAGGCATACATCTAAACATACACCTATCACTTGGGTGTGACGTTGCGCATGCGTCTACCCATCAGGTGTTGTTCTAGGCTACGTCTCCCATCGAGCGTTCAATCAGCGTCCTCCCCAACCAAACATTCACTAAGCATACGCCCATCCAATACCCATCCAACAGACGTATCCTTACATATACGCCCAACACCAAACATAAATTTTGTTTCCGTCTGATTAAAATTTAGTTTCCCACCGTTGTGTTTCATGCGAAGTATAATCAAAAGAATTTGGTTTCTAGTCTTTAGTTTTACTCTTTAGTCCACTCATGACTGTGGAAGCTCTTACAGAGCTAATCCCAACGGGAAACAGGACCAGGCTTAGCGGTTGCAGAATCATCACCCTTGGCAGCTCTATAAGCTTCAGGAGGCATAACACCATAAACAAACATTAACACCGGCTTTCTCCCAAACATTCCAATCTTGTAGTACTCTACTAACACCACCATCAGCTGTACAAACACTATCCTGAGCTTCCCTAACATTTGAAGAATGTGGTGATGGTGCTGATGAAGACGGGTCATCAACTTGTCTTAGAAATGTATCAGATCTTTCAGTTTCTGGTGTTTCTTTCTCGATTGTTACAGCTGATCTAATAACCACTCGTGAATGTTTAGTTGTTTTTGTTGATTGAGGTTAGGGGTTTGGTAATGAAGTTCTTTTTGAAGAATGAGGATGAAACAGTACTTCCTAATGATGAGGAGGAAGAAGAAGAAGATGAAGGGATAGGGTAGAGAATTGAGGTGGTTGTTGTTGCCGCCATCTGTGGTGGTGGTGGTGGTTTCTACTGCTGTTTACAAATTTGTTACAGCCAGATAGAATCCTAAGTTTTGTGGACTGCTAAAGGCACCCAAAACATTGGGATTTAGGTGTCACTGGCCTTCGAGTGCAAGGTTTTTGGGTGTTGCACATGACGGTTGCCAAAAATGTGGTGCTTTTATATGTTTTTGAGACGACGCTTCAAACTTTTGACTATAACCAATTCATTTTCTTTATTCAGTTTTGGGTATTCATTTCGTGACTTATGCAACCATGGAAAATCATGATCGATCCAAAAGAGTAATAGCCGAGAGTTTTACTGAAAGCAATGGACTAATCATAAATCCAGATATTACAGAAAACATACTTTCTCGTATACCCATTGAGTTCGTCTCACGAAGCAGAGCAGTATGCAAACTCTGGAGAAATCACTTGAAAAAACCAAAGACAGGTTTCCTATTCACCGGATCGGATGAGGATTTCGAAATCCATTATGGAGACTATACAACGAAGAAGAGGAGGTAAATGTTGAACATCTTTCTTTTCAGTCACTTACAAAGATTGATTTAGGTCAAGAAAAATATAGACATCATGTTATAGTTGGTTCTTGCAATGGTTTAGTTTGCATGCCAGATCGCGAAAACAAGGATCTGGTTTATATTTGCAACCCCGTGACAGGGGAGTACATTTATCTTCCAGAGATTGATTTAGGGGGATATCGAAAACTGAGGTTCACACTGGATTTGGTTATTGCATATCCACTAATGAATACAAGGTTGTACAAGTTTACTACGAGACCGACGTCGGATCCGTAGGAAGGGTTCAGGTTTACACCCTTGGTGGTGGCAATGTGTGAGACACAAAGGAGAAATTCCTTACATTTTTAAGGAAGGGGCTGTTTTTGCAGACAACTCACTTTATTGGTTAGAACATAGTATAGAAATGCAATTCAACAACATCATAGTCTTTGATTTAGAAAATGAGACTTTAATATCCTCCCGTTGCCTCCGCGTTATGACATTGTTCCTGGATATTTTTATTCTGAAAAAAATGTTCATCTCGTGTCGTTAAGAGGGAATTTAGGTGTTTATCATGTGGGGAGGAAGATAATCGTACTGATATATGGATATTAAAGAAAGAAAAGAAGAAGAAGAAGAACAAGAAGAGTTGGGCTCCTTTTGGATACTCCCTTTTGGAGGAGAATGATGACTCGAACCCTTGGGTCTGGATCCTGGAGTTCACTATGAAGTATGAATCCTGGCTTGGTGATCCTGTTGAATATTAACCATTTGCCATAACACCAAACAATCAAATTTTGTTGTGGGAGAATCATGCCTTCAACAATATTAAATATCTATTTTGTTATGAACAATACTCTCACATTAAAGAAACTGTGGGATGAGTATGTGCCGGATGCTCGAGCAATTCCTCATATGAATAGCTTTGTTTCATTGAAGGATCTTGGAGAGAGCTGGTCCAAGAGGTATGTTTTAGAAGATATTAAGCATGCTACGCCTGCTAATACTATCAAAAGAAAAGTATTCGCCGGGAACATTCTTGGAACCAGCAATGGGTTAATCAAGAATCTCAATGTGGATATAACCACAAACATGCTTTCTCATATCCCTATCGAGTGCGTCTCGCTGGGCAGAGCAGTGTGCAAACTTAGGAGAATTCTCTTGGAAAAACCAAAGACAGGCTTCCTTTTAGCAGTTTCAGAAAGCTAAAGACGCTCTGAAGAAATCCAGATCTTCCACGGATATAGCCAGGAGGTAAGTGTTCATGATGAACCAATTTCTCAGTAGACACTTACAAGCATCGACCTTGGTTTAGGTCAATCCCGAGATATCCCTGTTAAGCTCATAAAAAACGGACATTTTAATCCTGATATATTTGGTTCTTGCAATGGTTTGGTGTGCTTTCCTGTTCAAAAAGATGAAACGAAGTCTCTTGTGTACATATGCAATCCAATGATCGGAGAATATGTTTATCTACCGGAGATGGATTTTGGTGAAATATGAAGACCTGAGGTGTTTGGTGGATTTGGTTATTGTCAATCCACTAATGAGTACAAGGTTGTTCAAGTTACCTATGAGTACAACCAATTCGACCAGTTGGGAAGGGTTCAGGTATAGACACTCGGTAGTGGCAGCGGGTGGAGAAACAAAGGGGAAATACGTTACACTAGTCAAGAAAGATTGGTTTTCGCACTTTATTGGATAGAGCTTGTTGAAGATGACTGGAACATCAGAGCTTTTCATTTAGCAGATGAGACGTTTAGTACCCTCCCCATGCCACTGTCTCATGATGTTCGTGGTTATAAGCATCTCGTGCCATTGAGTGGTTGTTTGTGTGTTTATTATGTTACATTTGAAAAGCGTGTGAAAGACGAGGAAGATCCTGGTATTCGTGATGAAGATAAGCGTATGTTCCGTATGGATATGTGGATATTAAAGAAAGAGCAGAAAAAGAAGAAGAAGAAGAGTGAATGGTACTCCCCTGTGGATGAGAATGATGACTCCAACCCTTGGGTTTGGATCCGAGAGATCAGTATACAATACAGAACTGAGTACCCTTATTTTGAGCGTTATGAACCATTTTCCATAACAAATAACAATCAAGTTTTGATGTGGGAGGTCTGTGATTTGTTCGACTATAAAGCACCTATTTGTTATGACCCTAACACTGCGAGTACAAATAATCTCTGGAATACATCTGTGCTGTATGCTCAAGCTATTCCCCACATGAATAGGCTTTGTTTCATCGGAAGATCTTGGGGAGAAGTCTTCGAGGTAAATTGCAGATGATAGTAAGTTCATGCATACGAGTCACAAAGTGTAGGAATAGATTTGCGACCATAACCTCCAGGTCCAAGTCTTACTTTCACTTGTATTTCATATCTTTAAGTCCAAATTTCTATTGAAATGATTTACGTTGATTATGTTTAATAGGATTTCTTTTGTTTATCTTTTCCATATTATAACGATGCAAAATGATAGTATTTTTTTTGTGCATTCCTGTTAATATGTTAAATGCAACCCAGTTGAGACAATTTTTGTGCACAAAAACCAGAAAATAAAACCTTTAAAGAAGTACACCTAGTACCAAAGGAACACAGAAAAACCCATAAGTATTTCATGATCCTATCCTCTTTTCAAATGATAATTGTTCATGATTGTATCCACTCAACACAAAGCCCTTTCATTGTCCTCCTCGTGACATTTGTGGCAAAAAGCAGCCAGTAGTCGTAGAGCCTCGTGTGCTTGTTCTTGCCATAATTTTCCTTAGTCCTTACACTTCCCATCTTGTAAAACTGCTTAATTAACAGAACTTTTTTTGAGGGCGACTAATAAAATAAAATAAGATCACTACGAAGTAATATCAACATATCCCTTATTCATATATTTTTCATAATGACTAACCTACCCTTGCTTAATTAGTTATTTAATATTGATTATGTTAGTGTTAGAAAAAATCATTTGAGTTATAGTTTTAAAAAAATAGTGAATGTGTTAGAGAAGAAGAAGTTTGGAAAAACTAGGTTTACCTAAAATAAATAACAGAAATGGATGAGTATGAAGAAGAAGGTGGGAAACATCATTAAGAATATCATGTTGAAGGTTCAATAACGATTAGAGATGGCGATTGAATGCATTCAGCGCCATTAACGTCCTAGAATCGGTAGATAATAGAGTATGTTATCTGCCGATTATACTCTTTTGTTCAAAAATAGAAGCACAATCGGTAGTTTCGTGATGTTCATTATCTACCAATTGTGATAGTTGCCCCAAATTTTATTTTTCAAAACTAATAAAATTTCGAATTTCTCTACTTTCACAATCGGTAGTTTCGTGATGTTCATTATCTACCGATTGTGATAGTTGCCCCAAATTTATTTTTTTCAAAACTAATAAAACTTCGAATTTCTCTACTTTCAAAATCGGTAGTTTCGTGATGTTCATTATCTACCGATTATGATACTTGCCCCAAATTTATTTATTTCCAAAACTAGTAAATTTCAAATTTATCTACTTTCACAATCAGTAGTTTTCCTGATGTTCGTTATCTATCGATTGTGATAGTTGCCCTAAATTTATTTATTTTCAAAACTAGTAAAACTTCGAATTTCTCTACTTTCACAATCGGTAGTTTCGTGATGTTCATTATCTACCGATTGTGATAGTTGCCCCAAATTTATTTATTTTTCAAAACTAGTAAAACTTCGAATTTCTCTAATTTCAAAATCGGTATTTTCGTGTGTTCATTATCTACCGATTGTGATAGTTGCCCCAAATTTATTTATTTTCAAAACTAGTAAAATTTCAAATTTCTCTATTTTCACAATCAGTAGTTTTCCTGATGTTCGTTATCTATCGATTGTGATAGTTGCCCCAAATTTAATTTTTTTCAACACTAATAAAACTTCGAATTTCTCTACTTTCACAATCGATTGTTTCGTGATTTTCATTATCTACCGATTGTGATAGTAGCCCCAAATTGAAATTTAGCACAATTAGTAAAATTTTGAATTTCTCTACCTTCACAATCGGTAGTTTCGTGATGTTCAATATCTACCGATTATGAAAGTAGCCCCACATACAATTTTTACAAAACTTATCAAATTTCGAATTTTTATGCTTTCACAATCAGTAGACAAGGGTTCATATTATCTACCGATTATGATTAATTTTTAGTACAGAAAATTGAATTTGTTGACACAAAAATAATCGGTAGATAACAATCAATTTTACCTATCTATTATGTTTCTGCAACTGTAAATCCTAGAAAAAATTTCGATCAATTTTTTGATTTCAAGCAATAAAATCTAAGTTTGAACACAACTACTACTATTTTTCCATTTTGTTTGTTTAACTCGAATTTGTTATGATGTTCTAAGTTTCAATTTTAAGGTTAATGAATTTTAATTTTAAGTTCAAACAATTAATCATAAAGTTTGTTTGGTCGATGATGTTTGATTTCAATCAAAATGAAAACGATGGGAAAAAAATTCAATTGGTAAATATAGAGAAGGAGAAGAGGAATATTCAAAATAATAACAAAAATAAAGGATATACGTTTAAATTTAGTATAAAGATAAATGATAGTATATACATTATTTATTTTTAAAATACCCCATAAATACTTTCATTGGATGGGACTAAATTAGTAGTCCCATAATCTTTTCAAGTAGTCCTTAAAAATGCTAGGTTAATTAAGAGCTGCTAGCTACCGCATATTGCGCATTTCAGCATCTGTAAGCATCCCATTTATCCGCTATACCCGAATCTGGTGCCTCCCCCCTATATCAACACCTTTACCAGCGGCGTCTTAGGAGGAGAAGGTCGCATTATCTATTTCGCCGATATATTTTTCTTCCAAGATAATGGCCTCCAGGTTTATGAGGAGATTCATCTTCAGGGTTCACTTGATCGTGCTGCAATGCTCAAGATTTCTCCTGCTCTTTTTCCTCTTCCTTAGGGCAACTGCAGCGGTCGACCGGACCAAAGAGTAAATAGCAGATTTCCTCTTTGGTCCGGTTTTGTGAGCCACAACGAACGAGTAACTATGGTATTTGGTCCAGATTTTCAACAATATTCGACCAAGTTTTGTCGAGCAACTGGACCAAACACAGATTTAGTCGGACGCTCTTCTAACACAGCGTTAACCTTAAACGTTTTTGTAAGAGAACGTTTCTAAACACAAACGTCGTTGTAAAATGACGTCTAGTGAAACGTTCACTCATAAAAGCGTGTGCTCTAACGTTGTACTAAAAGAGCGTGTGACTGAAACGTCCCCTTAAAGCAGCGCCAGATTAACATACACTATGTTAAGAAGACGTTTTGCAATAATGGTGATCACGCTCCCCTATATGAGCGTCGACAGGGTAAACGTTCAAGTGGATGAGCGTTTAGGGAATAGAAGCTTTTCTAGGTGACCGTTTAGGAAATAGAAGCTCTTCTAGGAGACCGTTTAGGAAATAGAAGCTCTTCTAGGAGACCGTTTAGGCAAGAGCTCCACTAGGTGAGCGTTTGTTAACGCAGCATCAACGTTCCTTTACAAGGGTGTCTAATCCTTAGGATTCAAAACGCTTATCTAGTTGAACGTCAAATAGCAAACGTCTCCCTACACGGACGTCTCTGTAATCTAACGTTATTCTAATATAGCGTTCGTTAACAAACGCCTCTTTGGATAAGCGTAAGATCATAATTAGGGTTCAAACCGCTGTGTTTTCTTTTTTTTCAAGAGCAAACAAATTTGGTATTTGATCTTTGGTATGGTCCAACCGCTGCAGTTGCTCTTAGGAGTCAGAAACTCTTCCAGATTTCTTTTCTTCTTCCATATCTCGTGCCTGTGATTTTATCGAGTTCGCCGTAATTATAAATAAACAGGCAAACATTTAAACCTCTTATATTGAAATGAATCAATGATAGCCTAACATTATGCCAAAATCATTTTATCGATTTCTTTGAATAACAGCTGAAACAATCTGAAAACTAGCAGCAGGAGGACTTGTTAGGATCTGCCCAAGATGTTGAATTTGAGCAACTACCCTGATAGAAGAATCTGATCACTCTTTGTACGAGGTTTTTACTGATGTTTATTGGTGGAACAAAGACATGCCTAAGATTTGTTATAGCCTGATAGGCTCCTAAGTTTCGTGCATTACTAAAGGCACGCAAAATTGTTTTTTTGGGCGTCGCGCAGGAATGTTGCCTAAAAGATCTGGTGCTTTTATATGTTATTGAGACGCTGCCTTAACCCTGATAGGCTCCTAACTTCCCGTCAAACACGACTTTGGCGTCCTTCATATTTCCCAATTCAGTTCTAGGTTTTTGATTTCGTGACTAGTCTGTTGCTCTCTTCAACCATGGAAGATCATGATAGAACCAGAAAAAGAGTAATTGCATAGAGTTTTACTGAAAGTAATGGAGTAATCATAAATTATGGAGAAATCACTTGAAAATACCAAGGGCGGGTTTCCTTTTCACTGGATCAGAGGATTATCAAATCCGCTATGGAGATCAATACGGCGAAGAAGAAGAAGAGGTAAATGTTTCTTTTCAGTCCCTTTAAAAAATTGACCATGGTTTAGGTCAGGACAAATGTATAGGTGCTATATATGGTTCTTGCAATGGCTTAGTTTGCTTTCTAGATTATGAAAAAGAGAAACTAGTTTACATTTGCAACCCCATGACAGGAGAATATATTTACCTTCCAGAGATGGATTTAGGTGGAATATTAAAGGCTGAGGTGTACAGTGGATTTGGTTATTCGACATCCACTAATGAGTATAAGGTTGTTCAAATTTACTACGAGACCGCACATCCCTCGGAAGGGTTCAGGTTTACACCCTTGGTAGTGGCAATGTGTGGAGACACAAAGGAAAAATTCCTTACATTTTCAAGGAAGGGGCTATTTTTGCAAACAACTCACTTTATTGGCTAGAACATAGTACAGAATTGCAATTCAGTAACATCATAGCCTTTGATTTAGCAGAAGAGACGTTTAGTATCCTCCCATTGCCACCGTGTTTTGACAGTGTTCTCGGATATTATCCTGAAAAAAGAGTTTATCTCGTGTCGTTAAGAGGGAGTTTAGGTGTTTATCATGTGAATACTGCTGAAATATCTTCTGCACATGCTTCGTCCGTAGATAATTGTTTGGATATATGGACATTAAAGAAAGAAATAAAGAATGATGACTCGAATTCTTGGATTTGGATCCGGGAGTTCAGTATAAAGTATGAATCCTGGTTTTATGAACCTGTTGAATATGAACCATTTGCCATAACACCAAGCAATCAAATTTTGTTGTGGGAGAATCTAGCCTGGCTCAACATTAAATATCTATATTTTTATGACCCTCATACTCTCACTTTTAAAGAAACTTTGGGATGAGTATGTGCCAGATGCTCAAGCAATTCCTCACATGAATAGCTTCGTCTCATTGGAAGATCTTGGAGAGAAGTCTGCAAAGTACATTCCAGATGATAGTAAGTTTATGCATACGAGTCGGAAAGTGTAGGACTAGATTTGCCACCATAACCTCCATGATTCAGGTTCAAGAATTAACTTTTTCTTTTACTTCAGTCTTCATATGTTGTAGTCGAAGTTTCTGGATATTGATATTAACTACTTTGATCAGTTTAATAGAATCTTTTTGCTCATATTTTCCTTAATTTAGCAATGCAAAATGATAGTAGTTTTTCTTGTGTATTTCTGTTATTATGTTAAATTCATTCAAGTTGGGGCAACATTCCCTTAATAATAAACTGTCAGAAGAAACTTTAAACTCCAAATTAGGTACATAACCTTCATCCGTTAACTGTTCTGTAAGACCATCTGGAGTAGAGTATATATTTGTACATTTCTTATAAGATTTAACAGCTGTCATAAAGTGGTGGAACTCACCACGAACCTCTATCCAACTACAACCCGGGAACTTAGACACACCTCGCTCGAACCTATCCAGCTTCCTTCTCTCTAGAAGCAACTTTGTAGATATTCGAGAGAAAAGCACATGATATCCAGGATGTTGAGGTTTCAGTTTAATAGGATTTATTTATTTATTTATCTTCAATAATTTAGCAATGCTAACTGATAGTTATTTTTTTGTTTATTTTTGTTAATAACCTAAATGCAATCAAGTTGAGACAACTTTCGTCATAAATTGCAAGATTGTTGGATATTGCATCCTTAACACATATGAGGAATGTGTCGTGTGTATTTCTGTTTGTGAAATGGAAACCTTTAGTGCCTGCCCAGTGCTTTTGATCAGCACCTCCATTTGGAATCTACAACCTGCCACCCCGTACAAAGTTACAGGCCAGGTTTTAATTTGTTCTTCAGATTCCTTGACGATGGCTCCTCTCCTCCATTGTCCAGACAACCTCAGTAGCATCTCCGTTTTGAGTCTTTTTTCATGTTTAAAACCAATGAAACAAAAAAAAATCAATGTAAGAACTACGAATAAAAACTAAAAACAGAATGCCAGTATAAAAAGGCCACTAAATTGAAGGCTCTCTGGAGCATTTTATTGCTGCCTGGAGCTTAAACTTCGATTTTTAGTAACATATTAAGCTTTTCTGATTTATCTATGGAAGAAGCCAAAATAGTTGTGATTGATCCATGGAAACTGACATTGTCGAGGATGATGTGGTAATAAATGATTCAACAATTATCTTGCAAAATGACATTGATAAACCAATTCAAGAAAAGGAACAGTTCGCGGCTGACCAAGTGGAGATGGATGATTGTGAAGATTCTGTGGAAGAATCAGAATATGAAACAGATGGTGAAGAGATGGCGGTTAAGAAATTGAACACCCTAGACGTTTTACGGTTTAAACCAATGTGATGCAGCGGATAATAAAGAAAAGAAAAAAAAAAGGTTTTGTTCGGACTTCAAAATATTTCTAGGAATACCGAGTATGAACAGTGATAATTATTTAGACTTTGGTTTCTCGACTATAGATAATGATTAATTGATAAACTTGCTTGAACAAGTTTATAAAATAAGTTTATTGTTCAAATTCAACTGTTTAAAACAATATACTGAAGACTCTTATACAGACTTTGGAAAAAACCTTTATTTGTGCAACAAGAAAGGATGAAAAACCCAATAAACCGACTCAAACCCTAATTTGCTATTTTTAAAAAAAAATTGATCAACCTAAAATAATAAAAGTACTCTTAAAATAAAACTATTTTCCACAAATGACGACCGTAAATACCATAAATAAACTTCCCTAACTAATTAAAACTCTTAAAATAAACTTCTAGACTCTTTTAAAATTATCGTAAATAATAAATCCGAGAATTAATTATTTTTCTACAAAAAATGATGATAATAAAATACAAATAATAATAAAAAAATAATATATTTATTTTCCATAAATCTCCCTCCATCATTCTATCGGTGTTGAAGAAGATTCGTCCTTGAATTTTGTCGGTACCATGTTCTACATGTGTAACTCGTTGATGAAAATCTTCATACGGATGAATTGATGTTGTAAAAAAATAATTTATGCACCGTATAGAAGCATGAGGTATGATGGAAGCCCAAAACGGATCTTCATAAGTTGATTCAACAAATTGTCTCTTGTTAGGGTAAATATGAGAGACCATTTGTGTATCACAATAATCAACAACTAGCTTACTCTCGGGCAAAGACAACTCATCAATATCAGGAATTTCTAAATCAATAAGTTTATCATGATTAGATGACTCACCATGAAACTCCATTAAATCATGTGAAACATCTTTGGACTGTTTTTCTTTGTCAAAAATAGGATGTTCTTCGCCTTTTTGAGAAAAAATTTTTCATATCCTCCTCATCATCGACATATTTATCAAAGATAGGAGTTGTATATCTCTTAAAAATAACTTAACTTTGTGCATCATTTTCATGACGGCAAACAAGTCTTTAACGTTGTTATCTGCACTATTATTTTCTTCTATAAGCGAGCATGGTTTAGATCGAGATTTTAGTGACTTCTTCAAATAATATTCTATCACTTCCAGAATCTCCTTCTTTGATTTGATCAGATATTCACATCTTCTCGGATCTCGTCTTGGTGACAATTTATTAACCCTGAATACTCATCTTAGTAACATCTTATTAAACCTAGAATCGAACTTTGTTCTGGTAACCAACTGATGCAGATCGAAAGCGTTAAAATATGATAAATTTTTGCAGCGGAGTAGAATAAAAAAGTAACCGATAAAATAGATAGAAATTGATAGAAGTTAGTTGATCTTCAAAGAGATATCCTAACATCTAGGGGTTATCTAGACTTCGTTAATTCGCTACGAATAACGACTATATATATGAGATTAGTATTCAGACTTCGGGGTAAACCCAACTATGAATAAAAATCAAAATCAATAAATTCAACACGTTTAATGAAAATAAAATAATTTTAATTAATAAAAAACTCTCTTAATTTTCGTTTTTGGAGCTCCTTATATAAATAACTTCTAGTAAACAAACCCTAAACTTATCAAAAACCTAAACACTTGTTTCCCAAAGTATCTTCTAAAATTACCGTAAATAATAAATCCAAAAATTATTTATTTTTCTATTGAAAATAGCATTAGTAAAATATAAATAATAAAATAAAATAATAGATTTATTTTCTAGAAATCTCTCTCCATCACAATGGATAGAGAACATATGGATAAAATCTGGAATCTCAATAGTTTATTTTGTGTATCTCATAAAAGGAAGGAAAATGAAGATGAGAACATTTTTAGTTAGATTGTTGATAAATACAGGTCTTCAAAATCCGAAAAGGAACTTGCTAAGTTATCTTCGAATAAAGTGACCAACTACGAGAACTTGGGTCTTGGGAACCTCTACTCCAGCCAAGAAGATGTTTTCAATGTTGTAGTCTGTCTCTTTTTGGATTTTTTTCTCTGTTTCCTTGAAATTTGGTTTTTGCTACTTCCCTTTGTAGCACTGGTAGCACTGGTTAGTGCAATTTTCTTCTTCCTCTTTGCTTTTTTCATTTCACTAAAATCTTCAAAACTTGGTATAAAAAACCAAGGTGAACAAACTTACCATGTAAAAAACCCTCCCATATTATCTTTTATAAAGAAAAACCATTTCATTAAAAATGAGACAAAAACTCCATTTCACATAATACTAATTAAATTTAGATTTTAATTATTTTTAATATACCCTAATTGCCCTTCCTATATAATCTATAACTTTTAAATAGAAACAAAATCTTAAAACATAATCTTCGTATGAGAGAAGAATTCTGCTCCAAATTTGATTTTCTGAAGAACCGAAGCACATCTTCTCCAAATTCGGCTAGGGTTTCAACAAAACATTTCTTCTCCAAATCTGATTCATGAAATTTAATTGAAGATATGTGTTCGTTTTTGTTCCTGTTTAATTGAAGATTTGAGTTCCTGTTTCAAATTTTGTTGTGTAAGTGAAGATTTGAGTTCATTGTTGGTTCTGCTTAATTGAAGAACATAAATTCTAGCTTCAAATACGAACATAAATTATATCTTCTCCGATTCATCTCAAACAGTTTCAAATCCATTGTTGATTTGAAGAACCGAGTTCGTATTTGTTTAAGTGATTCTCGACATCACTCTCTTCTCCGCCTTCTAACTTCAGTTGTATTTCATCAGGTAAGTTTTAATTTTAGATTTTTTGATTTTGGTTGTTATTTCATTATCAATTTTTCGATTAACCGAACTCAAAATTGTGTTCCTTTCTGTTCAGTGAAGAACAGGAACTGTAACTATTTTTTTTGTGTGTTTTCATGATTATTACTGTATTTTCAGTTTTGATGATTCTTACTGTATTTTTCAGTTGTTATTTGATCATATTCTCACTCTGTTCAAGCTTTTGTATTAGTTCAATCATTCCTCTGAAACCGAAATCCAACTTTCAAATGTTGTTGTTGGTGTTGTTATTTATATTCACATACAGTGAAACCCGTTTTTGGTTTCATACTTTTTCCTGTATATAATTGGAATCAGAATTTTGTTATGTTTTTGATGTTAATTTTCAATTTTTGTTGGTGTTGTTGTTTATATTCACATACAGTGAAACCGTTTTTGGTTTCATACTTTTTATTTGTATATAATTGGAATATGATGTTACCTTGTTATGTTTTTTATGTTAATTTCAAATGTTGTTGTTGGTGTTGTTGTTTATATTCACATACAGTGAAACCATTTTTGGTTTCATACTTTTTCCTGTATATAATTGGAATCAGAATTTGTTATGTTTTTGATGTAAATTTTCAAAAAAAATTGTTGGTGTTGTTGTTTATATTCACATTCAGTGAAACCGTTTTTAGTTTCATACTTTTTTTTTGTATATTATTGGAATCACATTTTTGTATGTTGTTGATGTTAATTTTCAATTTTTGTTGGTGTTGTTGTTTATATACACATACAGTGAAACTTATTTTGGTTTTATACTTTTGCCTGTAGGTTATGAAATCACATTTTTGTTATGTTGTTGATGTTAATTTTCAATTTTTGTTGGTGTTGTTTGTTTATATACACATACAGTGAAACTTATTTTGGTTTCATTCTTTTTTCTGTAGGTTATGGAATCATATTTTTGCTATTTTGTTGATGTTAATATTCAAATTTTGTTGTTTGTTGTTGTTTATATTCACATACAGTGAAATTTATTTCGGTTTCATACTTTTTTCTGTAGGTTATGGAATCTGTTCTCGCTGTTATATTTCACAAAGATGATACATTATCTTTTCGTATTGGTCTACAAGCATCTGTTTGTGATTTGAAGGGTAGTATATGTTCAAGTTGGTGTCAATTCTCTTCTCTTCTATTGAAATTTTCCACATAGTTTGTGGTCAGCAAAAGGTTATCAATTCTGATTTTGATCTCCAATCGGTTTCTTTATTTACTTTGTTTAATAAGCTTCCATCTCTTGAGTTACATGTAAGGCATAGAGATGAGTCCTCTAGTTGTAGTTCAGAAATTTCAGGAATCATACCATATGAGCAGCCACGAAGTTTAGGAATTATATCTTTTGAGCATTAAACACTTACAAATTTAGTTGATTATGATGTCCGTAATAAAGTTAAAGAACCGTTGAAGTCTGCGCATTGGTTTTCCCTTTTTCAGGGTGTCAATCAGGTGTTTAATGGAGGTGTTCAACAAATTCGTTCTGATTTATTGAAATATCATGCAGTATATGGGTATTCATTTAAGATGACAAGGAATGAGAAGTTGAGGATTGGTGCATGTTGTTCTAAAAAGGAAGAAGATAAATGTAAATGGCATATATATGTTGTTTCTATTGATGGTGTTGAAGGTAGTCCTTTTATTATCAAGGAGTTAAATAAGAATCATACTTGTTGTGGTGGAGTTGTAAACAGACCACATTTGTCGAAGATACTTATTAGTAGCTTAATTCTTGAAGAGATTAAACAGAATCCAAAGAAGAAGACAAAGGATATTATGAATCAGTTTACAAGAGAGTACGGCTTTGACATTAGTCGTTATTATGCATATGCAGGGAAGAGGCATGCATTGAATATTACATGGGGAGAGAACGAGAAATCATTTATGTACTTGAAATGGTATACCAACAAATTGATTGAAACCAATCCTGGATCTCGTGTTGTTTTGGAAGTTGAAAATGGGACTCAAAAATTTCAGAGATTGTTTATCTGTTTCGGAGCATGCATTCGTGGATTCAATTACTGTCGTCCTTTGTTATTCCTTGATGCAGCCCATTTGAAGAGCAAATACCTTGGTCATATCATGGCAGCAACAGGTCTAACCGGGAATGACGGTAATTTTCTTAAACATTCTATTTTGTTTCTTACTTGATAAACAGGTTTGTTATTTAATCCTATACAAATGAAACCTAACATCATGCTACAAACCGATGAAACCAAGTTGAAAATCAGCGAAACCTATTTTTTTTTATAGAAAAATGTAATTGATATGTATGAAACCTTATTCGGTTTCATTGTTTTTTATATGCTGAGACATTTTTTCTACAGAAAAATGTAGTTTAAACAGATGAAACCTTGTTTCATTGTTTTTTTATATGCTGAGACATTTTTTTTTCTGTTCTGTTTTTCAGAAATCTATCCTTTTGCTTATGTTGTTGTTTCTTTGGAGAATGCCGCCAACTGGAAATGGTTTTTGGAGAATTTGAAGCAAGTACTTTCTCCTATGCGCAAAAAGCTTACTTTTGTTAGTGATCGAGTTACTGGTTTGGTGAATCAAATCCCTGATGTATTCCCTGATCCTGCTCATGGTTGGTGTTATTGGCATATGAAGAACAATATCAATACATACTTTCCGAAGTCCAGTAAGGTTTATAACAATTATGTGCTTGGGTTGTTTGAAAAATGTGCGTATGCTAATACACATATAAAATTTTCAGAGAACTGGGAGAATTTATTGCAGGTCAAAAATCAGAAGTTAAAAGATTATCTGAGTAGAGCTCCGATTGATAAATGGGCAAGTGTTTATTTCCCGGGTCGTCGTTATGGTAGGTTGTGTTCGAATATTTCTGAGAGTTTCAATAGTTGGATCGTTGAAGAGCGAGAGAAGCCTATAGCCATTATGGTTGATGACATCAGAGTGAAGCTTATGAATCAAATGTGTGTACGTCGTGAGGAATGTGCAACATTATTGAAGTGGCGAGAAACTTTGTGTCCAGAGTTTGAAACTGAGTTATACAACAACAAGATGCACGGCCATGAATACAATGTCACCAAGTCGTCGCGATATGTGTTTGAAGTTCATTCTACATTAACACAAAAGGTCGATTTGGAAAGAAAAACATGTTCTTGCAACCGCTGGCGCATCAACGGTTTTCCTTGTGCCCACGTTATCCGTTGTATCATGCTAACTGAAGAAGACCCGTATAAGTATGTTGAATTCTATTTTACAGTAAAGTTCTACCGTGGATCCTATGCAAGACCAATCAATCTTGTTCCCACAGTTGAAAAGCCTACGGTTGTGTCTCCAAAATCTCTTGTTCTTGGTCCTGATGCTCTACCACAACCTGGTCGTCCAAGGAAGAAGAAGAGAATTCCTAATATAGGTTCATTTCCTAATAAGAAGATGAGAACTTGTGGTAGCTGCCATGTTTTGAGTACCCATAACCGAAGGACATGCCCTGCGCGGTAGATGTGAATTTATTTTGACAACAATTCATTGACTTTTTCATTTTCATTTTTTGTTTAGACTACTATATGTTTCAATCTTCATATTTTTATTATTCTTTTTTATATATTGTTTACAGTTAAAATTTCATTTTTCTCCAGGTCTTTCATGTTTTTTTATTTTTAGATTAAGTTTTTCAGAGTTACAGGATTTTTATAATTTGGTTGAACCAAAATAGGTTTCATAGTTTTGTCACATGAAAGACCTGTAGCGTATGTTTTTTTTATCTCTAAAATGATGAAACCTTTTTTGGTTTCGTCGTGTTTTTTCATCTGGAATAAGATGAAACACCTCTAAGTTGATGGAACCCTTTTTGGTTTCATCGTTTTTTTTTCATCTGGAATAAGATGAAATAAAACAAACGATGGAACCTTTTTTGGTTTCATAGTTTGTTTTCTTCTGGAATAAGATGAAACAAAAATAACTGATGAAACCTTTTTTGGTTTCATAGTTTTTTTTCATCTGTAATAAGATGAAACAGAAAATATTGATTAACATTTCTCAAAATCATACTGTAATAAGATGAAACAAATCATGGAAAAAGATTTTTATCCTTGATTAAGAGAAAAATATCATAACAAATTTTATAACTTAAGAGTAGTGATTGATCAAAAGACTGATTAACATTGAATAAGATATTTTTACGGACAACCATTTGTACTTTTATTAGAAACTAATTGATTAACATTGTTCTTAGTTTGAACCTCTCTTCCATGAACAGAAAACCACCATGAGGTTTGACCATCAATCTTCTTTTCTCTTCCACCTTAAGTTGCAACTTTGTCAAGGAGTGTTAGTCTTCAACTTTGTCAAGGAGTATCTTGCATGCCAACTTTGGCCTCATATTTTGCACCTTTTGTTTTATGTGCTCTTCGAATGAAAAATTTCCTTTCAAAAGGCTCTTCATGTAATAACAAACATGAAGTCCGCAATCATTCCTGAAATTAATAAAACAATATCTTTAAATTGAAAAATACAAAAAAGGATTGAAATGAAGATATCATAATTTCTTTTAAAAGTACTTACACATCTTGTTGGCAGCAGAAAGGGGTGTTCAAAATAAATTCTTTTGTTTGACTTGATGGGTCCAGGAAGAGCTTTGATACATGTTTTCTGAATGCTGACACCATTCTTTCCTTCATGCTTTCAGCACTTTTTTTGCATTCATCTTCAGTGAAGGCCATTGAGTGGTAATGAGAGAATTCTCCAGTCTCATTATCAAAGACTAACAATGTCCAGTGATATGTCTTTTCACTTAGTTTTGTTATGATTGGAACGAAGACATATTCTGGAGTGTAATCCATTTTATCAATGAAAGCTTCAATCGCAGTGTGGCAACTTTTACCGATTGAGTGCATTGTCTGAAATTCAATAAAAAATCAAAATGAGTGCATTGTTGAAAATCAGTGAAACCTTTTTTTTACAGAAAAATATAATTGAAACAGATGAAAACTTATTTTGATGAAACCAAAATTGGTTTCATTGTTTTCAGAAAGACACTTGTATAAGATAAGTTAGATGAAACTTACATAGACATATGTGCTTAGGAAAACAGTCATTTTGTACTTAGGAGTGCCATATGATTTCTTGATGTTCTTTGCTATGTTTTTTTGCAATTTGAGCATGTAGAACTCAATCATATCTCCTTCTATGTCACCTTTTCTTATCAAGGCGTTCATATTTTTTCCTGTAATGTACAGGCCCATATCGTCCTTCTCCCAAGCCATGTCATTGTTGTTATATTATTGATAAACAAATTTAATATTTAAGAAGAATAAAAGAAACTAAAACACTTAAATTATTTAACCAAAAAACTTAATGGTATGAATGCCACTTACCTTTCATTGTGCATTTTAAAATATCACACATAATCTGTTTTTCATTTGAATCCAGCAGTTGCATAATTTTTAAGTTTTCCACTGCTTTCAACTTGTCTTCCCTTTTCTCTTTTTGTTTTTTCTCCAACTTTTTCTTTTGATTTCTGCTCACACACCGAGTCTTTTTTATTTTCTTATTCTTAGCATCTCCAGGTGTATAATCATGCATCTTGACAGGTGCTTGCATTCTCCTTTTGTTTTCTCTCATCCTTGAGATTATGTTACTCAATTTTTTGTCGGGACTGATGTCTTCACCATCTTCTTTCTCACTGTCAATTTCCATCAATCCCAACTTGAAATGAGGCACATCATCTTCTAAAGCAATTACATCATTTTCCATGTTTACAACAGAGTAGTAGCACACGCCTTTACTACTTTGCTTTGATGTAGAAGTCTTGGTTGCATACTCGTCTTCCATTTGTTGAAGATTAGTTTCATCAATTGAACCTTGGCTTTGAGTTGACACTTCAATCTGTGTCTCTGGCTTTGATGAAAAACTTTTCTTTGCTTCCAGTTCTACTCTCTCAGTGAGTCTGATATCTTATATAGTGTCTGGAGTCAATTCAGAAAATTCTTCTATTGCACTCCTCAAGTTACTCTTCATCAAAGAAGATTCAATTTGTTCAGCCACTTTTATATCTTCAATTGTGTTCGGAGTTAACTCCGAAACTTCTTCCATTATACTGTCCTTGGCTTGCTTCCCTGGACTTCTTCATGAGATGAAACCTCTTCAGGTTCCACTGCGTCATGTTGATCCTGAACTTCTTCATGAGCTGAAACCTCTCCAGGTTCCACTGCTTCATGTTGATCCTGAACTTCTTTATGAACTGAAACCTTTTCAGGTAACATTTTTATTAGTTTCAACCTCTCTTCCATGAACAGACAACCACTGCATCTACAAACCTTTTTAGGTTCCACTGCATCATGTTGGATCTGAGCTTCTTCATTAGATGAAACCTTTTCAGGTTCCACTGCATCATTCTGCTCCTGGACTTCTTCATGAGCTGAAACCTCTTCAGGTTCTACTGCGTTATGTTGATCCTGAACTTCTTCATGAGTTGAAACCTTTTCAGGTTCCACTGCATCATGTTGTTCTGTTTCTTCAAACATATTCATTACCTGCAATATTTATTGATTTCAGAAAAATTAGATTCAATGACAACAATCAAATCAAATCAAATCAAAACAAAACAAAACAAGCTATAGTAAATTATCACCTCATCATTGTCAGACTTTTGTTATCTATCTTCTTCAACCTTAACATTCACATCATCTTGTTCTACCATTGCATCCACATTTTTTATAGTATTGGTTATCAATTCCTCCATATCTTGTTCAGTGTATGAAGCTGTTTCTGCTTAATCTCGCTTACGTTTCTTTCTCACGTAAGTCTTCCTCACTGGTTCTAGTTCTAACTTCTCTTCAGCATCATATTTTGCGAGAATTGATTGATCTTCTTCCGAAAGCCATTGTTACCAACGCTTATAAGCTTGTCAATCAAAATTCTTGCCCACTTATATTTTTCCTTGTATGTGGTATCTTCATTTCCAGTTTCAACACTCACTTCATTTCTATCACCAATAGTCTCTTCATTTGTTTCACAACCAATATCTTCATTTTTTTCACCAACCATCTCCTCATTTCTTTCAGAACCAATATCTTCATTTCTTTCACCAACCATCTCATTATCCTCTTCATTTGTTTCACCACCAATATCTGCATTTTCCTCTTCATTTCCTTCACCATCTATGTACTCTTCAAACTGAATTTCCTCTTCCTCTATACGCTGGACCAAACGTATTTCTTGTTCATTATATTCTAACATGAAGGATCCCTGACGGTAATCCACATTCATCTGTGGAATACAAGAAAATTTATGATTAATAAGTTGGTATTAAATAAGCTATGAAACCTTTTTTGGTTCCATAGTTTTGCTTTTTCATCTTGAATAAGGTGCAGACATTAAAAATTATAAACAAACAAGAACTGTTGTTGCTTTTACCTTGGAGAAAAATTTATGGTTTGTTGGAGAGATCATCAAAATTATACACCAATTGCTTGTTTATTTCATCAAGGTTCCATCTAGCGAACCTTGCGTACATTTCGCTCTCATCTTCTCTCAAAGTGATGTTTGTCATTTCAGCAAACCAATACTGTAAAAAACAATACACAATTCAACATTTAAATTAGTAATCAAACTCGGGAAAAATAAAAAACAAACATTTTATGAATCAAAAGAAATAAAAATTTACTTACCAGTGGGTAAATGACGCAACCTGATACTTCATCAACTTCTTCATCTTTAATTATAGACTCAATTAGATTTTCATGCAAAACATCAGGCCAACACACTTTATTCATCTCAAATACTTGGTACAAGTATTTTGATGTCAGATTATGCCCACCTTTGTTTGGGACAAATATCGAAACCAAGAGATAGAGTATGAATAGCTTGACGAAGTCTTCATCTTTGGTTTCATCTGCTGTTGTTTCCATCATAGCTCTGACAATATCAGTTTTCCTCATCTTCTTAGCTCCTTTAAAATACTCAACTTGAAAAATGTTCACCTTTTTCTTCATCTCAACATCTTGGTGTATATCTAAATTCTTCATCATTTGTAGACCAAAGATGACAGCGAACTGTTCAGGTGTTGTCCGTGGTATCATATTCCTTGCTCTCATCAATTTGAAACAATCTGGTTTATCACCCTTGACACTTCTATAAAATGACCATAAGATCATCTGAACTGCTCTTGTCGTTTTCTTTAATTTTTCTGCTTGAAGGGTACCATCGAAGAACGGTTTGAAGAAACGCCAGAATGGACATGCAACAAGTGCCTTCATGTGTTTTTCTTTAGTTTGTATCAATGCTTTTATTTTTGGTGCCTCTGTATACAAATGTTGTAATGAGCACCTGTATGGATCTGGATTTTTTTTTCCTGTTACAGAATAAGTAAACCATTAGCACAAACAGAACAGAATAGGATGAAACCTTTTTGGGTTCCATCAAAACATGCATTAAGTAAAAAACACCAACATTTTTTAGTCACAACCATACACAGAATAGGATGAAACCTTTTTGGGTTCTATCAAAACATGCATTAAGTAAAAAAACACCAACATTGTTGGTTACAAACATACACAGATTAGGATGAAACCTTTTTGGGTTCCATCAAAATATGCATTTTCTAAAAAAACACCAACATTGTTGGTCACAGGCATACACAGAATAGGATGAAACCTTTTTGGGTTCCACCTAAACATCCATTTACTAAAAAACACCAACATTGTTGGCCACAACAATACACAGAATAGGATGAAACCTTTTTTGGTTCCATCAAAACATGCATTTATAAAAAAACCACCAACATTGTTGGTCACAAACATACACAGAATAGGATGAAACCATTTTTGGTTCCATAACAATACGCATTAAGTAAAAAAACACTAACTCTGTTGGTCATAACCATATACAGAATAGAAAGAAACCTTTTTTGGTTCCATCAGAATACCAATTAAGTAAAAAAAACACCAACTCTGTTGGTCACACACACAGAATAGGATGAAACCTATTTGGGTTCCATCACAATAAGTTAGGTTAAAACAGATGAAACCTAAACGTTGCTACAAACAGATGAAACCTAGATGAAAATCAATGAGACCTAGTTTCAGAAAAATATAACTGAAACCTAACTATGAAACCTGTAATTTCGAAAGAGATGAAACCTTATTAACCAAATACATCGATGAAACCAAAATCGCGAAACTAAAAATCATAAACATGCAGAATATGATGAAACCTTATTAACCAAATGCATTTTGATTTTCAACCATAAACAATCACAGAATATGATGAAACCATAAACTTTGATTTACCTTTCGTAGATTCTTGTTTCTTAACTGGTTTATTGAGTTTTTTCTTTATCTTATTGTCTTGTTTCTTCACCATGTTTAATGATCTTCAGTGATTTTTCTTAGGTTTAAACTGTGACAGAATTGAATAGAAACTTCAGGTAGATTATGATGAGTTAAAAGTAGAAGACTCAATTCTACTGTTGATGATCAACACTCGTATTAGAATCAGAAATTTAGGTTGATTACGACTCAAATTCTACTGTTGATGATGATTTAAGTGATGACTTTTGTTTCAGGGAGATTAATGTGATGATTTTTTTATATGATTGATGATGACGATGATGTTGGTTCAGGTGTTTTTCTCTGATGATTTTGAAACGATGAACGGTATGATTTTGAAAATAGTAGATGATAGAAGTTAAAAGGGAAATAATGACGTTAATCAAGGGAAGGTGGGCGTGCGTGGTTAAGTGGGCGTGATGAGAGTGATCAATTAATGAATTTGGTTGAATTATAAGGAAGGGTATTCTGGACAGTTGGGTTTTAATGGGTTTTTTGTGCCAAATTTCTTTTGTTGGGTTTTTTGTAGTTGGATAGTGACCCCTCTGGGCTTATAACTCACGGCCCGTAAAATCTTAACCCTTATGAGAATTGATGGTCTTCCTTCTGGGAGTAAATTGATGTGCTTTTGTTGCGTTTGAGAATGCTAATTCGAGTAGAAGTATTGGTTGCAGTAATACTACTGAGAACTTGAGAAGAGATGCAGAGCCATCACGATGTCCTTAATGTACCAAGTTAAACTACTGAATTAGGAGTGTTAATTTAGAAAGCATAAAAGAAGTTAGCAGAGTCGCAGACGTTCAAATATAACAATAACTGTTACTATTGGACGGATGAGGGATGGCGAACCTACATGCCATAGTGGTAATTGACCACCCAGTTTGAGCATTTGCCTATCCCATAGAGGCTACAAAATTGGCAAATTTGCTTTTTGAGCAACCCATTGGAATTTTCCTTATATCCCGTTTGGTTGAAAGAATCGAAATTGTATGAATTTAATTACGAGGTAATCCAATTCCTAGAATTAAATTCAAATCTAAAATATTAGCGTTTGATCAAGATAATTCAATTATTTTTGTTTTTACTTTAAAATCAAATTTCATCGCACTACTGAATTAATACGATAGAAATCTATTATTTTAAAAAAATTAAATTTTTAATAGTCAAAAATCTCAATTACATTCGGTTACTTTATTCCGTTTAGTTTAAATAATTGGACATATTCCCTAGTAATTGGATTACATAACATTCAATTACTTGAACCAAATAACCTCTTAGTATGTACGTTATCAAACACGACTTTGAGTATATAACCTAATTCAGTTTTGGGTATTTAGTTCTTGGATGCGCTCTTCCACCACAAAAATTGTTGTCATTACCATAACATGGAAAATCATGATAGATCCAAAAGAAGAGTAATCGCCGAGAGTTTTATCAAAAGCAATGGAGTACTCGTGAATTCAGATATTACAGAAAACATACTTTCTCGTATACCTATCGAATTCGTCTCACGAAGCTGAGTAGTATGCAAATTATGGAGAAATCACTTGAATATATCAAGGACGGGTTTCCTTTTTACTGGATCAGAGGATTTTCAAATCCGCTATGAAGATCAATACAGCGAAGAAGAAGAGGTAAATGTTTCTTTTCAGTCCCTTCCAAAGATTGACCATGGTTTAGGTCAGACAAATATATAGGTGCTATATATGGTTCTTGCAATGGCTTAGTTTGCTTTCCAGATTATGAAAAACAGAAACTAGTTTATATTTGCAACCCCATGACAGGAGAATACATTTACCTTCCTGAGATGGATTTAGGTGGAATAAAATCAAAACCTGAGATCTATAGTGGATTTGGTTATTCAACCTCCACTAATGAATACAAGGTTGTTCAAGTTTACTACGAGAACGACGTGCGATTGGGAAGGGTTCAGGTTTACACCCTTGGTGGTGGCATTTACAAAGGAGAGATCCCTTACATTTTTAAGGAAGGGGCAGTTTTTGCAAACAACTCACTTTACTGGCTAGAACATAGTACAGGATTGCAATTCAGTAAAATCATAGCCTTTGGTTTAGCAGATGAGACGTTTCGCATCCTCCCATTGCCGCCGTGTTTTGACAGTGTTCCTGGATATTATCCTCAAAAAAGAGTTTATCTCGTCTCGTTAAGAGGGAGTTTAGGTGTTTATCATGTGAATACTGCTGAAATGTCTTCTGAACATGCTTCGTCGGAAGATAATTGTTTGGGTATATGGACATTAAACAAAGAATTAAGAAGAATGATGACTCGAATCCCTGGGTTTGGATCCAGGAGTTCAGTATAAAGTATAAATCCTGGTTTTCTGATCCTATTCACTATGAACCATTTGCCATAACACCAAGCAATCAGATTTTGTTGTGGGAGACTCAAGCCTGCCCCAACATTAAATATCTATTTTGTTACGACCCTAATACTCTCACTTTAAAGAAACTTTGGGATGAGTATGTGTCGGATGCTCAAGCAATTCCACATATTAATAGCTTTGTTTCATTGAAAGATCTTGGAGAGAGCTTGTCCAAGAGGTATGTTCTAGCTGATAGTAAGTTTACTATCGAAAGAAAAGTTAACATCTCTGGGCAGAGCTGTATGCAGACTTTGGAAAATTCTCTTGAAAAAGCCAACGACGGGTTTCTTTTTTACAATTTCGGAAAGTGAAAGACATGAAGAAATCCAAGTCTTCCATGGATATAGAGAGGAGGCAAGTATTCATGATGAACCAATATCTTTCAAGACACTTACAAAGATCGACCTTGGTTTAGGTCAATCTTGAACTATCCTTGTTAAGCTGATTAAAATGGAACCTTTTAGTGCTAATCCTATTATATTTGGTTCTTGCAATGGTTTAGTTTGCTTTTCTGTTCGAAAATATGAAACGAAGTGTCTTGTGAACATATGCAATCCAATGACAGGAGAATATGTTTATCTTCCGGAGATGGAATTTGGTGAAATACCAAGACCTAAGGTAATTGGTGGATTTGGTTATTGTCAATCCACTACTGAGTACAAGGTTGTTCAAGTTGCCTACGATTAGGAACAATCCAAGCAGTTGGGAAGGGTTCAGGTATACACACTCGGTGGTGGCAGCGGGTGGAGAAACAAAGGAGAAATCTTTTATACTTGTCAAGAAAGATTGGTTTTCGCAAACGAGTCACCTTATTGGATAGAGGATTTTGAAGATGACTGGAACATCAGAGCTTTTCATTTAGCAGATCAGATGTTTGGTACCCTCCCAATGCCACTGTCTCATGATGTTCGTGGTTATAAGCATCTCCTGTCATTGAGTGGTTGTTTGTGTCTTTATCATGTTACAGTTGAAAAGCATGTAGAAGACGAGGAAGATCCTGATTTCATGATGAAGATAAACGTATGGCCAGTATGGATATGTGGATATTAAAGAAAGAGCAGAAAAAAAAAAAGAACGTATGGTACTCCCCTGTGGATGAGAATGATGACTCCAACCCTTGGGTTTGGATCCAAAAGATATTAGTATGCAGTACAAAACTAAGCTCCGTTATTTGGAGCATTATGAACCATTTTCCATAACAAATAACAAGATGCGGGAGGTTTGTGATATGTTCGACTATAAATCACCTATTTGTTATGACCCTAATTCTGGAAGTACAATTAATCTCTTGAATACTAGTGTGTTGTATGCTCAAGCAATTCCTCACATGAATAGCATTGTTTCATTGGAAGATCTTGGAGAGAAGTCTGCGAGGTACATTCCAGATGATAGCAAGGGAATGTGTAGGATTAGATTTGCCACCATAACCTCTAGGATTCAGATCCAAGAATTTACTTTTTCTTTTACTTCATGTGTTATAGTCCAAGTTTCTGGATATTGATATTAACTATTTAGATCAGTTTAATAGAATTGTTTTGTTCTTCTTTTCCATAATTTAGCAATGCTAAATGATAATAAGTTTTCTTGTGTATTTCTGTTATTATGTTAAATTCATACAAGCTGGAAATATTCCCTTACAATAAATTGTCAGAAGAAACTTTAAACTCCAGATTAGGTACATAACCTTCAAACATTAACTGTTCTGTAAGGCCATCTAGAGTATAGTATATATTTGTACATTTCTTGTGAGATTTATCAGCTGTCATAAAGTTGTGGAATTCACCACAAACCTCTATCGAACTATAACCCGGGAACTTAAACACTCCTCGAACCTTCATTCCTGCTCGAACCTGTGCAGCTTCATTCTCTCTAGAAGCATCTTTATAGATATTCGAGAGAAGCACATGATATCCAGGATGTTGAGGTTTCAGTTTCATTAGATGTTTAGCGGCAACTTCACCTAGAGACACATTCCCATGGATTCTACAACCCCCAAGCAGTGCACCCCAGACACAGTCATCAGGTTTTACAGTCATGCTCTTAATAAGATCGTATGCCTCTTGAAGCCGACCTAATCGCGCTAAACTATCAACCACACAAGTATAGTGCTCAACATCTGGAACAATTCCGTACTCTATAATCATCAACTGCAAAATATTTAAACATTCATCAACTAAGCCTCCATGGCTGCAAGCTGATAAAAGAGCAATGAAGGTTATCCTGTTGGGCCTCCATCCATCCTCTTGCATCTCATAGAAAAGAGAGATGGCTTCAGTCGGACGAGCATTTAAACCATAAGTTTTGATTATCGTATTCCAAGAAACAGCATCTCTGTAGTCCATCTCGTCAAAAATTTGCTTAGCTTCATCTATGCATCCACATTTCCCATACATATCCATAAGAGAATTTTGTATGACACAATAACCTTCAAAAAACCCACTTCTTACGATGTATGCGTGTGTAACAGTTCCTTGTCTATGAGCCGCTAACACTCCACATCCATTAAGAACAGAGCTGAATGTAAATTTATCAGGTTTTATATCTTCAGAATGCATATTTTGAAATAACTGTATAGCCCGATCAGAATCATTGTTAATAGAAAAGCAATTAATCATAGAGTTCCAAGAAACAATATCCTTCTCAGGTGTCCTTAAAAACACTCTTATAGATGATTCAATATCACCTCGTCGTGCATACATTGCAACTAATGCATTATTTACCGAAGTATTTGAATCAAAACCAACTCTATAAGCATGAGCATGAATCTCCAAACCAGTCGAAGATGAAGGACTACATTCCGGAAGAAGCAAAGTTAGAGGAACCTTAGAGAGATTTTTCAATTCACCACCACACTGAATTACCATTTTTTGGAAGTAACGGAAGGCTTCACGAGAATTTGTGCTATCGATGAATCCAGAAATCATAGAGATCCACAATTGAGATGTTTTCAAGTGGATCACATCAAATAATGCAGATGCATATTCTATACAACCATGATAGGCATAACCCGAAGCAATTGAACAACTTAATCTCTCATAGTCAACTGAATCCAAACCTGTTATTTCTTTTTGCCTAATTGCAAAGCCATGGAGTTGTTTCAAATTAAGTAAGCATAATTCCTTAGGTATGACTGGAAGAAGAGTATTAAAAGTGGCTGAATTGGGTTTCACTGAAAACTCTGAAACCAACATTCTTGTAAAAGTCTCAAACGCTAACTTATCATCGCCAACCCGAACACAACCAGCCATAATTGAGTTCCAACTACTTACTTCCACCTGCATTCCAAATTTTCCCATAAGTTCTAAAGCCTCCAAAGCATGATTCCAATACCCATTTTGAGCATACCCAGACACCATTGAATTCCAAGTAACTTCATTTTTCTCAGGAAGTCTATCAAACAGTTTACACGCATCCCAAAAACAACCACATTTAACATAAAAATCCAACAGAGAACTCATTGCAAAAACATCATGTTCATATCCATTGACAATCAAAAACCCATGAATTTGTCGTCCAGCTTCAATTAAATTCAGAGCTGCACATGACTTGATAACAAATGGGTAAGTAAATTCATTAGGAACAAAACCCATAACCAGCATTTTCAAAAACAATTCAACTGCACTGATGAAACAATCAGAATCGACATAAGTACGAATCATAGTATTCCAGAAGAATTGGTTAAGTTGTTTTCTGGGAATGGAACTAAAAACAGACCAAGCTGAATCAACATCTTCAACACAGTAGTAGAAGTAAAGGAGCTTACTTGAAAGGTAGACATTATTAGATAAACCAAGTTGAATGATATGAGCATGAATCTGAATACCTTCTTTATAAGAAAGTGTTGTTGGGGAATTTCCAAGCGTTGCGATTAAATTGTCGGAACTAACCACAGTTTTTGTTAATGTTTCTGAAAGTTTGGAAGAGAGGGAGAGAACAGCAGTTGGTTTAGATGATAAATATGGTTTGTTTAGGGAGGATTTTTTCCTGTGTCTGAGAATACCAAGTCTAGTAGAAGTGGTGGTTGAAGTAGTAGTACTAGAAGAAGAGAGATGATTTGGAATGAAGGAACAGGAACTGAGAAGAGATGTAGAATGAGTAGTGCTTGAAGCCATCACCATGTCTCAAAGTAGAGTTGGAAGTTAAACCACTTGAAGGAATGTCAATAATTTAGTAGGCATAAGAAGTTAGCAGAGTCGCAGAAGGTTTAACTGACCGGCAAAACTACTCCGTCCTAGGAAACTTATACTATCATTTTTTTCAATTTGGTATATTTTAAACAAAAATGAATATCAATTTTTATGGGATCGAAGTAGTAACTATTATGGTAAAGAGGGTTTTGGTTTTTTAAGCAATTTGGTGGACCTACATGGTGGCAATTGACCCCACTGATTGGATTCACTGGGTAGTTGATAAATCTAGTTCTCAACTTTTGAACGTCAATTTTAGTTTTTAATTTTTGGATTTATCCGCATTTGCTTGATTGCATGATACTAGTAATTTTTGGTGCTAATAGATTTGTATGCTTCCAATTAGCGATGAATGAATGAAATAGTCCTTTTAGCTAAAAAAATCTTCTATAGAGAGAGTGGTAAAAAGTAGAATGATTAATTTAGCTAAATGTCATCTTTAAAATAGTTAATAAAAAACGGTTATTTTTATCTTTTTAACATATATTTTGTTATTGGTTAAGCAAGAATTTTAAAAATCAGATAGGGTGATATGTGGAAGATTAATAAAATAGATTGGTTACGCTCATTGCAATATGAAAGTTTAAGTTCCATTGTTTTAGGGTAATTTCCTAAAGGGTATACCAGTCCTAATTATAGTAAAAACTACATCTTTTTTTCTATGAGTAGAGAGAAAAAAAAGGATCTTTTCTTTATACTATTCCATTTTCTTTTATAGATTTTCCTCCTTAACCATCCTTTGACACCTATCTCTCTTTAACCCCTTATTATTGCTAAATTATCAACTATCATTCTTATCAATAACTTCTCCTCTTATTCCCTTCATATCCTCATACTTTCATGGGCATATTCCTAAATTCTTAGCCCCCAAATTATTAAGGTGTTAATGGACTTAGACCCATTTAGCAAGAATGACTCCCTTTATCCATAGATAATCATTTTTCAGGTATTAGCATTAGCCCCTGACTGTTGGGCTAGCCATTGGATAGCCCAATAGTTAAACCCCTACTTGGAAAGCAATTCTTTTTTTTTGACATTATCTTTCTAACACGTACTCTCTGTCTCGCCCACTAGTTGATTAGGGACATACCCCACTATCTCTTCAGTTACCCTTCTCTAAATAATTGTCTCATTTTTGTTAGAGTGAGGCCTCTGCTATATATATTTATAGTCTCCTCTTTACCACTTTATTTCCCTTTTTACTATGGATCTATACTTCGTCGTTCTCGATGTCAGACGATTCTTCCAGACATTCCTCAGTGGAGGAAGAAGAAGCAGGAGAGATGGGGTCTCAAGTAGGGTCTGAGTCTAGCGGTAAGTATGATGGAGGGACTCTCCATCCTCCGGCTGATGACCAACTATATTCTCTTGAATAATTCCTTGGCATCCAGGATCTTGCTACCGCTATGCAGCCCCCAACTTTTTCGGATGGTACATGGGTCCCGTCGACTGATGATTATCTTGATTCTCGTTTAACTAATCCGGTTGTAATACACTTTTTTGCATCCCCTAAGTGGCCCATGCATCCAGAAGGAGATGACCTTCCCCTTCACTCTTTCAACAAAATTCCGCACATGGTTATTCATCGTGGGGATTATCACCTACCAACTATAGATCAGTTTTCTTCCGCTGAAACTTCTCCCCTCTGGAAGTCTTGGGTTGCCTACATCCGTTCCAACCCTGACCACTTAGCCACGATTCGTTCTTTGGGGATAGAGGATGATATAGAGGTGTCTCTTCATCGCGTGATAGTTAGATGTAGGAGTGACATGGCCAGGCTTTATTCGCGCTGGATGTCTCGGGTTCACACATTCTTTTTTGCTTGGGGCGAGGCGGTTCCCGTATTGGAGGACGTTGTGGATTTAATGGGGTTGTCGATTCATGGGTCTCACTTTTATCATGAGACGGCTACCTTTGAAGCTATGAATGATGAGGACAAGGCTCTGTGTGCTCATTTGATTAGTTGCAAAGGTAAATCTCGCGAAGTCTGGTCGGGGAAGAAGGATGGTTATTCGGAAAAAGATGTCCATCTTTTTAAAAAGAAGATTGTCGATTCGGGGAAATCGGCTAGAGGGAAGCTCAAGGTCACCCCTGCTTCGGCGGCGAGGGAGAAGGAAGCTGCACGACCTATTGGTTGAAAGATGGTATGCCATAAAGGGTTCTGTCGATGTGCCAAGCCGACCCGCTCAAAACGAGACCCTTTCTGTCCGCGATACTAAAGTCAGTAGAAACAAACGTGATTCTTTTCCTTTATGGGTGAAGTATTGGGCTCGAAGTCCCGTAGATGGGAAAGTTAGTTCCCTTGTTCAAGAGGAAAAGAATGCTAATGACGAGTTAGCAGCCTTTATTCTTTAGCGGCTTTGTCATGATATTTTTGAGCACAGCCCTCGTGACACCATCAAGAATAAACTCATGATGATGGTTGTACTGATGTCACGGGGTGTACCGTTTCCTTTGACGCCAATGTTCTTAGGTAGTTTGTATCGTCAGTTGGATCTCCTATGTAAAGATATTTGACGGGTAGACGCTCGTCACATTGTTGAAACCTAAGTCGCATCAAATTTCCTTCAAGCTTGGGCATGGGGAGCCTTTTCCCAAGTACGCCACTCCAACTAACAATTTGGTCGTCCATCGTGTGGATAGATTTGAGAGAGAGGATGGCTCATTTGATATGATTCCGACTTCTTACTATTATCCTCGTATGGCCCTATGACGCGGGAAAGGGAGAAAATCTAGGAACACTCTTAAGAACTACATGGATGTGGCTAAGGAGTTTAAGCCTTTTCCTTATCATGACAGTCATTCTGGTTCTCAACCTTATGATTTCACTACTGAGGTCCCGGATATAACTCTAAATTTTGAGCAGTCTTTGTCGAGTGGTGACTTTGACTCTCTCATGGACGTTCTGCCTGGTTATCTTCCTGGTTTTTATTTGGGTAAATTTGTAGCGATATCCTATTATTTTGATCGCATGGCTCGCCAACTAGGGTTCAACCAAGGAGTCCCGTCTCCTTATCCGGATCCGTATTCTAGTGAGGAAGCTGATATTATAGCTAGTTTTGACCGCTTCGTGTTCAAAGGGGAGACGCGTTTGATAGACCGATCAATTCTCTTTTTTTTCCTCTAACCTTCTCCGACGCGGGAGCTCTTTGTCTCTCCAAATTGGTATTCTTTTAAGAAGAAAATCCGAAAGCAAACTCTGAATTTTCTTCTTCGTGAAGCAGACCGTCCGTATATGTTATCATCGTATGAACTTAAGTTGATGCATGCGTCGGGTCGTATTAAGTTAGATGAGTCGGTAGCTCTTGGGTTGGGTCTTATGCCTGGTTTGAAAGGTCGTCCCTTGGCCCCCTTGATTACTAGTTAGACTCCCTCGACTGACCAAGAGTTGTGGAACATATGTCTTCTCCTCCTAAGCAAAAAAAAAAAAAAAAAATCGACTAAGGTCCAAGCTCTTCAGCCCGCTACGGGCTGTTCCAACTAGGTATTATTATTATTATATGGGTTATTATATATTTATTTATTTGTTATGTCTGAGTCTCTCTTTTTTCCTTGAACGAGAGGACGACCCCTTTTCCCATTTTCTTGTTTTGTGGTATCAGGGCAATCTCCTCGTTGGTTCTGTCGGGTACAAACCTCGCTCCTTTATGGTTGAAGAATATCTTAACATTCCTGAACACGAGTGTTCGCCTCATCGCAGAGCTAAAAAATATAAGAGAGACGCGGGGATTTTACCAACTCCACGCGTTCCCCGGTATATCTCGGTTGATGCTTCCCCTATGTCTCCTTTACAGGCTAAAGTTCGATCTGACGCTAGTCCGACTTCTTCGTCCTTTGTGGATCGTATTCATAATCTGGGTGTTGATTTGTCCAAAGGTGGAGGTGTCGTTTCTTCATGTCTTCATGCTGTTTCTCTTAATCCTCTGGTGGACACCACTACTCGTTCTCAGGGTCAGCCTCAAGAGACGCCTACCATCTTGCTTGGCTCATGTAGTCGAGGTGGTTCGTCCTATTCTCATCCCAGTGTATCTCAGGACCATGTGCCTTCTGACGAAAATCTATCTCCTTCTGGTAATTATTGTTCCTTTTTGCTTTCCACGTGTCATTTTTTTATTTCATGCTTGTCTTTTTCGATCTGGTGTCGAGGCATATATATTTTGTTTTTTATATTTATACGTCCGTTTTGCTATCTTATTGTATGATTTCTTTGAGTTTTTCGTTTTATTTATTATTCACTATTATTTGTTTCCTTTCCCCCCATTTTTTTTAGATTCTGTCTGTGGTTCGAACTCATCGTCGGGTTCTTCTCATCCTCCATCCAATTAATACAATCCATTTTCCTGCTCGCGCATCGTCCCCTAATTCCCAAACTTCTGAGGTTGGTTTTATTCCTTTTCATTTTATCATCATTGTTATTTATCATCATCTATACTTTATACTGTCCCCTCCCTCTCTTTTTTTTCTTTCAAACTATGAAGAAGCGGGGCAGCAATTCCGCTTTTAAGAAGGATGCTTCTAGCGTCACGAGCAATGCTAAACGCGTACGTCTCGCAGGGAATGATCCCATTTTGGCTACTCAAGAAGAGTTGGACGCGGCTTTCCTATTGGATAAACCAGAGGATCCTTTCTTTTTCTTTCCCACTGTTGTAAGTGCCGACGAAGTCGGAGCAACTGAGAATCGCAGATTGGTGCATGGATTATAGGTCCCTTTGAGTTTAGATGCCACTTATAGATCGATTGTCGAGTGGAGCGGTCAAATGGTCAACGAGGATATGAAGACTTTAGTCTTCATGAATAAAGGTTTGCTTGAAGCTGTAAACGGACTTTCCTGGGCTCTTAATACTCCTCATGCTGCTGTAAGCTGAAGGAATGGGAGTCTTCCATCTAAGATGACATAGGTCTTAAATTTCCTATAGCATGGATGTCCCAGTTGCTAGGTACGGTGAAGAGCCAGTTTGACCCACGTTCAACCCTTCTGACTCAGATTGCTGAATTAGAGCAAAGTCTAGAGGGTTTGACAAAAGTGGCTCAAGAGAAGAGGACTGCTTTGAACAAACTTCTTACATATGTTTCATCAGCTACACAGAAGGCTTGTGAGGCTGAGGCTGCTAAGACCCGGGTACGAGAAGACCTTGAGCAGAAAAAACGGGATCTGACTTCTTTTCAAGAAGTTTAAGTTTATTTTCTTTGGTTATTGGGTGTTTGTAATATGTTTGTGTTTATCCTAGATTTGGTTGGTTTCCTTCTTCTTCTCTCCTCTCTCCTTCTTTTTCTCTTTTTTTTTAAAAAAAAATTGTTGGGGATTTTGATGACTTTTATTGTAACGTTTTAACTGTTTTAAGTGATTGTTTTTTTATTTGGTATTTGTTTTGGTTTGTGTGCTTATTTATCGGTGTTGCTTAAATTTCCATTAGTGGTGGTTGTCTGTTTATAAATAGCGCTCGTATTGTTTTTATTTTGTCTACTTTTCCCTGATGGCCTATCCTGCGGCAACTGCTCTTATTCACTGTTTGGAACAAAAATTGGATCGCTTATTTGATGCTAGGTTTGATATTGAAGAACGGTGGGAGTCCGTGTACGTCGCTCGTAATGAAGTGGTCGATCGATGTTATAAGTTGCGCCTTATTCATCGGGCGTTCACCATTCTTGACTTGGCCGTTAGTGCTAATGAGGCGGCGCTGTGTGTATACGACTCGGCTAATGATGAGATGAATACCGCTAAACGTAACCTTATGGAAGCCAATGAGACGCGTTGGAATCTTGATCAAGATATCCCTCGTACTGCTAAACTACTTCGCGTTATCCATGTTATTGGGATGTAAAATTTTTTTATTTTTTTTTTTGCTCTTTTAAGACGTACGGTTATATCTGACCTGGGTTTGTGATGAAGGTTTTCTCTTGAATTACATGTATTAACTCGCGCGTGATGTTTGTTCTTATTTAAAGGTTTTTTTATCATTACTTTAGTATCTGTTTTCATAAATTCATTCCCTTCTTCTTCCTCTCTCTCTCTCTCTCTCGTCTCTCTTCTTTTCTTTTCTTTTTTGAAATGCCTCACGAGCTACACAGGTATTCCTTAACCATGGTTCCGGTAGCCGTTGCTGTCGTGATATCAGACACGCGTAAGGAGCTCGGGCGCCTCTTAATGGTAAAAGACGAAGTGGGGATGTTAATGACTCATAGGTTAGCTCATCGGGCTTCCATGTATGCGTCTTGGGAGGATCAACATGAAACGTTTGAAATTGCTCGGAAAGCTCATGTTGATGCTCGTATTATGAGAGACGTCAATCGGATGCTTTCTGAAGCTCATGTGAGGCGTTGTGCCGCTAACTCCCAGCATCAAGATGTTGTGTTGATGATGAAATATTTGGATCGGGAGATAGAGATATGTTGTGCCATGTTGGCAGAGTCCGATGGTTAACTCATGTTGGTGTCCTTTATTGTGTCTTCCCTTAGATATTTGCAATCCCTAGAAGCATTTATTTTCGTGTTACCTAGATTCGTAATTTTTAGGAGCATTTATTTTTGTAATTGTCCTTTTGTGGACCGTGGGATAATAAATGTTTGTTGCTTCTTCTATTTAAGCCTTCTGTCTTTCTTGTTTTCATTATACATTTCCACATTTTTATCCACTCTCTTGAGTATGTCTCATCTACTTCATGGATATGCTTTGACTATGGCTGTTGTGCCTTCCCTCGTGACACCGCATGATAAACGGGATGAATTAGCGCGGCTTTTGGTGTTGAAAGATGAAATAGAGTTGTTGATGACCCATCGGGTGAGTCGTCGTGCCGTCATGCGATATGCGTTTAGGGAACAGGACGAGACTCTTGTGATTGTTCGTAACGCCAATGCTTCAGGTCAGGTCCTTCGTGATGTCCAGCGGTCGCACAATGAAGCAGTAATGCAACGCTACTTGGCTACTCATTTGTACGACGAAACCATTCTTATGATGGGGGATTTGGATCGAGAAATAGAGGCTTATCACGCGGTGATTGCTAGTCAGGACGATTAGTCTTATATTTCTTTTAATGTTCCCCATAATGATTATTAATGTTTTTTGATATTTAAATGTGTAGATGTAATCTGCCTTTTTGTTTATTATATATTTCTTTCCTTGTTTGGATAATTCCATCCTTAATTTTTTCACTGTTCTTCTGGCTTTTGCTTGTTCTGGCATAATATACATGTTATCTCCCTTTTACCGTATGGCGCAGGTTCGTTTGGTAGTGGAGATTTCTCGATTGACTCAGATGTCTAATGTGATAAGTGTTGTGTTTGATTATTTTGATCGTGAGAATATCATTTCTCATCTCTTTTTATAGACGCGGATCGTCTTTTACAAGAGGCGCGTCATGAGGGTCTGTTGCTTCCTCCTTTATTTTTGAGCACTATCGCTATTATCGTGAACGTCATGTTGCAGCTTGTTTCCAGTGTATGGATGTTTTTGGTTTTTGCAAGTAGTAGAAGTAGCTCTTAACTCAGCTCAGGCGGCACTTCAAGCTCTTCCTTGAGGATGAGGACGTGTTTTTTAAAACGGTTTTTTTTTTTGTATAACATATCTATCGTCTTAAGCAGAGTAGTTTTTTATGTAATGTCTTTTCCTGAACTCTTTGTATATATGTGAAAGAAGATTGTGTACCCTTTCCATTCTGTATCTTGATTTTTTTTATTTTTCTTGAAGTATGACTGCTACTCATTTTGCACGGGCCGATCGGGTAGTTATATCCGACCTGAAGTTGCAGCTTCGTAATCTTAAGAGGGCTACCCTTGTGGCAGACGTGAGTGGATACACTCGTTTTGTGGAGGCTCTTACAATTGTGTTTGTTGTCAGTCAGTCGTTATATCGGTATAGCATGGATCTCTATGCTGATGCTCTAGGTTCTAAAGACAGCGTTTGTGCGTCCCTTTTGGAGTCCTTTGTCAATGCTCATGAGAAAATGGAACGTGATGAGCGAAATTTAGCCCGCATAACTGTTTATTTGCGTCGAGCGCGTATTTATTTGCTTACTTTTTGTACTTGTTATGATGTTATATAAATGTTGTCTATGTCTCCCCCCCCCCCCCTTTTTTTTCGTCTGGATGTTTTAGAGTATACCATGTGTGTTTAATTGAATGGTCGAACAAGGGCGCTTTGTTCTCCACCACTTTTGTGACCGTTGTGTTATTTTAATTGAATGATCGAACATGGGCGCTTTTCCCTTTGTCGCTCTTGTGACATATTTAGTTGAGTGGTCGGACATAGGCGTTTTTTCCTTTGTGGTCGAACAGGGGCGCTTTGCCCTTTATCGTTCTTGTGACTATTGCGTTTGATTGAGTGGTTGAACAGATGCACTTTGCCTTCTGCCGCTCTTGTGACCGTTTTAGTTGAGTGGTCGAACATGGGCGCTTTGCCCTCTGCCGCTCTTGTAACCGTTTTAGTTGAGTGGTCGAACAGGGGCGCTTTTCCCTCTGTCACTCTTGTGACCATTGTATTATTTTCTAAGTGGTCGAACAGGGGCATTTTGCCTTCTGCCGCTCTTGTGACTGTTTTAGTTGAATGGTCGAACAGGGGCGTTTTGCCCTCTGCCTCTCTTGTAACCGTTTTAGTTGAGTGGTCGAATAGGGGCGATTTGCCCTCTGTCCCTCTTGTGACCATTTGTGATATTTTAATAGTGGTTGAACAGGGGCGCTTTTCCCTCTGCCTCTCTTGTGACCATTGTAGTATTTGTTAAGTGGTCGAATAGAGGCGTTTTTCCCTCTGCCGCTCTTGTGACCTTTTAGTTAAGAGGTAGAACAGGGGCGCTCTTCCCTTTGCCGCTCTTGTGACCATTACATTCGTCTTTTAGGGGTAAGTAAATAAATGAAATAAAACAAAGTTCTTTTTATTAAAGGTCAAAAATATTTTTCCATAGTATTGCTCATGCATGAAATCCTTTCAATCACTTTCCATTGATAGGTGTCTTGATCTTGGACCCATCCATCAGTTTTAAGTGATAATATCCATTTTCGTCCGTCTTTTGAATTATGAAGGGTCCCTCCCAGTTGGCTGCAAACTTCCCAACACTTGTGTTCCGTTGTACATGTGAAGCAATTTTAAGCACTAAGTCGTCAACCTTGAATATTCTTTCTCTAAAATTCTGGTTGTAGTGGTTGGCGACGCGCTTCTTATATGCTTCTAGGAAACGTTCGGCGCGATCTCTCCTTTCTTATAATATGTCCAGATGGGCTAAACGACTGACCTCATCTGGCTTGGTTAGACTTTTCATGGCAACTCTCGTCGAAAGGACGACAATTTCCACGGGTAGAATGGCATCTTCCCCGTAGACCAAAGAGTAGGGTGACGCCCCCGTCGAGCTGCACTTAGAAATCCGATATGCCCATAATACCAGCGGTAACTGCTCGTGCCATTCCCTATGGTGATCGTGCACGGTTCTGCTCAGGATTCTTAACAATTTTTTGTTGGTGGCTTCTGCCTAGCCATTTCCCTGAGGATAATATGGAGTGGATGTATGGAGCCGGGTGTTTTATTGTTCCAATAAATTGTAAACATCCTTATTGACTAATAACTTGGCATTTTCTTCCCTGATGATCATTGGAGCTCCGAACCTGCATATTATGTGCTATTTGATGAACGCGGCGATAGTTTATCCTGAATAATCTTTCAAGGGGATTGCCTCCACCCATTTTGAACTATACTCCGTCGCGGTGATGATATATTTGTGTCGCTTGAAGGATTTCGGGTTTATCGTCCCAATCAGGTTCAGGCCCCAACTGTGGATCGGCCAAGGCGTGACAATGTTGTGTAGCTCAGAGTAGGGTGCATGGATCATAGGTTTGTGTGTTTGAAAGCTTAGACACCTCCTTACATAACCCAGGCTTCTCCTTTTGCCTCTGCTACCTCCCCTAGTACATCGTCATGGGTAGATGTGTCATCTCTCCTGGAAAAGTAGCCAAAAGGTTAGTTGTAGGAGACATATTGCAGTCATTCCCATTAGGATTGGTTTCGTTACAAGATATGTGATCGGATTCGTTGTTGCAATGGCGATAGTTTCATGCATCAGCAGGTATGGCCTCAGCTTCTGCGCCGTGTATATCAAAGCCAAGCACGCTTGTTCGACTTTGAGATATCCTAGCTCGGCATCCTTCAATACCCAGCTGACGTAATAAATGGGTGATAGGTTGTCGTTCCCTTTATATTGCGCCAAGACCGCTCATATAGCCAAGTTTATGAAAGAAGTGTAGAGGTAAAGGGGCTTTCCTTTGAGAGGAGGTATGAGTACCTGAGAACTGACCAAACATTGTTAAATTTTATGGAACGCGTCCCGCTGCGTTTTACCCCACTCGAGTTTTATGTTTTTCTTTAATAGTGGGAGAAACACGGTTAGTAGTTGGGCGATGCCTGGGATGAAACAACGTAAATATGATATTCTTCCGATGAAGGCTTGCAGCTACTTCACATCCTTGGGGGGTGTCATCGTGGTGATAGCCTTTATCTTGTATGGATCGACCTGTATCCCTTTATCCATCACCATAAAACCGAGGAACTTGCCCGAGGTTACCCCAAAAGCGTACTTTAGCGGGTTCATTTTTAACTTGAATCTGCGACATCTGTCAAACGCCCGTCGCAGGTGTTCAACATAGTCCTCTCCCGCTCTTGATTTAACTACGATATCATCCACATGGACTTCTACGCTTTGATGGAGGAGATCATGGAAGATCAGTGTCATCGCCCTTTGATAGGTAACGCATGCGTTCTTTATCCCAAAGGGCATGACAACATAATAAAAGTTATCATACGGTGTCTGAAACACTGTTTTGAACGCGTCTTCATCAGCCATCCTGATCTGATTGTAACCACTAAATTCGTCCATGAATGAAACATCTTGTCTCCGCCTGTGGCATCTACTAAAGCGTCTATACGTGGTAGCGGGAAATCATTATTTGGGCACGCTAGGTGGAGGTCTCGGTAATCCACACAACATCTAATTTTTCCATTCTTTTTTTACGACCGGTACGACGTTATCCAGCCAGGTGGAGTGTTGGATAGGTTTTATAAACTTATCTTCCAACAACGCTCGACCTCTTATTTATTAAGGAGGTTTCTTGCGGAAAGTCGTGGCTTCTTTGTTTAACAGGTCGAAATTCGGGTGAGACGCCAAGATTATGAGCGACAAGGTCACATTCTAAGCTTGGCATCTCGTCGTACTTGAAAGCAAACACATCCTTGTATTCTATTAGCAACCCGATCATCACGTCTCTTTCTTCTCCTTTTAAGTTTCTACTTATTTTGACGAGTCGTTGTTCATCCTGCGTTCCTATGTTTACTTCTTTTATCCCGTCTGTAGTCATGTCTTCTATACCGCGTTCCTCTTTTATTTTCATTGTGTCTATTTCTCTTGAGTCTAGAAGTGACTCGACCTCTTCAACTAACCCTGAGGGTGACTCCATCATTTCTTGGTCTATTGAAGCTAGAACGCACTCGTGCTGCTCGGGAGTCCCCTCAGTTGATTGATATAAGCGATATACATGTCCCCCCTCTGGCCTCGACAACCTTCGGAACTGGAAACCTTCTTGTGATTTTTGTTTCTTCGAGGGGGATACCGTCATCTGTGATAGGCTGAATACTGATTTTGTCGTTTTGTTGTTAGCGGCCGCTTCGTCCTTCCATTTAGGTAGTGGATTAGGCGCGACCTATGGCACCTCTTCCATTTCCTTTGGTGTATCATAGAAAATAGCATCCGCCATGTATACTTCTTCTGGCCCGAAGGGGTTATTGGTTGTTGTTATCTGGTATTTTTCCCTCCCATGTTCGTCTTTACGCATTGGTGATAAGTTAATGACACAACCTTGTGCTTGAGAAACCATCCTCGTCCTAACAGTTTATGGAAAATCGTGTCATCTTCTAACATATAGAATGGCGTAAGGCCCTTTGTTGGTCTGATCCTTACTACTAGGCTGACGATTCCTATAGCGGTTTGAGTGTTCCCTATGAATCCCTTTACTGTGGTAGCATGCATGTAAATGGCCGATCGATGTACACCTGAGAATTCCAGTGTATGAAGTGAGATCAGATTCAGGGATGCGCCTCCGTCGATGAATGCTCTCTTCAGTTGTTACTAGCGGTTATCGCTGCGATGGCTTTTGCCGCCTCTCGGGTATGGTTTTTCGTTGAATCCCAATGAGTCTAAGAATTGTTGAGCCAAGATCATTTTAGCAAATTTGCTGGCTATGCTTTCGGTATTGTCGAAGCTCGGGACCTCTTCCTCCGCTTCATGCGCTTGTTCCTTTGTTGGTTCCCAGGGCCTCCAAATGTCCTCCAATGGGTTGTGCGACAACATCATGACCTGGTGCTGGGGAAGCGGATTTTCTTCCATTTTAATCTCCCCCGCGTTTCTCTTTCGTTGAAAGATATCGCGAAGAGAGAAACATTCTTGAGTTGGGTGATCCACTAGGCGGTGGTAGTGGCAGTATCTAGCGTTACTCTTATCGACCTTATTGATGTCCACAACCAAGGGTAGTAGTGTTACTTCCTGATTTGCTACCCACTGTTCGAGCTGACCGATGATCTGTTCCCGGCTACAAGGTATAGGTTGTAATTGGTTTAGATCCGCCCTAGGCCCTCTGTTACCTAGTCCCGCGTTATAGGGATGAAACATGGGGGCTTTTCTCATATCAGGGTTAATCGAAGCACGACTGTTGAATGCTGGTACTGACGCGGTATTGACCGAATGTTGCCACGCGTGCTCCATATTTCCTAGGCTCAGTACGTCCGCGTAATCTGCTATTCTGACCGCCGCTTCTTCTAATTCTACAAACGTTTGGAATTTGAAGTTTGTGAAATTCCATTTGAACATAGGTGTCATTCCGCGCACACAGATTTCCACTAGGGTTTCTTCCTTGTTGTCTTCATGGCACTCGAGAGAGAGATTCCAGAATCATGTGATGAATTTCCCGATTTCCTTTCTCATTCTCTGATTAGTCTTGCTGAGATCAATCATCGTGACTTTCTTCTTTGCTGAATAAAACTTTCTTAAGAACAAAGAGCTCATTCCTGACCATGATTCTATACTTCCAAGCTTCAAATTGTCATACCAAGTGAAAGTCGTATCTGATAAAGACTTAGGGAACTCTCTTAAGCATATTTTTTCGTCGGATGCGTACGCATTCATCGTTGATAAGAACCGACTAAGATTTTCATGAGTGTTTCCCCGTCCATCGTAGGTCTTGAATTTGGGAGACGTGTATTCTTTCGGATATTAATACTCGGCTACCTCGACCAAGTATGGGGTGTTCATGGAATCATAACTATCATGCTTGACTACCCTGTAGTGCTCTTCCAGGTATCTGGCGATCACCTTATGTGATGCCCCTCGGGAGGATCCCTCCTCATATGGTTTTTTCTTAGCGGCTGCCACTTCCTCTTTAGCTTGTTTCATAAGCTTCCTAAGCTCATGTTGATGTGATTATGTCCCTTCATCTCTGTTTGCATGTCATGTAGAGTTTGCTTCCGTTGGGCTTCTTGTATTGGTTGTTGTTTTTCTGTTAACCAGCTTCTCTATCTTTTTCGCGTGAATCGTTTATACAATTGATGAGTTGAAGATAGCTTGTCTTGATGATTCTTCATCTCCGCTCGCGTCTTCTATTATTACTTCATCGTTAATCGGCTGGTTGGGTGGCGTGACTAGAGTTTCTTTCCCTGAGTGCATCTTGCTGGACTAGAGACGAGTCTCCCAATGTGATCGCCAAATGTTTTAAGGTAATTTCCTAAAGGGGAGACCAGTCCTAATCACAGCAAGGACTACACCTTTGCTTCTATGGGTAGAGAGAAAAGATGATCCTTTCTTTGTACTATTCTTTTTCCTTTTATAGACTTTCCTCCTTAACCATCCTTTGACACATAATTCCATTCAACCCCTTATTCGTGCTAAATTGCCATCTATCATTCTTATCCCTAACTTCTCCTCTTATTTCCTTCTTATCCTCACATTTTCATGGGCATATTCCTAAATTCCTGGGCTTAGCCCCTAAATTCTTATGACGGTAATGGACTTAGGTCCATTTAGCAAGAATGACTCCCCTTATCCATGTGTAGTCATTTTTTAGGTATTAACATACATAAAGATCACAGTTATAGAGAAAGCCTAGATATGACTCATTTTAACCTTTTACTTTAATAGTTTTGTCATGGCACCCTATGAAAAGAGTCAAATTTGTGTACTCCTCTAAAATCAAGGTGCACATTCCGCCCTTTCTTATTGAAGGCTTTCTCGGTCGTAAATAAGTTTTGGTTTCCTACTTTTAATAAAATATATTCTCCGTGTAATACAAATATATTCTTTCTCTTCTTTTATTCTTTTGTCAGAATTGGTTTATCTTCTTGGTTGAGTTCATCTTAATTATATCGTAAATTTAAATTTGTATAGTATTATTTTTTTCTATTCATAAGTTTTGGGTGCTGGGTTATCATTAGGGATGTCAATGGGTACCCGAATACTCAGACCTGTCCCGGAACCGGATGAATCGGGTCCGAGTCCGGGTCCCAAAACTGGACCTATTAATGATTTTGGACCCTAATGGGTAGGACCCGAATAGATCCGATAGTAAATGGTTCCATCCGGGTCCTACCCGTTGGGTACCCACGAATAATCGGGTAATTTGTAGAGGGTTAATTTTGTAAAATTAGATAACAAAAGTAGGTCATATATATAGAAAAATTCACTTCATTTAATTCTCTCCGTTTTCACTTCATTTAATTGTCACTGTTTCTGGTGAGAAGAGAAGACTTTTTCACTTCACTTACTCACTCAATCATTGCAAACCCATCTTCTTTTCCGACCACAGCACAACAGTACATCACCACCAAATCTCTCCACCAGATCCTTGTAGAGGGTTAATTTTGTAAAATTAGATAACAAAATTAGGTCATATATATAGAAAAATTCACTTCATTTAATTCTCTCTGTTTCTGATGAGAAGAGAAGACTTCTTGACTTCACTTACTCACTCAATCATTGCAAACCCATTTTCTTTTCCGACGACAGCACAACAGTACATCACCACCAGATCCACTTTCTACACTTGTTATCAAAACCAGCTTTTAAGATTTCTGCTGAATGGTAATCATACCAGCAGTTGTACCTATGGATCTTGAACCTAGTATTATGGATTCACTTAGATCTGGTCTTTTTGGTCAGATCTTTGGACCTGATAAATTTGTTTTCGGTCAATCTGGTGTGGTAATAACTAGGCTAAAGGTTATTGTAATGAAGGTGTTAAGTTTATCTTTCAAGATTTTTGGTATACCTTATATTCAGTTGATTTGATTTTTTTTGTTAAGGTTTTTGTTGGTATCAATAATGAGTTCCAGAAAATATGTTTTAATTCTAGGGTTTCTTTTGTTTTTCTATTCTTTTGTGGTTGAGATCTACATTTTTTTTGTTGTTATTGAAGTTGTGTACTGTGAAATATGAGCTAGTTTAAATATTTTTAATAGGGAAATTGGGTTTTCTTAGTTTTGTATGTCTTGTTGTTTTTTTGTAGGTGTAGTCGACAGCTAGAGAAAGCTAGTTACAAGAATGGACATTTCTACCTTTTTGAAGAGATATACTCAATGTTGTTATAGGTGGTATGTATAGAGATGGAACTATTATTTTTTTTCAAGTTTTTGTTGGTGGGAAGGTGTTTGAGATGATGCTTCACTGAGGATACAGTGCTGGTAAGGTAATCTTATCTTATTGAGAAGATAATTACAGGTAAAGTGTTTGATATAATGCTTCACTAAGGATCAAAGTGTGGGTAGGATTTTAATGTTTTTGTTTTTTTTTATGGATGACAACAGCTGGTCAGTTAAAGAAATTGAAAGTGGAACAGTGTAATGTTTATTCGAGGAAAAATGGGTTGAGGTTAAAGTGGATGAAAGACGTTCTTATTGAATGGATCAGGGAACATCTTGGGTAATGATGAAATGGTATCTAGTTTTACATATTTTGCTGTTCTGTCAAACTAATTTTATTAACTGTGTATAACTTCAGGATCTTAAATAATGATGGAGAAGAGAAATATCCGGTATCGAGGTTTGTGTATAACTGCAAAGGTGATGCTTGCACTGGAGATGTCGTAATGTTTGAAAAAATGTTTCTGAAATGTAAGCCTTTAAGCTATCTATCTTTTGGTACAATTAGATTTTTAATAAATTCCAAAGTCGTTTCATAATCCTGCTTGTTTTGTAATTTGATTACACCACCTTTTATCACAAGTAAAACATAGCATCTATGAGTGTTACAGGCCATCCATGTGGAACTAGAACTGTTGCAGGTCGTATTGTGAAAGAAAGTTATGGTTCTTCCAAGCAGCAACACACATTTATAGTGAGCTTGATTTTTCCATATGCAACCTTAACTTCATATTTCCTGGAATTTCAGTGAAACTAAATCATGTGATTGGATTTGGGCATTGTGCACATTAAAATTCCAACATTGCTCTGTTTGATCAGATTGAAGTATTATTGAGAAAAGGAGAGAAGACACTTGCTCCACTCTACCCTAAAGACAATGAGACATGTCAGTCTAGTTACGAGATTTTTTTTCTTCGTTGTTTTGGGTGTTTATCATTTTTTCATCTTTGCATACTCTGGAGCTAATTTTTTTCATATATTTCAGTTACCGACATATGAGGAGATGAAGAGACAAGTTTTCTAGAATAACACTCCAGAGGATGTTTTGCTAGGTCTAATAAAGAAGCAAAAATTAAACAAAAGCAAATGCTGAAGAAGAGTACCGTCCATATGTGAACTTCTCAACCATTCATCTCATGCTTGTCAATATATTATGTTGGGTTTTGTTTTGAAAGTTCCAATGCTCAAAATATGAATTCAGTTTGTTTTTGTTTTTTGACGTTTCTTCATTTCTTTGAAGTTATTTAGCCTTAAGTAGTACGGATATGCAACTACTGACAAGGTATGTATGTAGTATAGACAACAGTCTAACAGTTGGACCTCTCCATGCTCTTTCTTTATGTATATAGTGGACACTAGATACAAGTAGTGGAGTTTCTAATGATTCCTAGCGATGTACCTTACTTTTTTACATAAAATAAGGCAGCAAGCAATGAAGTAGTAGCCCTGAGATTTTCAAGAATGTAGTACTGAAATTTTCTTCATTAGAGGGAGAGAGAACTAAAACTGTTGAGTTTTAATGGAGCAATAGGGTGTATATCTGTATATATATAGTATACAGAAACATTATTTACAGGGAAACTTTCATTATTAAGTTCTAGAAAAACTTTAGAAAACGTTTGTTTATTACATTAACAAAATAAAATAAAAATGAAGAACATAATTCTAGCCACATATTGAGGAAAAGGTTGCAAGAATTTCTACCCTGATACATTTTTTCTAAATTTGGCTAAATTGTTTCAAATTTTGAAATTCTGGGTGGCTACCAGGAAAACTTAAAAGCTTTTCTAGCTAGATCGTGGGGTTTGACATTGACATAACTTGCAACCATATACATTTACGAGTATGTCGCATAGTGTCTATTTCTAATACATGTGTTACATGCCTTTCTTTGTTGACTTTGTCCTTACATATTTCATTATTTTGACATTGTTTTTCTTATTCTCTAGAGGACAAAAAATTAACATCTTATATTTTCTTGTTTTAGGTATCACTATAATGTATTGATGTGGATGATCATCTCTTCACGAAGTAAGTTCTTTTTATTCCATATTTTTGAGCTTAGGTAACTTTCTCCATTTTAATGTCCTATTAAATTCATCATTCTAACCATTTCACTAGCCCTTTTTAAAGGAATGGAAAATGAAGTATACACAACAGTCTAACAGTACTACCTCTTCTTTTTAATGTCTACAACTGTTACATTGTACCTGTTCATGCCAGTGATTTGATTTGTGGCAGATACTATGTTCGTGTTCATCCTTGTGTTGTCAACTGCAGGAAGAAGAAGTGTGGACATAGCAGTGAGGTAGTTTTTATGTTCTTAATAGATTTTGCCATTTTCTTTTTCAGATGTGGTCTATAGATTCATGATATTCTTTTGTGAAGATGCTTGAAATTAGCTTGAGTTTTGTTTTCCTGTTTGGTTTATAGTTGAGGCCGAAGAAAAAGATCAAGTAGATACTATCTCTTGAAATAATGGTGGGTGCAAGGGAAAAGGGGTTTGTTTTTTAAGTTTTAACCCTTCCTGCTTAAAAAGAAAGTTATTCATATGTAACAGAATCAAGTTATTCAACTTTTATGCCAGTTAATAAAGACCTTGGATAATCTATTCATAGTTTTTGCAGGGATACTATATTTTTTGTTTTCTATGAAGTCTCTAACTTTCTAATATGGTGTGCTGGAGAGATATACGATGTCGCATGTCAGGTAAGCTGGTACTGCTAAAATGCAGCTGAAACTCATTATACTTTGTGTTGCTCTTCATCTTTCTCCTTGCATTGCCTTATCTTTATACCCTGCAGTTCTTTATATTGCATCTGTATATGTTGCAGGACATGATGGTTAATTATATACAAACGAAGCTTCTTTTTTATATATCCAAAGACAAAGTTGCAAACTATTCCTGATGTTTTGTTAATAGTTGTGAAGGAGAGTTGCACTTGCAGTCACTTTCTTTTTGCAAACACTTTATATATATATTATAAGTTTTCCAGTTTTTTGTGGTTATATTACGGCAACCTTTGTTTTATAGATACATATGTATCGGTTGGAGATGGATTGTTGAATTCATTACTTACTTTTTTGATGTTATATAAGATATATGTGTGTTCAAACTTCAAACATCAAATTTTAAACTTTTTGTAATCATTTCCTGATAACCGATAACTACCCGGACCCGATAACTACCTGCTGTTTAAATAGGATCCGGTTCTGGATCCATAAAATTAGGAATCGGCTCCGGAACCGTTAGCATCCGGAACCGATTAAAATATCAGGGTTCAGGTCCAGGTCCTATGGTACCGGAAGGACCCAGACCCATTGACAGCCCTAGTTATCATGGGTGTACAACCGATGTTTAAATTGAGCTGAAGAGAGATATTATTTTTACTTGGTTAGAAGTTGGGTTGCGAAAAGTTTTACTTGAACAGTATATGACAATGTTGTTGAATCTCCATTGGATTATGTACCTACTTTCTGGAAAAAATGATGTTATATTTGATTCAAAAGAGAAGATCTTCATCCTTACGTTTTTTTTTATCATTCAAATACTTTTATAAATTTTGATGAGAAATTGGGTGGGAGTACCAAATCATATCAAGACTATGTCAATGATTACAAACAAAAGAAAAATCATTATCAACGATTCAACAAGCTAATCATAAATACAGTTTTGATTAGAATATTCCACAGGCACTCTTAGTTTTTTCACTAATATCAAAATTCAGTGGAGACGTCGAAGAAATTGGAAATAACGGAGAGAGAGAAAAAAAGGTGGGGACGGAGAGAAAATTGCATCTTGGAGTAAAAATAGGTTGTTTTATCTAATAAAATCCTCTTATAAGGAGGGGCGGAATATACACCCTGGTTTTAAAGGGGTGTATAAATTTAGACTCTCATGAAAACGTGATACTAGTTACTAACATTCGATATAATTTTTTAGCATAAAAAGTCTTAAGTCTTAGGTGTCATCTCTTTTAGGATTTTTTTTCCGTCTCTTATTCCTCTTATGATAAAAATCGAGTTAGTAGGTTTACATCAGATAACTAGGATCACTCTGATTAGGTTACGATTGAACTCAGGATTACTCAGGTTAGGTTAGGATTTAAACACAAATTCAGTTGTTTATTTGTCTTCTCAAACACCAAATCACATTATCCGAAGAACGAGTTCGACTAGGGTCAACCCAAAAGCAGGTTTCTATCGCGCTTTTGGGGGAAATGTATTGAGTTTATTTGTCTTGGTTTTACATAGTATTGATTGTGGAAATATATGTGTTAATTTCATAATTACGCTACATTTACACCTCTTGCATGCTATTCTAAATTACTAAAAATGGAAATTATCGATCCTTGTTAATTGGGCTCAATAGGTATAGTTTGTTAAATATTTCACAGATACTATTCTTTTAAGTTTTTTTTTAATATCTTGACATGATCAAAAATTTAATTAAACTGTGATCATTAAGTACTTTTTTCCGATTACAATGAATATTGAATATTTTTTTGTAAACAAAATAAAACATTATACTGGTCAACTAATTTCGATAATGTGAACCATGAATAACATAATAGTGTGTAACGCTTTTCTATTTATATATTGAACATAAATTAAAATTTATCACAATTATTTAAGGTCTACTCAATTTTGCTCATAACTAGAGATCAGGATAAGGGGTATCTAATTTGATACAAAATACCATCTACCCTTTAATTAACCCTAACAGTAAAAACACAATATACATAGAAAATCATTTGTCTTATATACTTCCACACAAACAGCTTAATCCTATGAGAAATCTTAGTAGACCATAAGAAGCAGGTTGGCCATTTTTGGGGGGTTTTAGTGGACAAATACTTCCTACTAGAAGCAGGTTGGTCTTTTTTTTCCTGGCATGGATCTGAGTTGCGGCATATATGGTAGATCATAAGAAATTATGGAGCACCTTATGATGGAATGTAGACATGTGAGAGAAATCTGGCAAAGAATCAATATAAATATAGATGCAGTAAGCAAACACTGTCTTTCTTTTGCTGAATGGGTCTTATCTCGGTTTAATAATGAATCTTCAAAGGATGATGAAAAATAGCTTAGCACTTTGATGATAGGTGCTTGGATAATATGGATAGACAGATGTGAATATGTCTTTCAAGGGAGTACTCTCAACTCTTATAACTCAGTGCAAAGACTAAACCTTTTTCTAGCACAGACTATATATAATTCTGATGCACAAGTTAATAATGTTAATTCCATTAGCCTAGCTCACTACATTAGGTCTAAATGGAAGCCATCTGAGTCATGGTTTTTTAAACTAAATGTAGATACTTCTTTCAATTATGATACTAATCATTTTGGAACTGGTCTTGTTTGTTGTTGTGATACAAGCCAATGCAAAGGAGTAAAAGGTTTTTATGCAGTACATGCACAAAGTCTAGAGGAAGCAGAGTGTAAGGCAGTAAGGGAGGCATTATACTGGGTCAAAGCTTTGCACCTAAAGAAAATTCACATTGAGGCAGACGCTAAATTCGTAATTCAATCAATCAATATGGAGTTCTTACTATCCATTGGGATGATAGGAATTTTATCAAAGAGATCAAGAATTTAGTTTCCTCTTTTGAAGTTTGCATTTTTACTTTTATTAATAGAGATGATAATCAAGTGGCTGATCCAAAGTCAGTCAGAACAAATAGATGTTCTTTTGAAGTAGTAGTGTTTTTCCTTCTTATGTATTTGACCTATTAACAAGGGATCAAAACTATGTTAGATCTTAATTTTTTCTCAATAAAATTTTAAGTTTATCTGAAAACAAAAAAAAAAACAAAAAAAAAATCATTTCCATTTTAATCCACTTTCCAAAATTTATTAAAAATCCTAAAACGTGTAAAAAATAACTTTCTATTTTCATCTCATCTATCTGAATATTAAAAATCCTGATCTAACTTTTTCTCATTCTACCCAGATCTCCCATCACATTCGATTATTAAGGTAATTCTATAGAAACCCGTTCTATTAATATCATTTTTCAATCATTTATACGTTCAAAAGTTATTTTTTGTAAATGAAAATTCTGAAAGCTAACCAGAATCAGACGATGTAGATCTGTCGTATCCATCGATTATGATTATGTTCTTCATGGACATGAAGAACATACAGGTAAATCGATGGATAAGACACACACTTATCCGCCGATTTCTATTGATATTCTTCGTAAGCAAATAGCATAAATACGTAAACAAATTCATTTTAGTATAAAAAAATGAATACAAAAAAAATACATATTTATCCATCAATTCTGGTTAGGCTATTTGTGTAGCATTTTTTTGTAACAAAAATCCCCAAGAAAAATTGGCCAGCCTTCTGCCGCCATTTTATGCGGTGATACTATTTTTTACTATATACATATTTGTCCCCCCAACTGGATTTTCTTGGTTCCGTCACTGGGACACTGTGAAGCAAGTGCCGATCAAGAGGGAGACTTTAGGTGTTCCAAGTACAGCTATGTTTATCACCAGTTTCACTCTGTTTTTACTTCGACGCCACTACTCCTACTCCTACTACCCTCCCTATATTGGTTCCATGGGGGATGTCTTAAATTCTTCATTTTGCAAGCGGAACGTCTCAGGTTGGTAAGATCTCCATGCTCGTCTAATTAAATAAATCGTTCACTTTTGAAGCTAAGATGAAAACGGTTCCCTCAAGACCGCGGTGCTGGTGATGACGATAAATTATATTGGCCATACATGGATTATCAGCTGCACACTCAAGTTGGAAACATCTCTGTTCTCTGAAAACTTTTATTCCCGCAGGAGAAACTATTGAATTTGATTATAAAGATGGTTTTCTACGGTTCTGTAAATCAAACAATAATAGTTTACCTACAGGATGGGGGTGATTACGGTAGGGGAATCAGTATCGCATCCTGGTTTCTATTATGTAATTTTGTACTAGTATTTGAATTCAGTTTTGGTGTTCGGTCAGTTGTCCAAAGTATTACGTTTTATGTCAATTATTTGTTTTCTTCTCAAAAAAAAAAAGACAAATTAAGCAAAATCAATACTCAAAAAGGCTTATTCTGTCAAAATAATCTAAAACAAACTACACTGAAGCAGTACACCTAATACCACCTAACTGTATTTTTTTAATTTTGAACCACATTTGAGCCACATCAGTCGACTGACAATTTAACCTTCTAAAATTTGCTCTAACTCACAATTCTGCATCTCCCACCTGTGTGACCCATGAAAGCTAAAATTTGTTGACGGTGAATGGCAATAGAAAAGATGGCAACAATAAAAAAAAAACTCTAACATAAAGCAACCTAGTAAACAAAAACTTTTGGATACAGATCGGAAACTTGCAGAGCTCCACAAAGAAAAATAATTAAACCATCCGATATTTCCTTCTTCAAACCCTATGATTCACAATTTAGTTAGTAGTAAAATGTCATAGTTTCACCTTAATAACCTAATCATCTGACCTCCATATATCCCTGCCTCTACATTTACAATCATCTACCTTCAGCTCAAGCATTCTACAAATGAAGTGGACCATCAGCCAAAGTCTTAACCGTAGGTTAACGACAGGTGATGACAATTAAAGATTTGCATGAGCTGTCAGCCACCTAACCCTAAAAAATAATACGGTAATGATTAATTTCCCATGAGCTGCGGTCGAGTGGGATTAGGGGTAAAAATCATGTACTGGTGCCAGGAGAGCATATCGTCATCTTGGCAATTGATCAGAACCACCGGCTTGACCAGATGTAATGCTTGGACCAGCACCATTTTCGGGTGGTGGAACGGAGCCCCATTTCCCGTCTGACTCTAATGGTTCAACGACGTAGACCCCTCCATCACTCAAGCCAAGTGCAATTTGATTAGGTTCAGATGGATGAGCCGCGATCACAAGTGGATGCACCCTCGAGCTAATTTACAAAGTTAATATTAGAAAATAATAAAAGTTAGGTCATAGGAAAAACAAGCGCAATTATTTAAGTCGCCACAACAATTACCTGATGTTTGGTGATAGATAAGCAGTAGGATTAATCCGACACCTTAACACGAGTGTTGTGGATGTAAATACGCCGACACTACCATCTCCAAAACTAGCATATATGGACTGGCTATCACAGGAGTATGTAGCATGTGTAATAGGAACACTTGATTCTTGAGGAATCCACTGCAAGAGAATCAATACATATAATAAATCAAACCCATAGCATAAAGAATTGATCTATGCAGACAACGAGAGGAGAAAACTCGCAAATTATGAGGAATTCTCAACTTCTAATTTGTCTAGAGAATACGATTAATCTTCTTTTCAGATCTCACTGAAGAAAAGGTTTAAACTTGTTTTGTTTGTCTACACTTAATGGAATTGGCGACTTAAGCTGCTGTATATTCTTAATTTACCTGAGCTAAAGAGGGTAACCATCCTTTAATGTTTCCAGGACTAATTAATTAATTATGTATCGACGTTCTTCTGAATGAAACAAATGGGACAGCCTGAACCATTTGAATGTGTCACCCACTGACAAACCATCAAGAAGATATCCAGTGGGAGACAATTAAATGCTGGCCTACACAATATGTTTCATGCATCTGTAACAATGGAAATAACTGTCTGTCTTTTGCCATCCTTCTTTTTGGGTGAATGTACAGAAGGATAACTTGAATACAAATGTAAGCTGGAACTCATGTTATTACATACAGCTAGGAACCCAAATTACCTGTTTAACACATTCGAGTTTTGGTGCTTCATATATGGCTATTTGAGTTTCATGAACTACCAGAAAGTGTATTTGATCTTGGTGAAACTGAACACGAGTCTCAGCAAGTGGAGCTGACGCTCGCCCTGTTGGAATCTGCAAGAATTTACTGGCCTGTTTGTCCCATCCATCGGTGCTCCAAACACATAGCTGGTTAAAAAAAATGTAGACCTGTTAGTGATTTCAAAATTAATACATAAAATAACTCAAAATAGCAACACAAAATGTGGTCCATAGACCATTTTTTTGTTCTAACGATTCACACATTTCTTCTGAAAATGCCACTTTCCAACACTACTACGTGTTTGTAACTTGTATGAAATTACGAGAACACTTGGAAAGAAATTCACTGACCTGTGCATCTGCCCCTGATGATACAAGCACATTCAGTGAATTAGAAAAGGCAAGACCTGTTACTCTCTTTTGATGGCCTTTCAGTTTACTTTTAACCTGCAAAAGGATGGTACACGATCAATCTTAGGGCATGTGTTTGCTACAAACCAACTAAATTCTCAGTACAATAAGATCAAGACCTCATCAACTCGAACGTTATAGATTTGAATAGAGGAATCCTCCATTCCTATGGCAATGATGTTATTGTCCTGTGGATGGAAAGCAAGAAAAGTTGCAGCTGGAGGTGGAGGCATGAATGTAGTCATTGTCTGTTGCATAAAACAAATTCAGCACCAAGTTTCTAAAGGAGAAGCAAAAGAATAATGAATGATTAATACATGGCAATGATTTCAATTTACCTTAAATGTCATCATGTTGAAAAGCGATATTTTTCCTCCTGATGCCGACATAACATAAGAATCATTCTTTGAAAGTGCAAAGCAAGGAACAGCATCTTCAGGCTTTGTATCACTGATCTCGTTGGTCATTAGTATTCCACTAGAGGGTTGCCATAATTGAGGTGGCACGTTGGTGGTTGCCTGCAAAAGATTATGCATTTAATTTACTGATAACAAGAAGTCTTGCGCAAATCCAAATTTCCAGAACATCAATCATTACCTTTCCTGATGTGTTACGGTCATTCCTCTGCCATTTCCACAACTTGTGAACCGCATTAGCTGCTAAAGCTAATAAAGCAATTCCTGAATTCGTGTAAATCAATCTAGAAACCTGATAAACCAGGTAAGAGAAAGGAACAACCATTATAATTAGAAGATCAGGCAATCCAAATAGACTAAAGGGGAAAACAATCTGACAATACATGCATCTTTCGAAGAGAAAGATAGACCATTAGTGGAAACCAATTTCATGCAGGTGAATGAAATGTCTCCTCAATATTACGATTCAGAGAAACTTTAGGTTGAAACTCAATAAATCCATATACTTCCAAGTGATCCAAAATCTAAAGAAAAATCTATCGAGCTTAAACAAACTTAAAAAGACGTCTTCCATATCAGGTGCAAGTCATATTCATGAGGCCGCAAAAGAAATATATGAACTGTACAATCGAATATTAACTTTAAATTATTTAACCAGAAAGTTTAACATTTTTCTCAGCTAAAGCTCAAATCTCAATGAAAGAAGTTGATCACAAACTGTTAAGCAGTCTAGGTCCACAAAGTGCAAGTGTGGGCAACCCTTTTCTTATATATCTGTTGTACTTACTAGGCTCAGCTAGCTTTAGCCAGTGAAAGGCAGATGTAAAGGTAACTAGATGTGGAGATGAAAACAAGATACCATAGAGTAGGCTTTACAAGGTGTTATAAAATGGATGCATGGTACGCCTTCAACACCTAAGCTAATTGGTAAACTACTCAAGATTGTAGTTAAGATAAGACGTACCCTTAGAGCTAACAAATTATCTGGAAGGCATAAGGAACGACATTGAGATGGCTCGTTGATTTCAGTTAGCTTCCAAATTTTAGGTTTCTCTACAGACTCTTCAGTAATTCTCGGTTTCACATCCGCCATACTTCGACTGTCTCCATTCTGCAGAATACAAAAGTTAATTAGTTATTCTATATACCATTATTCAAATATAGAGAATGTGTCCAATAAATAACAGGAAATACTACAAGTCTATCACAGATCCAAACAACCCACGAGAAGCATTAAATCAACTTACCAAACCACCCATTGCCACTATTGGAGGACCTCGATCTGAAAGTCCAGCACTTGGTCCAGCAACTGCACCCGCAACTCCCAATGCATTAATCATTGGTCCCTGCAACAAAAAAAATGTCACTTTTCACATAACAAGTTCAATTTATGATCTACTAAGAAGTTAGGATGTTCAGGTTACCTTTGCAGCAGCTTCAGATGTTCTTGGACCTTCAACAGAATGTAGTAGGCGGAGTCCATCAGAGTTTGCTAATACTTTAATACCATTATCATTAGCAGAAACAGCCAACAATGTCCCTTCTTTGTTGAACCGAATACGGGGAGAGGCCTGTAGAAAATACAAAGAAGATTGGTTGTTTTATTTACGCAACACAGGAAGTTAAGGAAATGTTAGGAATTTTGTATCAAGGGTGTCTGTAGTTGTACCGGCAATCCACCATCTGCTTCAATGGTTGTCAGGATGTTTTGATTGTCCATGTCCCAAATTTTGATCAAGAACTCATCCCCAACTGCCAAGAACCTGTTCTTAGTGGTATCAAACTGCACAACCCCAGTCGAACGCTTTCGGAATCCTATATATGTTCTCTTTACTGCCCCTTCACTTTCATTCCATTCCACGAGAAATGAATCTCCATCTTTACTAGTTCCACATGAGAATAATCTAGTTTTCCATATATCAAAGACGCAGGTGTTTCAATCAAACAAATTATACAATTTAAACAGAGGAACTTGCATCGAAGCACGGGACACTTTGTACTGTCATCAGAATGAAAAGAAAGAAACCATTTACAAACCTTGTTCCATCCGCACTGTAGGACATGGTCGTACAACCCTGGCCAGGTGCATCATAGTCGACTCTCGATCCAAGATTATCATACAGCCACGCCTTAATCTTCCCATCTACAGCTGTTGAAAAGATAAACTGCGAGACAGAGAGGTTAGAAAAGAAACTGCAGCTTCCAGATTACCCTAATTAGAATGGAAATGAATAATGAATATTGTATGCCCTCTATGAAGAGAAGCACCTGGATGTTTTCCTTGTAGTGAGGACAAACAGAGAAGACTGGTGCTTCATGACCTTCAAAGGTGTACTGTTTGGCACCAGTGACCGCATCCCACACCTGCAAAAATTCATGCTCTAAGAATTCAGGTCACAAATTTCAAAACTCCACCATACGTGACCATTATTTCTAGAGATTAACTTCATAAGTATGATAGATGAATACCTTGATAGATTTATCATCTCCGCAAGTAATAATGCATAATTGTTTATTTGGGTGAGAGAAAGCAAGATCATTAACAGCACCAACATGAGCATCAATCTGAAATGGTATAACAAATTTCACAAGCAAATCGGATGTAAATAATTTACCCACGAACAAGGTATTCAATATTCTCCAAATAATGGAGATGTAAATATGCGGTACAAATTAGATGGAGCGATGGACCATATGGTAGTTCATCTAATAAAAAGTGCTTCATCACCAAAACATCAGAAAAACGATACAGACCTCCAAGTGATGTCGCACGTCGTCCCCACCATGGTAGGAGTGTACATGCACAATGTGTTTGCTGTGTGCAACACCTGAAGCACGGTTTAGAATATGGTAATTAGGAATCTTATACATGAATCCATCAAGGCTTACCATTAAAGATCTTTAAGCACTCTAATCTCAATCTTATAACATATACAAAATAAAACTAGCAGAATTTTTTTACATTTTCTATATCCATCAAGGATTGAAACATACCGAGAAGAGCACCATCAGGACTCCACATTACACGGTTAACGGATATAGAAGATTCCTTGGCCAAAGCGGACTAATTAGATAAACAAGAAAACTGAATTTAATCTCATGTTTGATAAATTAGTAAAAACACATTTTGTTAAAATGAAGAAGTCACACCTGCAAAGGCATTGAGCATGTGCTACTGTCCCAAATCTTAAAATTTCTATGAGCAAGCCTTTCGCGGTTACCTAACTCCCAGATAGCAATATCACCAACATTTGTTCCAACTGAAAGTTCAAATCCCCAATTAATCAGAAACAGATGGAGGCTACCTTAATTTCATCTATAGGCAGAGAAAACAATTAACGTAATTATACAACTAGAAACACAAAATGTAACTTGCAAGCTAACCAAGGAGTAGAGTCTGTTGCACAGGATGAAAATCCATGCTCTTGATAGCAGAGCCTTGATGCAGGCTCATAACAACATTTTTAGGTAGTTCATCCGAAGAGTATAAGCTCTGAGCATGACTTTGACCAGGGTATTGGATAGGCAGTATGTTAACTGGCAAATTATTAGGCTGTTGCAGTAGATGAAGAGGAGTCAATTAAACAGATTAACAAAATCAACGTAAGAGAAAAAAATTAAAAAAAGAAAGTACTTTGTAGTAATCCCCAAATGATTACTTATAATAACCAAAACTGAAGGATACGCTTCAAAAAGTAATACCTCATCTGACATTCCTAAAGGTCTTGTTCTTTTCAAAACATGTTCAGAATCTGCAGTTTGATAATCCATGGCAGGGTTGTTGGTAGGAGTCCTTGGACGCTTTAAAATGTTCGCTGTAGTGAATAATTAACAAAAAAGCAAAATAAAAAACAAAGCATAACCAAACCAGAGGATAAGGTCAAGAGGAACATGTAAATGTAAAGACATACATACTCATTTCTACTTTAATTCTCTTAAATTAAATTTTATAATATCCTCTGCCTATCAGCGATTTAAGTAGTCCAGTATCTTCCATAATATTTAATTATTGCTTGCCAGCATGATCGCAGTCATTACCACATGAATAACTCAAAAGACCCCTTTGATGCTAACTATTCTCTTCCATTATCTATCGCTACATGTTTTCAACTAAGAACAACAATCTCAATCTCAATCTCCATTACTCTCGTCTAATATATATTACAGAAGGATGAGAAATCATCAAAAAATGCAATCCCTTGCTATCGAAGGTGGTTTATCATGGCATATCCATGATTGACAGATAAGAGTTACGCAAGTGGTACTTCATGTCTTCAGTTTAATTTTAAGATTTTGTTTTGAAATAAGGAACAGAAGTATAAATCACTTGGAGAAGGGCCACTAGCCAGGTCATCAAGGCAGATAATGTTAGAAACTCCTCCTTAGGAAAAATGCGTTACTTTTGATACACAAAACATTATAACCAGAAATACAGAAACTAATGAGCATAACCTACAGGCACAGGACTGATCCAACGGCATTGTCAAAAAGACCTACACACTTCTTTTTACTGCATCATATTTTACCCCATGCCTATGGCAAACACTTCAATTGTTCCCTGAGACCCATCCCGTGAAGGCACCGAAATTTGCCATTTCTTGTGTCCCTTGATGTTATACACAAACCCATGATCCATGGACCGTGGCTTGTTGGGAAGTAAAAAAAGTTGAATCAAAATGCACTACAAGGTCGGTAGATAATTACTTTATGGAGTTATACACATGTATAAACAATCCTCCACGAAAACACTTTGCTCTTTAACTTCAATTTATTAACTATATAATATAATTGCAATTGCATGCATTTACATTAACATACTACTCTTATGTACTACAGGAATGAGTCTCTACACACAAAAGCATGCATACTTCTTTCTCATATTTTTGCTATGCACTTCAAAAGGCATTATTCTCATTGAAAATCTCAACATGGATTAACAAGTAACAATTCATAGACAAGTAAATGTGTGAGTCATACAGCACAAACCCAAATGCAAAAGATCAACGGGCTTATTTCACCAAGAACATTCTTATACCAACAAAGTACCTGCATTGCTTGGAGCACCTAAACCCATAGGCCCAGCAGAAGCTGCAGGGTGAGGCACAGCTGAGGGATTAGCCATCCATCCTGCAATAGATGTTGGTAGAGGTGCTTGAACAGGCTGAAATGGCTGAAATACGACAACCCGATCAGTTATCTTAACCAAAAATGTGCAATTGTTATTCACAAGGGAAGATAATTTGTCTAATTTCACTTACACCATGTGCACCCAGGGGTGGGAAGCCCCCTGCTTTAGGAATGGTACCCATTAGCGGGTTAGTGACGGGGGAAGGAGCACGAGCGCCATTTGGTTGTCCACAAGTATGGTCCACAAAGAGGGTCTTGATGTCAGGGTTTGGCCTGGGATTTTTACAAAGTTGATGCTGCCAATTCAAACTGCAAACAAATCTAACAATTTAAGAAGGCTAATAACGATAACACTGAGACAGAGGATTCTACCGTATGGGCTTATCAACTCAGCAAAGGAAAAAATATTTGATAAGACAGAGATATCAACAAGGTATACATCACTATGGAATACACAAGAAAATAACAACTTCTGATGCAAAAATCAAGTAATTAATCAGCTATAAGCATGAGAAAACAAATAATACATGTTTATGTAAAATTTATTGGGAAGATATCTTCAAGTAAACAAGGTATAATGAACCAAATGAATAATTAGGAAAGACAGGAATATATATATATAGGTGTTGGTTTATGGTCGGACGTGTCAATACCGCTTTATTACGGACACGTTATCAATACTTCTATATTAGAAGCTAACGCCTTTTAATATTTCCACTTTGTCGATAATAACGAAGCTAAAATTACTACACTATGGTTAGTTACCTCTGATTAATCAGTGTCCTGAGCCTCGAGTTTTTCAAAGTGGGAAACTGAAGCTTGTCCCTGAAAAGGGGATTTGCTTCAATCAGCTTTTTTAGTTCGGCAAGCATTATACCCCTAGCAGACTTGGTATCACCATACTTAGATAGCTGCTCATTCTCCCTGAAAGTAAAAAAGTGGAAATGGACTAATCATATAGAGGAAGGAAAAAAACAAAACATAAGAAAACAAGCATTATCCCATGACCTAAATTCATCCAATCCAATTTTGCAATACCTAAAGTTCTCTAAAGTAAGTAGCTGAGTTATTTCCTTGAAAAGCTCATCATTAAAAGCCGAAAACACTTTCAAATCCTTGACCAAAATCTCTACTGCTTTAGAACGATCGTGTCTGAAACATAAATACAAACAACTCATCATTATCTTCAAACCGAAACCTCAATTTTCTAAAATAAGAATAATGAACATAATTATGATACTAATTGCAAACTAAACTAGGAAAAATGAAATTTCATTCCATGATGAACACTAACTTGTCAAGAGCTTCAAGATATTTCTGTTTCCGTATTTCAAAGAAGATCTTCATAGAATATCTATTATCATCAACTTTTGTAAAACCGGAGAGATACTTCTCCACATCATCCCATTCTCCATTGTTCACAATATCCTCAAAATACTTCATATTAAAGAAAAACCCTGACTCTTGCTCCAATCTATAGAAGAAAAAAAATCAAAATCAAACAAATTAAACTAACTAAAGCAAAATACCAAAAAAAAACAAAATTAAAGAGATATTACTACTTACTTGTGAACAGATTCCTTAAATTTCTCTTCATCAAGAAACTGAAGTATGAGAAAAACAAGCTCTCTGCTAAGAGAAGACATGTTTACAGTCTCCTCCAAGATCAAACTCTAAACCCTAAAATATAGATCTAACTTGATTTTTTACAAAAATGAACAAAACCTCCAAAATAAGTCGAATTAGGGTTTCAACTTTTTAAAAAATCACATAAATCGATCGAAACAGCATGTCATCTTCGAATTTCAAACCTAATCTGGAGGAAAAAATCAGGGTTTTTCCTTCCACTAGTCGATTGACTAAACGAGGAAACAGATCTATAGTGGAAGAAAAAAAAATTGCAGACAAAAAAAAAATGAAGAAGAAGAAGAAGATGAGTCGTGGTTTTCTTTCTTTTCTTCTCTTTTAACTTTTTTTATATATATATAAATACAGAGACTCTGAAGTAATAACAAACAAAAAAAAACTGAATATGAAAATGAAAATAATTGGCTAACGAAGACTGTACTCCTTTCGATTTGCTATACGGTTGGGAATGGGATCATATAAGTTTAACAAAAAAACTGGATCTAAGGTTTATCGTACTCTTAAGGATGATGCTAAAAGAATTAATACCTCAAATGAAAGCGAGATGGATGTATTAGTAAAGTTCTCGAAATGATAAGTGGATAAGTTAAATGATAAGTGAGCTGGGTTCTATGATACGTGCGGGTGCATTTTGCATAACGTTGTGATAAGTTAGTGTGGTTATTATCTCAAAGCGAGATTCCCGGTTATTGAGAAAGTGGAGAAGTGTGCGGTGTTTTCTATGTAAAGAGTAAAGACTCGAAAACTTTATTAAGAAGTATGTGTGGGTGTGAGAGCTGTGACCGACGACTTTTTCGCTTGGAATTTGAAATACATATTCCATGTTTTTCACGTGTACTATACTCAGTACACCATATGCGGTAAGATTGATGCGATGGTGAGGTAACTGATCTCATCCCCGTTGAATCAATGGAAGGCTTTGATATATCGTAGGGATGGCAAAAAGCCGGGCGAGCATTGGGCCAGTGGGAAACCGGCTTTGCTCCACTTGGTTGTGTTTCCCAAAAAAGACATTGACGTGGGCTATTGTTCAATGCGGTGGTCATGTGAGTTAAATCATGATTTAATATATGTTTAACAAAAATATTACTAGATAATATTTAGAATAAATGAATTTTTTTCCTGATGGATTTATGGAACATATTGTTTAATTTTGACCAGCTGAATTATTATATGTCATATCGTGGTTGGTTCCATATGTTTATATCAAATAATATTCCACGTCTAAAATTATAGAGATTTTTTTTGTATAAAATGGACAAGGAAACCAAAAAAAACTAAAAAAATTAGCACGGACGAATATGATGCATCTTGTATTATCTTTTCCAATTTCTCTTATAAATTAAATTTTATTTATTATTTTTCATTCTTATCTTTTACGTTGTTAGTTTGAGAAATAATGCAAGTTGTAAGGGGATAATCATATGTACATGGCCTAAGTCCGTGTGAATCTTCATTGTTAACTTACCCTGCTCCAAAACGATCATTTAGACCGAGTCTTATGGAGCACATTTACAACCATTGCCAAGTTATTTTTGTGAAGGAACCAACTCTTATAACCGTAAAGGAGTAAAATAAAATAAAAATTAAAATTGGAAATTAAAATATAATAATAATAATAATAATAATAATTAAAATTGTGAAGGAATCAACTCTTATTATTATTATTATTATGAAAAAGACTTTCATTAAAGGGAGAAAATTATTTTTACATAGGTTGGTAGAGAGTCTAGTCACAAGTTGAGCCCCTACCCCTTTCAGAATGGAAATGCCAATCTAAAGAAAAGTGAATCCCCAAATTTATAGTTATAGTCGTGGCTAGCCATGCAGTCTCGTCATGAAGCTAATCGTGTCTTCTCTCAACTCCCCCAGAGTCGTAAAGGCGAGAACTCCCAAGCCGTATCCATGCTCGTTATATTTTTCCAAATATTTATTACGTTTGCACGTAACAGCGTTGGCAATGGCAATCACAGGCGTAAACGCGACCCTCACACCACACCTTTTTGAATGAAAATGCCTAATCTAAAAAAAAGAGAACTGTCTATTTTATAGTTGTAGTCATGGCTAGCTATACAATTCTGGAACCTCTTCAAGAAAGTTATCGTGTCCTCTCCAATGTAGTCAATATCGGATTTCGGTTTATACCGGTCGAGAGCGATACACTGGTATACATTTGTATCAGAGAGATTTCGGTTCCAAATATCGACGAAATATCGGTCCACACATTTTATACCTATAATTATTATATCAAACGTTTTTTTTTTCCATATTGGACATATTAAGATATAAAACTAGTACTCATTTTTCTAAAATACCATAAAAAACATGAGTAACAATTGAAAACCCTAGAACTAGGATAAGGAAATTCATTTTTATTTTTATTTTTTTTTGATTTTTTTTTATTGAAAACCCTAATTTCGGCCATCTCGGTCATTTCGGCCATATCGGTCAACTCATTTCGTGTCATCTCGGACGAAATTATCGGCAAAATACCATATCGACGATATAACGTATCTCGTCTCAGTAAGGGCCGAAACCGGTATTACCAGCGAGATTTCGGCCATATCGGTCGAAATCGACTACACTGGTCCTCTCCAAGTTCGCCTAGGGTAGTAAAAGCAAGCACGCCAAAGTCATATCCATGATCGCCGTATTTATCTAAATATTTGTTTCGTTTACGAGTAATGGCATTCGAAATGGCTTGACCAGGCGTAAAGGCAACTCTCCCGCTACCAGTAAAAGGAGACACCCGTGTAACATCAAAGCACACGTTACGGCCGTTCTCCCAATTATACATTAGAATGTCAGCTGGCTTTAAGGAATTTGCATTGTCTAAAAGAAAGCCCTGTTTGACTTCTTTACGAGCGGGTACGCCTGCTTTATAGCAAATATCTGCTAACACATCTCTGACCAAGTCATATATGAATTTGAGGCCTACATCACTAGCACAATGTAAGGTATGGTCTCCAAAAACATCCATACCTCTCCCACAACTGGTGCATAAGCTATCTTCTTCAAACAAAGTTATTCTTAATCTATAGCTCAGAGCAGCACGGAATTGACGAGGCCCAACTGACTGATTTAGCCCAGCAATAGGAACAACTTTAAGGAAAAAAACTCTTTATTATTATTATTATTATTATTATTATTATTATTATTTAATAATAATAAACTTTTTATTAGAAAAGCAAAAAAGAATATTACAAGGAGTTGGTTGGGAGCCTAGTGACAAGCTGGGCCCCTACACCTTTCTGAACGACAAAGCCTATCCTGTGAAACAAATAGTTGCCAATTTTGACATTGAAATCATGACAAGCAATGCAGTTCTTCAATTTTTTCAAGAAGGCTACCATATCATCACCGAGCTCTCTGAGGGTAGAGAAAGCTAATACACCGAAGCCATAACCCTGAGTGTTTGTGTTTATCCAGATATTTGTTGCGCTTACGAGAGACTGCATTGGAAATGGCGTGACTTGGCTGGAAAAAGTGATACCATCACCAGTGAAAGGTGAGACACCAGTGACGTCGAAACATACATTTTTGCTACTCTCCCAGTTGTAAACAGCATGCCTTAATCAGTACCATTATCAACTCCCTTGCGTCTCCAGAAGCTTGTTAGCTGAGTGGAGGATAGCTTCCCCCCCACTCTGGACACCAACACCAAACTGATGATCCCCAAGGTAAAAAGCCAATTCCTTGCTAACAGTTGTTGCTGCCAGTTTGGAGCACAACCTCCTCCAAATAGTCCCTACCTCTATTGGCCTTATACCGCCCCCTGGCTTGAGAAGAGGGGTCAAAGGAGCACTAGCCACATATGCACCTAACATGGGGGGGACTTTCCAGCAATCCACAGGTTAACCACCCCTGTTATAGGAATGAGCAGCTCCTCAGCAACGGCTGATGCAGGACCACTTAAAGCATCCAATAAATGTTGTGCCCTTAGGCCATCCCTGCCGCAAGAAGTACCCTTAGGAAAACCTTTAATGGCTCTTAGGACAGCGTCCTTGTCCATGCATAGGGCGTTTACCTAGATGTGGCCTTCTCGGATGCCTGGAGATGGGATAATGCGGTGCTTGTCCCTAAGTTCACTGAGTGTTGCTGGAGTGCTTGGTGTTAGGCCATTAGAAGACAAGACTTTAATTGCTGTCGTGTATTGACCATAGCTCAATTTCCTCTTACAAGCATTGAGGTTTGAGCCCCCCTGTTTCAATTTAGAATCCTTGCTCCTGTATGTAGTTGGTGACTCCAGAAGTTTGTGCGCTAAGCTGTAACACCCGCTTTCATTCCATTGTTGTATGGCATGGTTTATACTGGAAGCCTGGAGCTTCTTTCTGGTGCCAGACCTCTCTTCCCTGGAGTTCCTTGGATTGTACAAGCCAAGAATACAAATAGGCAACAATAACAGATGCACCCACACAGACAGTCTGTTGGGTTGGCTAAGACTTTCTCTAGAGTGGACTTGAGGGTCCTGGAGAAGCTCAACCCGCACTGATGTGGGATGCAAGCAACTGTAGGCACATTCCTAATTAGGATCTGGTTAAGCATGTCTAAAGGGGAGCTAGAAGGCGCACCGGGATCAATGGATGCCTCTACTTCTGGAGCATTGCCGGGTTTATCAATCTCACACACCAAAAAATCAGCATTCAGGCCATTGAGTGGCTTGGTTATGAACTCTGCATGGTTACGGCAGGGTCTCTTCCAGGAGTAAGTATGCATACAAAAAGAGCATAACCACATTTGTAAGCTTGAAAACACATGTTCCCAAGCTGTAAAAACCGATAAGTCAGAGCTTATTCGGTCTCTGCAAGAAGACCTAGCTTCCTATGTTGCCAGTTTCTGTCTTGTGGATGCCTATGGAAGCCGGACCTGCTGAAACCCCTACCACCAACCCCATCTGTACACCCATCACTCCCTTTAAATGGGCAGTGGAAGCAAGATTCACCAAGGGAACCAAGTTCTTCACTGTCTGTTAAGCCACTAGCTGATATAGTAGTTGCCATTGTAATAGGGAGTGACCACAGGTTATACCAGGAATGAAGATGCAATGGAATGACCCTAAGATATGCCATTGAAATGGACACATCAAGAGATAACCAGGACTCAGCAGGAACACAACAGGAGCCTATAGCTGATAAGTCAACAGACAACCACAGGAAAAATCTGTAGCTAGGCGAGAAGACAAAAGGAAAAGTGTTGAAAAAAAGATGAGTCTCAGGAAGACTCACATACACCGAAAAACAAAAGCTAAGACTAGGAGAACTAAGCTTGAAGAGCAACTGTGTTGTACAGGTCCCCAAAGTGAAACCTAGAATCCATAGAACAGACCTGAAGCTACACATGTTGTGGGATGGAATTGACTGAAGTTTATGTTGAATGTGTATACTGGAAATGTGAAATATGAGGATGTATGTAAAATGTAAGTGAGCCTCAGGAGGGAACACAAACACAAAAAGGTTGAAACAAAAACCAGGTGTACGGACACAAAAACCCAATGTTGAACAAAAGCAATTCAGGAATTGAAAACAACCAGGAAAGGACCGTGAAAATGTTGCTGGATGAAACACCAACAAAGAAAAGCTAAAAAGTAAGTTTGATTTACAAACTTGAAACCAAATCAAACCATGTGTACGGACCCAAAAACTCAATGTTGAATAAAAGCTAATCGGGAAGGGAAAACAACCATGGACAGACCGTGAGAGTGTTACTGGATGAAACACTTACACAGAAAAGCTAGTATGAATACTGGATTGACAACCTTGAAAGCAAAACGAAAGAACCCTAGGAAAGAAAGCTATTGGCCTACTAGTATGTACAATGGAGGATGAAGATTTGAGAGAACTAACTAGGTAGGAAGTAAGCAGATTCATACCTGAAGCTTTGTTGGCCAGAATCCCAGCTGGAGAATAGCTCTTGGAGTTCATTGAAGGCACCATTAAATTCTCCATGATTGGAACCGGAGCTTCTCTCTCCAAAATTCTCCATGATTATTATTATTATTATTATTATTATTATTATTATTATTATTATTATTATTATTATTATTATTATTATTATT
>JAJJMC010018788.1:3672471-3814609 GCA_023531435.1 Papaver californicum
TTATTATTATTATTATTATTATTATTATTATTATTATTATTATTATTTATTGGATGAGAAAGGCATTTACACTGAAACAGAAGGAAGCCTAGCCACAAGCTGGGCTCCCACTCCTTTTTGGATCGCTAACCCTAGTCTGAAGAAAAGAGAGTTGCTGATTTTGTGGTTGTAATCAAAGCTATCTATACAGTTCTGCAACCTCTTTACAAAAATAATTGTGTCCTCTCCTAGTTCACCTAGGGTCGTAAAGGCCAGCACACCCAGTCCGTATCAGTGAGCCACACACATCTCCAGATATTTGGTGCGTTTCCGGGTGATAGCGTTCGAGATGGCTTGACCGGGCGAAATGCTACTATCCCTTCACCTGTGAAAGGGGACACTCCAGTGACGTCGAAGCAGGCATCCCGGCTATTCTCCCAATTATATACAAGGATATCCGCTGGACGTAGGGAACGCTCATTGTCCCAAAAAAAGCCCAAATGCGTCTCTTTCTGCGCCGACACACCTGCCCTGAAGTACATGTCAGTGACCACGTCTCGGACCAAGTCATTCCTGAACTTGAGCCCCACCTTGCTGGCACAGTGAAGAGCATGGTCACCAAAAACATCCATCACTCTGCCGCAGCAGGGGCATACACTATTCTCCGCGAACAAAGGAATACCAAGTCTGTAGGATAAAACGGCCCAGAACTGTCGAGGCCCAATTGATTCGTTGAGCCCAGATATGGGGATCGCTTTGAGGAAATCTTGAGCCTGGTCCATCTTAGTGCATTGCCATAAAATGTTGTACCAGTCAGACATAGTGAACCCGATGGGGATACTCTTCTTAACAACGCCGAAGTAGTGGGCTTCCAATGTGCACATTGGGCTTGGGGCTGCCGCCTTGATGTCGAAATAAGAATTAAGCCCGCAAAATTGGGTAAATTTGGATAACGCCTGCTGGAAACAGGGATGAGTGTCTTTTGCCTAGAGAGATCTAAGGATCGAGTTCTGTAGCTGGAGTGTCTGAGTATAAGAGGCCAGCTAACAAAAATGGGATATGTCCTCCATGGTGTAAACTCCAATCCCACCGTCTTTCATTGGTAAGGTTGCGAGGCGCTGCTGTAAAGGACCACACCCAGGCCCATCTCTCGTTACCAATTGTCTAAGGAACTGCTGTAGAGTCTGGTCATAATGGGCTGTAGATGATTGGAGGGCGTGAGGCTTAGTGGTCCTCATAGTGAAGTATAACTTGGATACTTCCACACAGTTGCGAAGGAGGAGAAGATCACATTACGGATCTTGTAGGGACTTCAGGGTCTCCATAAGCTGCAGATCCTTCTCAACCCTGCACTGTACAAAATCACTGCAAAATTTGGTGTCCAAACTAACAGGGAGGAAAAGCATTTTACAAAGAATTGGTAGGAAGCCTAGCAACAAGTTGGGCACCTACACCTTTTCCCCTCATCACAAACATAGCCTCAGCTTATACTCTATACCTACATGCATGGTATCCAAATGATGGCACTGTAGCTGGTGACACCTTGGAAGTGGCCAAAGCTCTGAGCATTATCCAGGCAAATGAGAGTAATAGGGGGTTGCACCTGAACATCACCAAAACAGAGTTTTTCTGGCCCCATGTGGACCCAAGAAGTATGATGGAGGGTGTCTTCCCAGCAGACATTGGCAGGCCCAAGAAGGGGGTGAAGTTGCTAGGGGGCTTAGTCAGTCAAGACATGCAACTCTGCAGTGATTTTGTGCAAGAAAGAGTGGAGAAGACCCTCCATCTTATGGGTACCTTGAAGAAGCTACAGGATCCACAAAGTTAACTCCTCCTTCTGCGCAACTATGCCGAAGTATCTAGGCTATACTTCATACTGAGGACCACCAGGCCCATAGTACTTCAGCTCCATGTAGCCCAGTATGATCTACACCTCCAACAGTTCCTCAGGAATCTGGTCACAGGGGATGGATCTGGTTTTGGGCCATTACAACTTTGCCTGGCTACTTTGCCCATGAAGGATGGTGGGCTTGGTGTCTACACCATGGAAGACACCAACCACTACAGCTACCTAGCGTCTTACTCTCAAAACATGTAGGTGCAGAACATCATCTTCAATGCACATTTAGTTCCTGATACACTCCCCAGCTACCAGTTTGCCCTGTCTAGGTTCATTCAGGTCTGCATCTTGAAGTCTTCTTACAACATCCAAGCTGCTGCCCCCATCCCAATGCACTCATTGGCAGTCATCCACTTCGATGCTGTAAAGAAGACCATCCCAGGAAGATTCATTATGACCGAGCGTGAAAGATTCCTTCGGAAATGCACCAGGCTTAACCACACCCAAGACTTCCTCAAGGCAGTCCCCATTACCGGGCTTAGCCAGGCTATTGGGCCAAGACAGTTCCGGGCTGTGCTTAGCTATAGACTAGGGATACCCATGTTTGAGGAAAACAGTTCATGCCCTAGTTGCGACCGAGGGATGGACGTCTTTGGCGACCACGCCTTGCACTGCGCTAGCGAAGTGGGCCTCAAGTTCAGACACGACCTGGTACGTGATGTGCTAGCAGACATGTGCTTCCGGGCTGGAGTGGCCGCATGTAAAGAAGTTAAACTAGGCTTCTTGTCGGACGACCAGAATTCTTTACGACCTGCGGACATCTTAGTTTACAACTGGGTGTACGGTCGTGACGTCTGCCTGGATGTCACCGGAGTGTCCCCGTTCAAAGAAGGGGGGAGACTAGTCTACACGCCAGGACAAGCCATCTCAAGCGCCATTACCCGCAAACGAACCAAATACCTGGACAAGTGTACTGCGCACGGTTATGGGCTCGGGGTGCTAGCCTTCACTACCCTAGGGGAAATAGGAGACGATACGGTGGCTTTTATAAAAAGGTTGCAAAATTGTGTAGCTAGCTTTGACTACAACTACAAAATTGGCAACTCTTTGTTCTTCAGACTAGGCTTAGCTATCCAAAAAGGAGTGGGAGCCCAGCTTGTGGCTAGGCTTCCCTATGTTTAAGTATAAATGCCTTTTCCATCCAATAAAATTCTGTTTTATAATAATAATAATAATAATAATAATAATAATAATAATAATAATAATTGGGCTTCCTGTCTGACGATGAACATTTCTTCCGGACAGCGGATATCCTTGTATATAACTGGGAGAATGGCCGCGACGTCTGCTTCGATGTCTCCGGGGTATCCCCTCTCACAGGAGGAGGGAGAGTCGCTTTTTCGCCGGGCCAAGCTATCTTGAACGCAATCGTTCAGAAACGCAACAAATACCTAGACAAATGTGAGGCGCACGGATATGGCCTCGGCGTGTTGGCGTTCACTACTATAGGCGAACTAGGAGAGGACATGATAGTTTTTGTAAAGATATTGCAAAATTGTATAGAAAGTGTTGATTATAATTATAAAAGCGGCAACTCTCTTTTCTTTAGATTAGGTATCGATATCCAAAAAGGAGTGGGCGCCTAGCTTGTAGCTAGGCTCCCCACTCTATCTTTGTAATACGCTTTATCCATCTAATCAAATCCCTTTTATAATAATAATAATAATAATAATAATAATAATAATAATAATAATAATAATAATAATAATAATAATAATAATAATAATAAGGGATGTGCTGTCAGACATGTGCTATAAAGCAGGAGTCTCCGCTCGTAAAGAAGCCAACCTGGGCTTTCTTTCGGACAATGTGAACTCCTTGAGGCCGACAGATATCCTAATATACAATTGGGAGAATGGCCGAGACGTGTGCCTTGACGTCACAGGAGTGTCCCCATTCACGGGTGCCAGGGGAGCCGCCTTCACGCACGGTCAAGCAATTTCAAACGCTACTACTCGCAAGAACAACAAATACCTTACCCAATGTGAAGATCATGGATATGGGTTCAGTGTGCTAGCGTTCACCACTTTAGGGGAATTAGGAGAGGACCTTATAGCTTTTGTGTCAAGGTTGCAGAATCGCATTGCAAGCCTTGACTACAATTACAAAATAGGCCACTCCCTTTTTTTAGACTAGGCATTTCCATTCAAAAGGGTGTCGGAGCTCAGCTTGTGGCGAGGCTTCCCACCACTAATGTGTAATCGGTTTTTCCTATCTAATAAAATTCTTGTTTTTTATAAAAAAATAAAATAAAAATAAATAATAATAATAATAATAATAGAGAGAGAAGCTCTAGCTCTAATGGAGCTTTGAATGAGCTTCTTGTGCTCATTTCTTGCTCGGATTCCGGCCAACTCCACCAAAGCAGCAGGTATGGTGGACATGTTCATTCTCTTCCTTGATAGGTCTACACGCACCTCTTCCTCCATTGTTCCTAGTTGTTTCTCATTTTCATTTTCAATTTCTAGGGCTCTTTCGATTTTGGTTTTTGTTTTTGCTTTCTTGCTTAAATATCATCGTCTTGATGGGAGGGTTCAACACAGATACTCAATTCCTGTTTGTTCGAGTTCATTTCTCGGGTTGTATGTGTTCAATCCAGAAGTTCCTTACAAACCTTGGTGTTGCTTTTTCTGTACGGAACTTTTGGTTTCATTCTACCACCATACTTTTCCTCCAGTTTTCATTTTCATTTAACATCCCGAGCAGAGTAGTTTCTGTATCCATCCAAAAATTAGTCTCTTCTTGGTTGGCTCCTGTTCTCCATCTCCCATTCACGGTGGTGTTCAGGTTCTACGAAGCAGGAATCTTTTTGCTCAGGTTCATTCTCAACTGAGGTTTGTTGTGGGTTTCTTTGCATTTGGGAATTGGAGATCATTCAAACTCGGTTGGTTGTTGTCTTGTTTTAGTGCATTTCATTTCCATTTCTTGAATTGACGCCTGGGCATCTAGTTGGTGTTTATTGTCATGTTCAAGCACCAGCTTTGTGTGGTGTACGTGGTCATTTTTGTGACACACTCCATTCTAGAGTGGTACCTGGTCCAATTAGTACATGGTCAAAGGCTTGCTCTAGGACACTAGGTTGGTGTGCTGCTTTCGGTCAACTGCTGCAACTAAATTTCGGTGGATGTTCTCTAGTGGTCAGCGGTCATCTTGAGTAGGATCAGTTGGCTACTGCAGCGTTCAGGCATTTCCAGCTGTAGGATCAGCTTGAGTGGGATCAGTTGGTTCAACATCTGCTTGTTTCTGTCGGGAGCTCAAGTACCTGGATTGGGTTGGCGTGTTTTTTTTTTCATGTGGACACAACAACGTTCAGTTCCTGCTGACTAGTTGCTCCTGTCGGCTGGTTGGGTTAACATCAGTTTTTTGGTTGTTTGTGTTGATGGGTCCCGGTGTGAGTTTGGTACTTGCCCAGTGAGGGTTCTGCCTGCCTCTAACTTCAGGCACCTTCTGGTTTGGGTACAGGCTCTTTATGGGGATATTTGTTTTTGGTTTTTGTTGTGGTTTGTTATAGCGTGTCCTCTTCCAGTATGCCTAGAACAAGGTCTGGATCGAACTCTCAGTGTTCATCTGAGAATGTAAAGGGGGTCTTGAAAGATGCTTTGTTTCAATGTCCCTTTAAACTTCTTGACGGCTGTAAAAATGGGGTTGGAGGTAGAGGGCTTAGTCATTATGGTTTCTACAGGCATTTGCAAGATAAACACCTCCACTCCATGAAGGCAGTGGATGTTTGCAGGGAGAGGGTCGCTACGGTTTTGGATGTGTTTTGTGCATGGGAAGCGGTTTTGTCGCAGATGCAAATGTGGTTGTGCTCGGAATGTATGTGTATTCCTGGAGACGGCCTTGTAGGCATCACAAAGAGGGTATTATTCCCAGCCCTTTCAACGGGACATCAGGATCCTGTATGGTCTACGGCATAAGCAAACCATTGCCTTCTCACTCTGTGCCGATGGACGACAAGGGGCCTGTAGCCTCAGCAGCCTTGGATGTGGACCTCCTACACCTTGTGTACCAACAGAAACTTCTACGGTTGCTAGTATTCCATCGCAATGCATGCTCCAGTTCTCTAGGGCTCTCAAAGCTTCATTGGATAGAGTTAGTGCCAAACCTTCGGACTTGTCTGTTTGGTTACAATTGTTGCTCCTTCCTGTGTGCAATTTAGGTCTGTTCACACCCAGGGGCTCCGCGGAAGAGAGGTCAGGGACCAGTAAGAAAATGCAGATGGATAGTATCAACCAAGAGCTACTCCAATGGAGCAATGGCAGTGGACGTTATGGCTTGGTGCAGCCCATTTTGGAGCAATCCAAACAACATCAAAGTGGGTCGAACAACATACAGATGCTGGGTAGTTCCAATCTTGCAGCTTGTTGGAGGAAACTGGGCCTAGGACAGTACACGGCCTCCATCAAAGTGTTAGCCTCCAATGGTATAGCCCCATGCTCCCAGGATACTCTTGCTGAGCTTAGCCTCAAACACCCTACAGCGGCGCCTCCTTGCATTCCTGTAGACCCTATCGTGGTTGAGCCGCTTCGTGTAGACAATTCTGCAGTTCTAAGTGCCATCAAGGTTCCCCAAAGGAACTTCGTGTGGTAGAGATGGACTTCGCGCACAACACCTTCTGGATGCCCTCAGTGAACCTGCAGCCGCCGTGGCAGATGACCTCTTGTCTTCTATGACAGGTGTAGTCAACATGTGGTTAGCGGGTAGATGCCCAGCAGTCCTTGGTGCCTATATTGCGAGTGTTCCTCTCACTCCCTTGATCAAGCTTGGAGGGGGAATAAGGCTCATCGAAGTGGAACCATCTAGAGGAGGCTTTGCTATAAATTGGTTGCGTCAGGGGCCAGCAAGGAAATGGCTTCTAACCTAGGAGATCACTAATTCGGCGTGGGAGTCCAATGTGGTGGGGAAGGCATTTACATTCCGCAAACAGAATTTTGGAGCTTCAAGGTAACTCATCCACCAAATGCATGCTTTTAATAGACTTCAACAATGCTTTTAATTTGGTGGATAGAACCGCAATTATCAATGAAGTCAGGTCCAAGTGCCCTGGTATTTCTAGATAGATTGAATTTTGCTATGCAAAGCCGGCAATGCTTTACTACAATGAAAAAGTGCTTTTGTCGGCTCAGGGCGTCCAACAGGGAGACCCTTTGGGACCTTTACTGTTTGCTCTGACCTTACACCCACTCATTTTAGAATTTGCTTCTAAGTGCACTTTAGATATGCATGCATGGTATTTGGATGATGGGACTATTGTTGGGGACACTCTGGAGGTGGCTCGAGCTCTACACATCATCCAATTTGAGAGGAGTAGCAGAGGCTTATCCCTCAATATTAACAAGACAGAGCTATTCTGGCCTAATTCTGACCTCAGAAGTTTGGAGAAGGGTGTGTTCCCAGCCACCATCAGTAGACCTGCTAGAGGAGTGAAGATTCTCGGTGGGCCTGTTAGTATGGATACTAAGTTCTGCAACGAGATGGTCCAGCGTAGAGTGGAGAAAACTCTTCAGTTAATGGAGTCTCTAAAGCTTCTGCAGGATCCACAAAGTGAATTGCTTCTTCTTAGAAATTGTGCGGGGGTGTCACGCTTATACTTCACTTTGAGGACCACCAGCCCCTCTGTCCTGCACCAGTCAGCTGAGTATTATGATCAACATTTATGCCAGTTCCTTAGACATTGGTTGCTAATGATGGAGTCGGGTTCGGTCCCTACCAAATGCGCATTGCGTCTTTTCCTATGAAGGATGGAGGTATAGGGGTCTACACTATGAAGGATTCTAGCTTTTACTGCTACCTCGCCTCTGTCTTCAGACAACCCAGGTGCAGAACACCATTCTCTATGAGGACATGGACTTTGTACCTCATCTCAGCTTCCAGCAAGCTTTGCTTAGCTTCAGTCAGGTCTGTGGGATTACTCCTTCTTCTCTCAGTATTAAAGCAACTGCCCCCGACCTATGCATTCTCTGGCAGTGTTGTACTTTGATATGGTCAAGAAGAGTATCCCCAGCAGTTTCCACCAGACGGAGCGCACTTGCATTTTGTGGCAATGTAATCGGTTGAGCCATGCACAAGACTACCTCAAAGCTATCCCAATCACAGGGCTTCACCAATCTATTGGGCCTCGCCAATTTAGGGCCATACTTTGTTATAGGTTGGGTATTGTTATGTTTGCTGAGGGTAGCCCTTGTTCTTTTTGCGGTAGAGAAATGGATGCTTCTGGGGATCACGCCTTACACTGTGCCAGTGAAGTGGGTCTCAAATTTAGGCACGACCTAGTTAGAGACGTGGTTGCGGATATGTGTTTTAAAGATGGTGTCACTGCTCGTAAGGAAGTCAAGTTGGGTTTCTTGTCTGACAACGCAAGCGCCCTTAGGCCTGCGGATATACTCGTATACAATTGGGAGGAGGGTCGTGACGTGTGCTTCGACGTCACGGGGGTATCCCCTTTTGCAAGAGGTGAGAGGGTCGTGTTTATGCCTGGGATTGCCATCTCCAACGCTGTTACGCGCAAACGTAATAAATATTTGGACAAGTGTAACGAGCACAGTTATGGCTTGGGTGTTCTTGCCTTTACGACCCTGGGGGAGTTGGGAGATGACACGATTGGCTTCATGACGAGACTGCAGAACTGCATGGCTAGCCACGACTATAACTACAAAGTTGGGGATTCCTTTTCTTTAGATTAGGTATTTCCATTCAGAAAGGGGTAGGGGCTCAGCTTGTGGCTAGGCTCCCTACCAATGCTATGTAAAAACGTTTTGCTCCCTTCAATGAAAGTCCTTCTTTATAATAATAATAAATAAATAATAATAATAATAATAAAAATAATAACGGGTAGCTAGCTCAGCTGGTCATCCCCATTCCTCAAAAGTTTGATGCGCTCCAGGAGGTCTCAGGTTCGAGTCCCCGATGGCGCAATTAAAACTGCGGAATTTGACATGGAAGGTAGAGTTAGCTTGCCCCCCTTGTGACATAATCAGCCCCCATATCCGCTTCGGCTCTCTTGTTTGGTTCCTCATGAGGCTCGCTGGTAGGCTAGCACGAAAACCTGTTCAACTAATGTAGTACGTTGTTGGAGCTTAGCTTATTAGGCCATTCACCAATAATGGAGTTCGCAATTTCACACCTGGCTTTGCTATTTTCGCCGTTGTCACCCGCAAACACAACAAATATATGGACAAGTGTTTGGCACATGGATATGGTTTTGGCATTTTGTCCTTCTCCACTTTAGAAGAACTTGGTGAAAACATGATAGTCTTTCTAAAGAGACTAAATTTTTTTCTGGACAGTCAGGATGTCAACGGTAAGGTTGGAAGTTTTCTTTTTTATAGACTAGGTCTAACTATTCAAAAAGGTGTTTGAGTCAGCTTGTAGCTACGCTACCGCCAACTCTTTGTAAACTTCTTCACTTTGTTCTTAATAATATTATTAATAATAATAATAATAATAATAAATAATAAGAAATAAAATTCCTGAAAAAACAATAACAATAATAATAAATATGGGATTAAATTTGCCAAAATTTTATGTATGATACAACAAAAATATATATTTAATTTTCCTTTTAGTATATCAAAAGTTCCAAATACAATTTAGATAATATGTGCAACACACGTGCCCACTCCTAGTATTAGGTAGTTAAACAAAGAAAAATGGCATACCAACGTATTGAGAGGAAATGGTTTGACGAAAGTGAATTTGGAGTTTCCATATAACAGTGGTTAGTAGGTATGGACGTTTAGGTTTCAACGGATGCAGGGCAGTCGTGCGGAAAATATAAGCCAATATACGATGGTTAATGGAACATTGCGTGATTGAAAGGTTAAGGAGGATTTTCATGTTAGATTCACAGGATAATGGCGTTAGTTGAAGTTATACAGAAGGTCCCCGGAATTCCAGAATCCAAGTTTGGGAGTTGAGGGTGACAAACTGAATAATGGTCGACTGTTACTTGCTTATAATATTGTATCAAGATGTGCTCAAAACTTATATCTCTAAAGATATTGATGACTCATGGGATTATCTTCTGACGTTAATTTGGATGAGAATTCAAGAAGTAAATTCTCTCATCTGATAGGGGTGAGTAGCGGACAAAATCTTGAAAATTTGGTTCCACTCGTATCTAATCAGTATAAATGGAGGATTTTAAATTTTTATTTATATATAAACCGTCATCCCGAAAATTTAACATTTGCGGATGGACGGGCTAGATGTGGATGTGGGTGGAGTGGCGGATTTGAATTAAAGCAAAAAAATATGGTTGTTAAAGGGATGTCCTGATTAACAAACGTTGTGCTAGTGGACTTCAATTTTCTGAAATGATTAATTCCATATGAACGTCCTCGATGGAATGAGTTTCGTGTTTCTGATACCAAATTAATTCCATATCACACAACCACATTAGTCTTTCAGAATTTGACGTGTGGATCTACTGCGCTCAACAGAAACTAATTCAAATGGAAAAGTAAGGTGACGACTTGGTGGAGGAAAGTAATAAGTGGAAACCAACTACGTTTGCTCAGTTTTTGGTGCAAGGAAACGATCGCGCTGAGAGTCAGGCTTCTTCATCGCTGCTTATTCACGAGCTTAGTAGGCAGGGAAGTGTGGCATGGTGACAAAGTTTAAGGTGATTACTGTCAACAATTCGAAAACAGATAAACTATTTTTTTTTTTAAACCAACAATTGATATTTAGATCCAAATTGTATTTAAATTTCGACAATTTCGGTTTACTCATGTTTTCCTGTAGTTGTTGTAGTTCCAATAGATGAACATGGATATGTCATGAATCAAAAACTCGAAGAAAAAAGTACCTCGGTGATAACTATGTCAAGGTAATTCTTGAAAACGGGTATTTATTTATTTTTAGTAAATTTTGATTTCACCGAGTGAAACTTGGGTATAGACGAAAAATTAAATAGTGTGTTTACCAACTCGAGTCATGGATCCTTTTTATGTTTAGCGATTTTGGCTTTTCTTCTTTTTCTAATTCAAGATAAGTTATCATATAAATCTATAAAAAAAACTTAAATTTGTTAATTCATATATTTAAAATTACTTATTACATTTTTTTTAAGTTGTAGCGAGTATGTCTCTTCTTTTCCTTCACAAAAACCTAATTCATCTCTCCCTCCAAAATTCATGATACCAGGAGCGGTACCGATTAATTTCAAATTTGGGAATTAGTATCTTCACAAACTGATGTAAATTATATTCATTAAAAATATAATATGCGAAGTTTATTTACCTGACTTTGGCATTTAGATGGCTTGGTCATAATATATGATCAAGATATCAAGAGGAAGGATATAATTAGTGTTTTCAAAACTTATTATATTGAGAGAGGTGGTATAATTTTTATATTCCGTGTTTTCGACTTAACACTAATATTGATTAGTGGTGAACCTTCAAATTGAGTTTGTGCTTTGAATATCATGTTAGAAAGTAATTTCATTGACATTTATTAAAGCCAGCTAGAACTCGAATTAATTTTTGAATTCGGAATAAGGATTCAAAACCGATCTCAGAAACGTTCGTGATTGTTATCTGACTTGCTTGTATATTTTCTACTTGTTTGTTTCTCTTTGATTAATGGATATCGAAATGTATATAAGTTATAATATGAAGATTCATATGTCAAAAAATATAGAACACGTATTTAACTTCAATATATTATTGTTCATATTTATTCCTTTGATATTCAAAGGAAAGATCCTATTAATATCTTGACATACATTTTCGAGCCCATCTTTGTAATCGATATTGATGTGCTTTCCTTTCCTAGAAGATTGCACATAACTAGTTGACAATTTTAGCAAAGTTTATTTACTTGCACCTGGCTAATATTAGTTGTCATACTGGTAGGATATCTCTTATATTAATGTTGGAATATATTCTAAGATTTTATTACATCATGTGTTAATATAATCCAAAGAATATCAAAAATATTCTTAATTTCCAAGATTGATATTAATTGAATATCTTTCATAATTTCGAAATTAGGTTTCTTGTTTTCCAAAAAAGCCTTGGTCACAACACTATATATAGTGGATCTTTGTATTTATACAAACTCATCCCTGAACATACCAGAGTTGTTTGGTAGTTTAGTAGTAGCAAGTAGTCTGATTCAATTTGCACAAAAGCACGATTCGTTGGTTTAAAGACTTATTCGGGATAAAAAAAAACTCTAGTAGTACCGTTGGTGGGAAACTAAGATTGTTATTTAGTTTTCAGTGTTTATTACTTGTTATTTAACTAACAAATATTTATCTTCAATAGACATTCTTGTTTATTCCATGGTCATTTTCTTCTGATATAAGGCCACTCAAGAACAATGAAGATCAGGCAATAACAGATTCTAGTTGTTACTTTTGAAGATTAAGAAGATTGAAGACTTGAGGTCCTTTTGTATCTCTGATATTGATGTGATTATCTGGGACAAACAACTAATTTATCTTTGATAAATATAAAGCTTGTGGATCGACAAGTTGTTTGTTTTACGAACTCAACTTGTAGAATCAATATTGGTTACTTCGGCAATCACGATTCTGATTGATCTTCATCAAGGAGTTTCAGATTTGGTAAATCATTAGATTACTAATCCAAACGTGAGATTCTTTAACTTGTAATCATTAGATTACTAATCATCTAATATCTTTGGTATTTGTGATTGGTAGTGAGTGGTTAACAGTTTGGTTTCTTGTTATTTGTAGGACGTCCTAAAGGAATTGGGTTTTAGAAGTCAACACAGAAGTGAAGCAACTCTTGATAGTAGATTGTGTTGAAGGATTCACTCCAGATTGGTTTTAGGCGTAGGGATACTGAGGAAACTGGGTAACTAGGGTTAGTTTGTTCTCAATTACACGAGGTTGCGGGTAGGCATTTGTGTAACGTCTTAATTCTGATAGTATTATAAATTGAACAAGGTCACAAAGTTTTTTTTTTTCCAAACAGTTTTTCTCGTTAACAAAATCATGTGTGTCTGTGTTATTTACTTTATTCCACAATTATATAGTTTAGCTCTATAATTAAAGTGAATACACTTAATAAGTATCTTGGACCGATCCTTTAATCTATTTGAATGAAGATTAAATCCAAACAGCATTGTCTAGATAATCTTTGATATTTATAAGATCGATAAGATTATACAAGGTTTGTCTATACATGTTAAAAGAAAAATAGTTGGTGGTATACTCGGTACCCTCATCTTTCCAATTAGTATCAGAGAAGGCATCACGAATAGATCTAAAAATATGTGCTTGGTGCGACCCAACTTATAAAACATGAATTCGGATTCGTCGGAATCGAGTTCGAACTAACAGAGCTTCATGATTTGATGGTGTCAATTATCTGTGGTGGAAGTCACGAATGAAGATTTTATTAAATCTCTCATTTTCTTAGGAATCTTGGAAATATGATAAAAGCCATATGTATCCCAAACATACCAAAAAACCTGCTATCAAAATCTCAGGTTGACATTCTGAAGACTCAAGGTGAAACTGACCCCTTCCTCAAAGAACTGAATTTGGCAATTTAAGCACCTGAACTGCTAAACCCCATATATTGTGAAACTCCTTGCAAGTATTTGATAAATAATGCTCTAGAACATCACGTTTCTGCATCAGAAATTAGAAATGCCAGCATTGCCAAATTCACAACAAATTACAGATTTTCTAAATACGTTATTAGAAAAATCACTTATGAAAACAAGAAAACTAAGAGAGAATCTCTTTACAAGAATATTATTAAGGGGAAAAAATCCTGAATCATACGAAACTAACAATCACACCATATGCTCTTAATGGGTTAGTTCTTCACAGTATGAGAAAAGAAATATTGTTACTTGAAGAGAATCAAGAAGCTCATATAGTTATCTATAAGAATTCTCTAAATGATCGATAGTACAGATGTTGGAATTTTTTTTATCTCTAGACTATTTTTGTTCATATTATTTGGTGATTACATCTATGATTGCAATATGTACTGTGATATATTGTACTCGGTAGATCAAGAAGCATTTATGCATATTTCAGAGGGATCTAGTTGGGCGTTTCAGGTTTCCACGTAGAAGTACAATCTTTGCTAATTGCAAGCAATTGGTTAATAAATAATCTTCTTTCAAGTGTAACAATAGCTACGGATTGCAAGCAATTAGTGTATATTGTAAATAAAAAGAAATCGAGGGCTCATTTGCAGGCCTAAAACACAATTACCAAGGCTATGTTAGTCCTAGAAAATGTCCCACAATCTCAGGTAAAATACATCAACATGAAACACAACACAGTGACGAACACCATGACAAAGACAACAAGAATTTAAAGTCTCCAACACATGTCAACACATATGTAATAACAAGTCTACAAGTCCACGAGTTTATGTAATATTTTCTAACTAACAATAAATTTCTAACCTGTTATACATATATATATATATATACACATCCTTTCCATCACAAAAAAAAACATAAAGAATGCATTGTGCAATAACTATATATGAGAAAAAAGTATTTTGATTAACTGTTAATATCATCCAATAATTATTATAGAATAATAATAACTAGGTAATAAAAAATCTAGTTAAGTTGTGTCTCCCTCCGTCCTTTGACTTTACTTGAAGATAGCGCATTGATATTTTACCCCCAAACATTTCTCAACGCAGCACGTATGATATTTATTTCCGTAATAGAAATATTTTCTTGGACCTCATATTCAACCTGATGAATAACCAACAAACATATACATTATAACTCTAATAAAAATATTAGGAGTTGAATTTTAAACATTGCTGATGTGGAATAAATTGTAATGAATAATCTCGAAACATTACCTGACAAATAGTGCATATTTCAGTTTCCTCTTTCATATATGTTAATTCTAAAGGAATATGAAGCTTAATCTTTTCATTGATTAACATATGTATATATACATTGAGTATAACAATAAATCCTATATTGTAGGATCTTTAGTTTAAATAGATTACAGTAGAATACATCAATTGACTACCCTGTAGAATAGGACACACACAATTGCATTTGTTATGACTCACATCTATGGTCAGTACTACTTGTTGTTGATGATTGTCGATGACTTGGTCTGTTATCACTCCCCCTCAAGCTGAGCACAGGAGAATCTCTGAGTGAGAGCTTGTAAGATAAGTCTTTATGCTTTGCTGCAATCTGACTCTTTGTGAAGAAATCAACAAGTTGATGTCGAGTAGATATGTATACAACCTTTAATAGTCTACGAGCCATTCTTTCTCGCACAAAATAATAGTCTATTTGAACATGTTTTGTACGAGAATGCAGGATAGGATTTAGAGCCATGTATGTAGCACTGATGTTGTCGCAGTATAAGATAGGTGATTGCACTGTGACGACTGAAAGATCTTTGAGAAGATATTGAATCCATGTGATATCAGCTGTTGTTAGTGCAAGTGCTTGGTATTCTGCTTCGGTACTACTACGAGCAACTGTAGGTTGTTTTTTAGATGCCCATGAGATGAGGTGATTTCCAAGAAAAACAAAACTACTTGTAGTAGAACAACGCGAGTCTAGATACCCTGCCCAATCGGCATCACTAAAAGCTCTTAGCTGATACAACGATGTAGCATCAAAGTATAAACCATGACCTAAAGTGCCTTTGAGATATCGAAGTATTCTCTTAACTGCAAGAAAGTGAATATCAGTAGGAGAATGCATGAATTGACTAACTTGATTCACTGAATAAGTTATATCCGGTCTAGTCAGTGTGAGATACTGCAAAGCTCCAACTAAACTATGATACAAAGTAATATCATTAAATAAAACACCATAAAAAATAGATAGTTTTCCTCCAGAAGAACATGGGGTGGACACAAGCTTAGCATTGATAAGATCGACTCGTTTGAGAATGTCAAGTATGTAACAATTTTGGATAAGATGAAGCCCAGATTCGGACTTGTGATTTATATACCTAAGAAGTAATGTAAATCACCAAGATCAGCCATAGAAAACTCTTTACGAAGATCATCAATAAGAGTGTGCAAAGAAGGATCAGAACCTGTTAACAAGATGTCATCAACATAAAGAAGCAAGACCAAAATTCCTTTACTAGATTGACGAGTAAAAAGAGATGAATCTGATTTGGAAGCTACAAATCCAGGCTCAAATAGAAAGGAAGTAAACTTTTCAAACAAAGCACGAGGTGTTTGTTTGAGACCATACAGTACTTTATTAAGTTTGCAAACATGAGTAGTATTTTTTTTATCAGTATAGCCAGAGGGTTGACCATATACACATCTCTATCTATAAGGCCATGAAGAAAAGCATTTTTTGACATCTAGTTGTCGAATAGGCCAATGAAGAAGTGACCCAATGCTTAATACAAGTCGGATAGTAACATGTTTTACAACCGGACTAAAGGTTTCTTCATATTCAAGTCTATATTTTTGAGAATATCCTTTGGCTACAAGACGCGCTTTATAACGATCAATACTGCCGTCGGATTTATATTTAATCTTATATACCCATTTACATCCAATTAAATTCATTCCAGGTTGATGTGGAACACAGGACCAAGTATTATTAGATAGAAGAGCATTGAATTCATCATCCATGGATATCTGCCCTTTTGGATCTTTGGAAGCAATAATAAAACAAGTAGGTTTAGAAGGTAAGTCCTGCATAATATTAAGAAAACACTGTGGAATAGGATGTTTTGTAGAAAGAAGAGAAAAAGGAACTTTTGGTTTGCTAATACATGATCGAGATCTGGTGATAATGGTACATTGAGGAGGAGCCGGTACAGGGGATGCTGGTGTTAATACTGTTGTACTATCTGCTTGTTCAAGATTAGGGGGTACTGTAGACACTGTTGGAGTATCTTGAAGTTGTGGATTGACCGAAGCATCTTGAGAATTTGGAATTACTTCTGTGGTAGGGACAAAAGAAGTATTACTTGATTGTGAAATATAAGTAGTTGAGAGAATTGAAGTGGTGTTTTCATCACGAGAATAAATAGGATTTGAGGAGTTTTGGTTTGGTAGGATAAATGCATTAGGAAGAGAAATATTATGAACGGGTAAGCAACTGGATAGGGAAGAATTTTGGAGATGATTTTCTGGGTGGATACGGTTGGTGTGAATGGTTGGAATTTGAATGGGAAGACCATTAAGCCAAAAATTGGTAATGGGTTCCGGAAAAGTTGTAGTTTCAGTAGTTGTTTCCGCAAAGGGAAAGAACTTCTCATCGAAAATAACATCCCGAGAAATGTAAACTCGGTTTGATATTGGTTCAAAACATTTGTAAACTTTATGACTATCATTGTAGCCTAAGAAGACGCATGATTTTTTTTTTGAATACATTTTTTTTCGACGATAGGGAACAAGAAATGGATAAAACCGACAACTGAAAACCTTTAAAAAATTATAATCAGTAGAGCGATTATAGCCTTTGGCATATGGATATGAACCTTGCAAAACTTTGGTGGAAATTCTACTTATCAAGTAGACAACAGTAGCAAAAGCATCAAGCCAAAAACATTTTGGTAGTGAACTTTGATAAAGAAGAGTGAGTCTTGTTTCTACTATATGCCGAATTTTACGTTTTGCTACACCATTTTGTTGAGGTGTATGGGGACATGAAAATTGATGGAAAATTCCGTTGGAAACTAAGTAATCACGAAGACAATGAGAAACATACTCACCACCACCATCACTCTGCAAGATTTTTATAGAAGCGGCAAATAGTTTTCAACAAGTGTTTTAAAAATTTTAAAACATTGATACACCTGTGATTTATTCTGTAAGAAATATAACCAAGTAAATCTTGAAAAATCATCCACAAGAAGCAAAAAATAGCGAAAACCAGATTTAGAGGTTACTGGAGCTGGACCCCAAAGATCAGAATGGATTTTGAATAATACTTCATTGGATTTATTTCCATTCAAGATAAAATATAGTCGATGATGTTTTGCATGACTACAACTATCACAAAGACCTTAAAGTTTGAGTTTGCTTAAAGAAATAGAGTTATTTGAGGCTAAGGAACGAAGAACTTGAAGATGAGGATGTGCTAGTCTCATGTGCCAAACATCAGCTGTAGTTTTCACACCCACATTGGCACTAATAATAGGAGTAAAAGAAGATCTAGGAAATTGATTAGTCAGAAGTTGATAGATACCACCCTTGCAGTAGTATTTTCCCTGTTACCCGGTCCTGAACAACACCATTGTAGTCAAAGGTAATAAAACAATCAAAATCTTTTGTAAGTTGAGAAATAGATATAAGGTTATTTTGAATGGTAGGGACATGAAGAACATTCTGAAGAGAAACTTTATGAAATAGAGTTTGTAAATTTATATTACCAGTATGTAGAATCATAAGGAGATTACCATTTCCCACTGCAACGTATTCTGTACCCTGATAGTTCACTCGATTCACCATTTGACTATCATTTGCAGTCATATGATGTGTAGCACCGGAGTCGGGGTACCAATGCTGATCGTAAGGAGTACCGTTGAGTTGGATCGTAGCAAATATTTGGGGAAGATACACCGCTTGGTTAGAGTGATCAAAACGATTGGGACACTGAAGGGAAGAGTGTCTATTTTTGTTACTCACTTGAAAAATTGAGTTAGTTCCATAAAACAGAAGTGGTGAACCAAGGATTGATGGTTGTGCTGTAAAACCATACTGATTCCACCTGCATAATGATTATTTCCACGTGTAAAATTATTATTTCCCCGACCATGATTTGGACATCCTCCTCGATTACCACTGCTATAACCACCACGACCACCAAGATTATAAAAATTATTATGTTGATTGTTCAGTTGGGTACGGTTGAAGTTGTTGCTATTGGTGTGGGATGAAAGATTCGTTGTCGATTGAGTACGAGCAATAAGAGTAGAAGATTGAGAATTGCTTAAAATGAGATTTTGAGAATGAAGTAGTCTTACTTCATGATTTATGAGATGAGGATAAAGCTTATCAAGGGTTGGAATAGTTTGTCTAGTTTATATAGCTGTTACAAATTGATCATATTCGGAACCTAGACCACGTAGAGTATGTTGTACAAGCATAGGATCATAAACAAGAGTAGGAGTGTAGGCAAGAGAATCAGATAGGGTTCTTATGTTTGTGAAATAGTCATTGATGGATCTACTGCCTCTTTGTGTGTGAGAAGTTGATGTGTACGAGCAGTTATTTGAGCTGTGAAAGCCTTTTCTAGGTAAGGATAAAGTTGAAGACAGGATTCGGAGGTTGGAAGTTCGAGCTAGAAGAGTTGTTGAAAAAGTAGCTTGAAGAAATTTGAGAAGGGTTAAGTCATCTTTACGCCATTGTAAGTAAGAAGGATTGGGATTTTATCATTGGTAGAGTCTAAAATTTCTTTTGCTAGGGGTTCAATGGACGAGTCTAGAAATTTTGAGAAGATAGTCGATTTGTTTCTTCCAAACAAGAAAGTTTTCATCATCAAGTTTAATGGTGATAAATTGAAGTTGTTTTTCAATATTAGGGAGATCAAAAGTTGTAGTATCAACATCCATGGGATAAGTAGCTAGCGGAAGAAAGGTTGGACTGAAAAACCTGGGAAGTAGGATACCATAAAGGAATATGAAGCTTAATCTTTTCATTGATTAACAGATGTATATATACATTCAGTATAACAATAAATCCTATATTATAGGATCTTTAGTTTAAATAGATTACAGTAGAATACATCAACTGACTACCCTGTAGAATAGGACATACACAACTGCATTTGTTATGACTCACATCTATGGTCACTACTACTTGTTGTTGATGACTTGTTCTATTATCAAATTTAGCATGTCGTATCATCCTAGCATCTCTGGCTTCTCTAGCTCTTTTAATCTTCGCATTTATAACTTTTTTGGTTCTTTCATGTTCTTTTAAATGTTCCTATAATTATTATGGTAGTCCATATTAAGTCAAAACTGATGGCATAAAAATGGAAAGATATACGACCAGATTTAGTTAAACCTACAACAAGGTCTTGATTGTTCTAAAAAATTTAATCATATGATTAAATGTTTTAGGACAATTATTAAACCTATTATAATGCAATTAATTTTATCTGCTGATGTCACTGTAATACAGTGATAAAGTCATTGGGTGATGATACTAATGACCTGGGTTCGAAACTCCTCAATACCAAATTTTTTACCGATCATCAAAAGAAAAAAGTTGAATTTTTTTTATCCTTAGTTGTTCATTTTGATTGGTTTATAAGGCAATTAGATGTCAATGATTCCTTGTTGTATGGTGATCATATGTGTGTTTTGATAAGTTAATTAATAGTTTTAAAAAAGCTTCAAGAACATGGCATAATAACTTTCCTTCTTGGTTTCAAATCTTCTTTGGCAATCACTTGTATATTTGTCATGGGTGTCAGCTGGTAGTAAGCTCCCTATTTATAGAGATAAAAAAGATAAATTTAAATCTTATGGACATGTTTTTTTTACCTTGACATTCTTTATGCCAAACAATAAAGTTTCAGAAAGGATAGTAAGGAGTCATATAATAAGGCTTTGTATATTTACATACACAATTTTAATATAAAACATAAAAAACTATTTAACTGTTAGCTCACCTTATGCCTTCTGAGCTGGGATTTAGTGTTCTCAAACATAATGCAACACTCATATACGTGGAGCTATATACAATCTTTGAATTCATATATGACTGGTGAAGAATACCATGTCATAATTTCATTTCTAAGTAGTTGTATAAAGTCTACTGTGCTTAGTCGAGCTAGCTCTTCGGGTGTAACATCTTCAACATTTGGCATTAAAGAATCTATGTCTGGTTTTTGAAGCTGAACCCACTCGTCGTATAAGATGTAACCGATAGTATTGCAAAACAGATGCAAGTAGATGTCATAATAACTAGCATACCATAATCTAGAATGTATTATATCAAAGTTTGTTGTTTGCATATCATGCTTGGGAGAGTATATTTCAACAACAACAAAAAGTGCACGAATAACTAACACAAGCTTATATAAATATTTGTAACTAAATTCATATCAAGAGTTCTAAGAAAGCAAACATGAAAAGTTCAAGATATGCATCATTTTAACTTTATAAAAAAAAACTCCGTATCATACCAAAGACTCCAATCATACCCATTTTCAAAAAAAAAAACAAAACTTTGATATAGATTACAAAGTAATAGTCCAGGAATTACTAACATAAGCTTATACATAAAATTTTAACTAAAAACATATCAAGAATTCTAAGTCAGCAAACATGAAAAGTTGAAAATATGTATTATTTTAACTTTACAAGAATTCTAAGCCAGCAAACATGAAAAGTTGAAAATATGCATTATTTTAACTTTACAACCAAGGAAAAGACTCCAAATCATACGAAATATTTATACCCATTTCATTAAAATCCAAAATTTTAAGAAATTTTTAAAATTTAAGAGAGAGTTGAAAGAAACTTACCATTGGCATTTAGTTGAAAAAATATAATTTATTATTGAAATAAACTTACGTACTTCAACAAACCTGAAAGTTGAGTTGTTGTTCTGGACCATACAAACTAAAATTCCTCATATATCTTAAAAAATTTGCGATGATGTTACCATCCGTACGGGGAACACCTTTATACTTCCTGATTTCTTTACCTAACCCTTTCTTCTAATTTTTGATTGGGATCTTAAGAATACTTGATGTGAATTTTGCTTCAGAGGAAGTTTCATCAGTAGAATTGGTAGATTGGTACTTCTTTAAAATATTTAAAATCTCATAGATGAAACTGAAGGCCTTGATAGCATCCCAAAAGATTGGATGCCTATCCATATGACCTGGATTTCTCGAAAAGAGGTGAGTGAACATAACACCCCTAATAAAACATAGAAACAAGAGATATGTAAGTATAAATTCAATTTATATATCGCCAAATAATTAGGGATCGAGAAGAATTCTTACGAGGGATCAACCAACCGTTTTAGAAGATCCAAAGCTTCCGGGTAGGTTGGCATTTAAAGAGGAATTGAACTATCCTAGCAACACCGTGATAATCTACAATATAATAAATTTTATAATTACTATTAGTATTTGATAAAAAAGGTTACAACATAGTAAAAAATATATGGGTTTCTTTCAATAAAAAAATAAAATAAAATAAAAAAGTTTACCATCATTGCAGTTAGACATATCTGCAAATGGTGTTCTTACAACACCAGTTAGTTTCACAGTTTGAATTTTGAGAGGAAAACCACCATATTGGAGAGCAACCTTACTTGGGTCAAGATTACCATGACAATAACCCTTAGTATATAGCTTTTCAATACACTGGACCACAGATCTGTATAAAAAAATAAAAATGAAAATCTTTGTCAATCCTTTATCATAATCAAGATTTCCAAGAAAGAGTAAGAAATTACCTATAAATAAGGGAAAAAATACCTATAAATAAGGAAAAAATCCTCAGTAATCTTCATTTTCTTGAGGTCTATAAATCCTTGACTTGCGGGTGAACTTTCATTTGGTAAAGATTCAAAAACCTCAGACAATAACCTATCATAATATTTAAAGATGTAGTAATAAACAAGAAGACTACCTTCTTGCTTAGTAACATAACCAATGTAATTAAGAATATTTACATTCCAAAGGAAAAAAAATTCCACTATATCTATAAGATGATTGATTCTCTCATCCAACTTCAGATCAAGAAATTTAACGATTGTTATCCGAAGTAGGTCGTAAGTACCAGGATAAGACCTACATTGATCTCTAAAGCCATCACCCAGATGGATTACAAAGTAATCAAATGCCCCATCTTCAAGAAAAAGATTGTATATGATCTTAATTGGTCTATCGGCTCCATATTTGATGCAATTTAGAACAGTTCCAGGTTCTAATGGGGCTTCTAATGTAGTTAGAGGCAATGGATGAGGATTTCTATTCGTAGACCTTTTTATTCTCCTCCTCCCACCTAATAAGGATGTTAGGATTAAACTCATTTCTCAATAAGTTTGAAGAAAAGAGAAAGAAAGTCAGATGAATACTGATCAAGATGATAAAAAAACCCTAGAGGATGTGATAAGGACGAGGGAAATATAATTGAGTTATAAGGCTGCCCCCGTTAAAAAAAGTGTATAAGAGTTCCCCCGTAATCAAGGACGAACACAAGGGAGGGCGTATGGGATCGCAGACTCCCATAGGATTTTAAAAGTAATAAATACATGTATATTCTCAGTTATTTGTAGCTTTAAACAAATTTTATTGGCACCCACATTGATGTTAATTTTATTTCTCTTTTATCTAATTGTATTCCTCATATATATAAGTATTACAAAAAAAAAGTTTAAACAATCATGAAAAACTCGTTAACATTAACGTGCTTATATTATCTTAATATGTTTATTATATGCATTAATACTAAGTTAAAAATAAGAACGTGTCTTCATGTGTTTAAATCATAATTTTTTATGATATGAATTTTATTTTTTGCATAGGGAAGTTATTGAACCGATTTAACAACTTATCCCGTTTTTTGGGGCATTTTAAAATTTCCCTACCTTCCCTATTTAACAGCCAAACATAGTTAAAGTAGTGGGATCATCCTGATGTGTATATTTAACAATCCATCTGGAAAGTATTTCCACCTTATAAAATACATAAATTCCCTTATTGGAAGCGGGTTAGAGATCGTGTTTTTAGTATCGTCCTATGTTGGGACACAACAAGCAAAATTAGAGATGTAAATAACCATTGTTAAACAGAAAGGGGCAATGGTACGATCATGTTAAAGGAAGAATTGAGAGTAAGTTCAAAACAAAAATATTGATATAATGCGAGAACATTTAATTATCATGATGACTAAAATTAAAGAAAACATGTTTCTGGTTATCCTGATCTCTAAATTCTGCCACAAGTGTGTTTGGGTTTCCATTCTGAGCGATTAGTTTCTGTTAGTTGAAGTAAATGGGGAAGAAGAAGCTGAAATCGGTTGTTGAGCTTATGGTAGTGGAAGAAATAGTAAAGATGAAGACTGATACATCTTCAAGAAGGTATAATTTCATCAAACCCTAACTACTTAACTCTGTTTTGTTGTTACAATTGTTCAATATTTGTTCTTATTTGATGGGGGGATTTCTTACTTGAATAAATTAGGGTCTTTTATTTGGAGCCTTACAAATTATCATTTTTTAAAATCGATTTTGAAATTGGGGTTGACAATCTAGGGTTTTTTAAAATTGATTTGAAATTGGGGTTTTCAATTTAGGGATTTTCAGTTTGGGGTTATTAATGGTACTTGTTTGTTAGTGAAAATATGTATGCTGTTAGTGAAAATGTGTTTTTATTAGTTAAATGGTCTTTGTAGGTCTGTTAATTACTTTATTAGTTAAGATGTATGTATTTTTTTTAGTGAAAATGGTATTTGTTAGCGAGGCCTTTATATTATGTTAATGAATCTGCTAATGAAGATGTATGTATTTTGTGTGCTTGACCAATAGTACTTTGTTGGTCAGTTACATTAGTGAAGATGATATGTGTTTGTGTTAATATGATATGATCTTTGTTAGTGTGGTTTAGGTCAAAATGATATGCTATGTCTTAATGTGTATGTTAGTTATAATATGTTATCTGATAGTTTGCTGAACTTGAGTGCATTATTTTTGGAAAAAAGAAGTGGAAAATATTTTGCTTCATAAAGTTAGTGACTGGTAAGATATATAATAGTTAGCCAACATCAATTCGGAGTTACTTAATAAAAGATTATATGTTTAGAATCTTTATTTTCACATGAATTATATGAACATATGAGGATCAAGTTTGAGTAGTATAAAATTGACCAGCTTTGTAAGAAAGCTAGGTTTGAGGATATTGTGCTAAGGGATAAATATGGCAGATCAGTTTTCACTTTAGTTCGAAATTTAGTCGAGCGTTGTACAAGTTAGGAAAAAATCTTAAAGCATCCTTGAGTTGAATTTCTTAAAGTGGCAAACAGGAGTAAATGATGAGTACATTGTTCTCTTCTCCATGTCGTGTATATAATGATAACATGTTATCTGTGTTAGCATGTTATGTTAGAACTGTACAAAACAGAGCACTAGCAGAAATTCTCCAAGAAATTAGTAGTACCGTACGTATGGAATTCAAATGACGTTTTGCTAATGGAAAATATGAGGTCGATGAAGATTCTGATATCGATGATGATGAAATATTAAAGAATGGGGTAAATTGAATAATATCGTGGAAGACCCAATTGAGTTGGCCACGGAATATCATAATGACGTTGATGCCGATATTTTGGTTGAGACAGAAACTGATGAAGATCGGTTAAAAAGTTTGATAAAGGACCACAATACACAAGAGGTAAATAATTAGTTGGAGTTATTTAAGAACAATGAGGATCCCATAATACAAGAGATACACAATTCTATATTCATTGATCCTCCTCCTCTAATCGAAGTAGTTTCTCAAGAAGTTATTAAACCAACTTTTAGGAAAATACTTCACTTCGGATTTGAGTTATGTGCTTCCAAAGTTTTTATGGATTATTTTGCTTCTAAGTATCCACCATTAGAAATGCTTGATAATAACAATGTGCAGGTTACCCAAGTGGAACCCACTGAAGTTTTTGAATTTTATGTTTTATGTATACTTCCAAGTGTAGAAAGGACTAAGTATGGGGTAACTTTCATCTGATAATGGTTTCACTAATACTATCTTATTCTAACATTTGTGTGAAGATGTTATTAGAATTTCTAATTGTTATCTGGATAGATCCTCAGATTTTTAGACTGTTGATGTACGAACGATAACCAGAGGTCAGGCTGAGGACGTTAAACCAAGCGCTGAATGGGAAACAACCCATTAGTTTCGCATTTCTATATTTTTTTTCTTATATTATAGTTTTCATATCATATTAAGAATTTCCCACATTGGTTTTACATTAGAGGAATCAATTTACATTGAGGACAATGTAAAGTTTAAGTGTGGTGGAGTGATTAAGCATATAAAGATTTTAGTATTCACTTTCGTATGTAGAATTTTTAAACTTTTTGTGCATATTTGCATGAAAAACTCCAACTTTTAGAGATTTTAGAGTCACTTAGTATACTTCTAGCTAAGCCTACATACGGAGTTCTTACCGAAATAATCGAACTTAGAAGTAATAGAGAACGACATTCGGGTTTCTTAGTTACTGAGAGAATTAGTGGACTTAACCATGTCGGTGGCAAACTAGGTGCTTGAAAGAAAACTATATTAGATAAGCTAACTAATCATTAGTGGAGACTATAACTATTGTTACAACAATCGAGGCACCAAACCTTCAATTCTTTGTAACTTTCTAAAATTGTCCTTTAGAGTGTGTGTTATCCTACATAATTCTGGGTAGAATGATGAGCTACCCAACTTCGCACCAATTTCAGCACTACTTTTTGATCTCTTGAGTGTTATTTCTTCAATCACGAGGGTGCCATCAGTTTTTCTAACTTACAACATTTCTTGTAATCTTGTTTGCAGTTAGCACCATTCTCTCTCTCAACAATAATAGGTCCATCATCATCAGCAAGCAGAGCATCACAAATTCGAAGGAAAGTTGAAGACGTTCAAGGTTTACAAGCAACGGTACAAGAAAGAGCAAATTTTATATTCAAGTGAAGCAACAAGATAAAGAGACATGACAAAGACTTATGTACAAGAGCGAAGGAAATCAAAAGATGAGAGTTAGTGAAGTTTATGATATTGAGACAATACAATTTGTGAAGAATCAAGTGGTAAAGTCCTTATCCCACGTCCATAGTAGTTTCATTTTTCATTTTATTTTCAGTTTGTATTTTATTTTCTTGTCTCAAAATAAAATACAAAATAAATAAAACAAAAATTATTAGTTGAAATATAATAATAATAATAACCACAGGTAGCTACCTCAGCTGGTCATCCCCGCTCTTCACAAGTTTGATGCGATTCAGGAGGTCCCAAGTTCGAAACACCGATGGCACAATACTGCAAAATTTGACATGAAAGGTAGTGTTAACTTTCCCCCTTACGACATAATCATCCCCCATATCCACTTCGGATCCCTTGGATGGTTCCATATGAGGCTCGCTGGTAGGCTGGCACGACAACCTGTTCAACTACTACCGTATACGTCTGCAATCCGTGTGATAAATTCAAAATTCATATAATCACATATAATAATAATAATAATGACATGAAAGCCGGGAATCAACCTTTCTTCATCCTCTATACCATCTTCATCCAAACCTAGTTAACCTACAAATATCCTAGTTCCTCCCAACATTTCCATCAAAACTCAAGAATAATTTTAGTAATTCTACATTAGTTACAGGAAAATTTCATCATTTTTTTAAGGTAGTTACGACAGTTACTACCTTAAGTTTCTAAATTCCAAGAACAAGATTCTCTCAGGACGCCACTTTTTCGCCCATAACTTCGCAAGCATCATCTGAATCTCAAGGAGATACTATCTTCCAATGTCCATTCAAATTTTTATATGGTTGTTGTAATAGCGTTGGGAGAAGAGGGTTGGTTCGAAGTTCTTTCTTCAGGTATTTAAATGATAGGCACTTCACCAATGATGAATGCAAAGCTACCTGCAGGGAAAAAATAAGCAATAATGTTGAGATTTACAGGGCCTGGGAAAGTGTTTTAACACAGTTACAAATGTGGTTGTGTTTCAGATGCCTCCATTTGCATGCATGGAAGAGACCATGCCGCTTACATGATGGTGACATCACTGCAGGTCCTTTCAATGGCATAGATGCAGATTTCCTTATTTATGGAGTTAACAAGCCTATTGTAGACACTATTGCACCAGAAGTAGCAGAAGCGATTGAACCCCCACCCTGCCTCTCCTTGGATCTGCTTAATAAGGCCTTTCAATGCCAGATTCCTACAATTGCTAGTATCCCTGCACCTTGATGGGCTGAGAGCTCAACACTTACTAGATGCACTAAGTGGGGCTGCTGCATCTGTTGTTGATGAATTATTGGCATCTATTAATGGAGTAATCAACTTGCTGTTGGCTGGTAAATGTCTCACCTCTCTTGGTGAATTTATTGCTACTGATCACCTTACTCCACTTGTTAAACCTAATGGAGGTCTTAGGCCTATTGCAGTAAGCACTATTTGGAGAAGGTTAGTTTCTAAATTGGCAGCAACTTATGTGGGCAAGGAAATGTCTACTTATTTAGGAGATCACCTGTTTGGTGTTGGCATACCAAGAGGAGGTGAAGGTATATTGCACTATGTCAACAAACTCATGGAGCTTCATGGTAACTACAACAATATGTCAATGTTACTCATTGACTTTATTAATGCATTCAACCTTGTCGATAGATCTGTCTTAATCAAGGAAGTCAGAAACAAATTCCCTAGTATTGCTAAACGGGTTGAGCTATGTTATGCCAAGCTTGCAAGACTCTACTATAGGAACCATGTTCTATCTTCGTCTCAAGGGGTTAAACAGGGTGACCCCCTTGGACCTTTGCTCTTTGCTTTGGTGCTACATCCCTTAATTCTCATAATAGCCTCCTTGTGCAAGTTGAGTCTTCATGCCTGGTACTTAGATGACGGAACAATCATTGGGGACACATTAGAAGTTTCTAAAGCTCTAAAAATTATTTAAGTTGAAGGTGCAGAAAGAGGATTGCTTCTTAATGTCAACAAGACCGAGTTATTCTGTCCTACTACATATCCCCGTATCAATATTTTGGCATGCTAGGAGGACATGTTAGTCTCGACAACTAGTTTTGTAGTGAAATTTTTATGCACATAGTCAACAAAAAAATCCAATTGATGCACTCTATCAGAAAGTTGCAAGATCCACAAAGTGAATTGCTTTTGCTTCATAATTGTGTGGGTGTTTCTCGATTATATTTTACTATGCGCACCACCAGTCCAACTGCATTACAACAAGCCAAATCTGTTTTTGACTTGCATCTTTTTTAACATTTAAGACAAATTATAACAAGTGATTGAGCAGTTTATGGTGGTTTGGGTATCTATACTATGACTGATACAAGCCATTATTGCTACCCAGCCTCCTTCATATAAACTAAGCAACTGCAGAATGCTATACTGGACCCCTTAATCATCTCAAAGCCAAGCCACAGTTATCAGCATGATTTACACAATTTCACACACGTATGTGGTCTACAACTCATAATTTCAACATGGATGAAAATTCCCCCCATCTAATGCAAACACTGGCAGTAATTTACTTCAATGTTGTTTTAAAAGAGTTACCTATCAAATTCACTATGATAGACCGAGATTCAATACTGCTTAAATCCAGAAAGTTAAAGCATGCTCAAGGTTCTTTTAGTTATGCCCATTAGTGGGCTAAACCAGTATATCGGGCCACGACAATTTAGCTCAATACTGTGTTATAGGCTTGGTATCCCCCTATTTAATAGTGACAGTCTTTTCCAAAGCTGTAACAGGGCAATGGACATCTTTGGAGATCACGCACTTCACTGTGCAAGTGATGTTGGGCTTAAGTTTCGTCATGATCTTGTTAGGGATGTTACTGTAGACACATGCTATAAATTTGGTGTTGCAGCTAGAAAAGAAGTATCGTTCGGCTTTTTGTCTGATAATGATAATGTCTTGAGGCCCGTAGATATTTTGGTCTAGAACTGGGAGAATGGTCAAGATGTGTGCTTCGACGTCACAGGTGTTTCACCTTTTACTGGTGGAGGACCTCGCACTTTTACACCCGTGCGTGCCATTTTCAACGCTATTATTTGAAAAACGGAACAAATACACCACTATGGTTACGGTTTTGGTATTTTGGCTTTTATGACTCTTGGAGAACTTGGAGAGGACCTGATCACCTTTTTGAAGAGACTGAAAAATTGTCTTGACAAACATGATGCTAATGTCCGAATAGGTAGTTTCCTTTTCCATAAAATAGGTGCAGCTATTCAAAATGGTGTTGAAGCCTAGCTTGTCGCTAGGATACCCACCAACTTCTTGTAAACTGTTCTTTGTTCTTCAATAAAATCTTTTTTTATAATAATATAATAATAGTAATAATAATAATAATAATAATAATAATTAAGATAATTAAGAAAAAAAAGAGAGACAAGAGAAATTTGTTATTACTTTAGTTTGTATTCAGGTCTTCCTCGCCTTATCTGTCTAGGAATTTTAATAAAGCCGCAGGAAGAAGAAATATATAAAGAAGTTTCAAGCAACAAGGAATTGAGGAAAAGAGTTACAATTTTCAAGGTTTTACGAAGTTCAAAAGTTCATCATCAATAGTTGAAGACCGAAAACGTTTTTATTGGACACTGTGAGAGTGGTGCTAATTGTAGATCGGACGACAAGGTAAGGCATTCTCATCCTCACATAGTGGTTGATTACCTTTCTTAGAGATCATCAGAAGAAAAAAAACGGATCTTTTCGTCCTTCATTTCTATGGGGTAGCAAAATATAATTCAGAAGGTTTTCCCTTCCCACCATTCAAAGTGTGCAGGATTTCTATCTTTTTTCCTGCCTGCACACGTGAGAAGCATAAAGTGCGTCTTCAGGGTGCAATTTCATAAAACCCTATTGATAAGGGAGAAGTCTAGGAGAAATTCTTATTCAATCGTTATCGAGGCTGATATTTTTTATTATGGCATTTATTTCTCCTACTCAGTGATTAAGCATGAAGATAATGTTCTTTGATATTTCTAACTTCTTATTGTTAATGTGCAAGAACTCTATGTCTTCGTATCTCTTTGAATACATGTGCTTTGAAGTATTTGGAAGTTGAAATTTAGGTTTTGTAGGTATACCTCTTGTAAACCCTCACGAGAGTATAAATCGTACATTAGGGACTTGTTGCACATGCTAAGTGCAACTGTGATTCCTCCGAAAGTGAGTTATGTTTTAGTTTAGATACGTAGTTTGCTCGAGGACTAGCAAAAGGAAAGTATGGAGAAATTTGATAGGTTGATGATCTACATGTTTTGAGTGTCAATTCCATACTTTTTTTAGTTATACTTCTTGCATTATATCTTGTATTACTCTTGTTTTCCATTTTGTTTCTCATGTTAGGACGATTCAACCAAAAGAAGTGGAAATGACATTAAAAGTACCACGGAAGTGAAGTGCTATAAGTGAAGAAAACTAAAGAAAATTAAAGAAAATTAAAGAAAATTTAAACTCATTCAAATCCAGGAATTCTTCTCATCACCTGGTATATAATTGAAAGACAAAGCCAACGCGAGAAGAATGAGGCCATTCCGAGTTCGTATGAAGAAGTTATGAGCAAAACCCTGAAACCAACTTGGGTTTGATTTCTGTTGGGTCTTATTGGGCCTGCGCGGGAGAGAAAGAAGGGAAGCATTTTGGACTTGCCTTTAACGTGAAAATTATGGGTTTTGATCGTTTTTGAGGAGGTTAAGTGTCCTAATTGGATAAGGATCAAAAGGAGGTGAAAGAGTTTAATGATATTAGCTTTCCTAATTGGATAGACATCAAGAGGAGGTTACCAAAGCCTTTATAAAGGAGAGCCTAGATACAATTTTCTACACAACTTCTCCACAGAAAAGAGAGCAAATTTTGGTTTACCCCTTTAAAGGGGGGAACTAGGATATTTTCTCTTTTTCTTCCCCTTTGTTCTATTCTTCAATATTTTTCATGGGTTTTAGTAAACCTTTCATTTTCATTATTTCTTTTTATCGTTTATGTTTTACTACGTATAACAATTATCTGATTGTGTTCATGTAATATGATTTAGTTGTTTGGGTATGTTTAAAATCACGAATTAAATATCCTTAATAAATTGTTTATAGCTAATTAGGAATTTTACATCAAGAACCTAATAACTAGTAGTAATTTGTGATTACTAGCGGTGTGAATCGTAAAGGAAAACACAAGTAAAACTTGACCTAGGTTGAATATAACACGATTGTGTTTATATTACCTATGAATAACCCGTCTCATAGAATTTAAAGTTTTTCTCAAATTGAGTCTCTTAGCGTTAAATCATTGGGTTATTTGTTGAAACATAATTCATATATTAGCGATTGCAGTATACATTGACATATTGTGACAGACCGAAAAATTCTGGCTCCGACGCTATGCGCTGGGAAAGCCAGAACTCCCCGATGCGCCACTCGAATGACAATGTTCATGCCTTAAATCTTCACTTTCGCTAGACAAATGCAGGTCAATTTAGCCTTTCCAAGCATGCTTTACAAGCATGGTACTCGAAACGTAGTTTCCATATGTTGCTTTAACTATTCCAAACTTACCCTTGTTTTGCAAAGGGTGCAAGGCCATAAAGGCTAATGATGATGCCATCAGTATGCATAACCTACTTACCATCGTTTCACAAGCATAATTCATTCCTTGGACTAGTTCCTAGGCCATTGGAGACAAATTTTTTGATTCCTTAACTCTGCTTCGACTATACGCTAGGTGCGTGCACTGATCTTTCTCTTGCCAAGAGTGCAATAACCAGGCATAAGCCATTCTCGCCGTACAGATTGATAGGAAATATGAACATCCAGTAAATGGACTGCAACTACCTCATCAAGTGTGGCAACAATCATCTCTTTCCTAGCATTGCCGAGGAAGATGGTATGAGTTACCAAAATGTTATCACAATCACCTCAAAATTAGATGATATGAACGAAAAGGTGCTGGACCATAAATGCATTGCATTGCGGCTGCCTACATACCCAACTCGTACCTTGAAGGGATCAATCATGACCGTAGGTCATCCGAAGGGTCATTTCGAATGGGACAAACAACTTAAGCCTATTAAGGCAAAGCCAACATCGATGCCAAGGGACAATCGTTTGAAAGGATATGCTTAGTGATAAGTACATATTTTACATATTTAGAGTGTCAATTTCATTCACTTATTTGCTAGATTTCTTGTGAATTATTGTATATTACGTTTGCTTTTGTTTATTAATCTTTTATTAGGTGGAATCATCCAAAAGAAGTGAAATGTCACTTAATTATACAAGAAAAAAAGTGTTATGTAGAGAACGGAGAAATGAAGCCAACGAAGAAAGAATGAGGTCATTCCGACTTCGTATGAGAAAGTTATAAGCAAAACAAGAACTAAGGGCAAATTGGTCATTTACAGGGAAAATGCTATTGGATACCCATCGTACGATAAGGGGCAGACATATTTCAAGAGAACTACTAAAGGCGTCTGTGCTTATGCTAAGGGTTGTATAATATTTGAATTTTGTTAACAGCACCAGCCAAATTACTTAGAGCTGCCGTTATTTTCTCCCAACTTCAAACCCGAGAATTGTGTTCGAAATAGAGTTTGGAAGTTTGATTATTCTATGACGTTGTTGAGTGATGGAGGTGTCAGTAATGCTCAAATGGAGATTGGATAAATTAGGGTTGTAGTTGAAGAGTGGTGCTCATGAATAATAGCTGTGATGAGTGTAAATACCAAATCTTTGCCATACACGTGTTCAATATCAAAGAAAGACTTATCAAATTTCGATTACTCAAGAAACATCAGATCAAGACCTAAAAGTTATTTTTCATATCCCGAAGAAAAATCAACGGTTCAGATAAGTTCAACTGACAGTTAATCAATAAGACAGATGGCGCAAGCTTGGCAGAAACAAGGTAGATATCACATACCTGACACCTTTACTGCATGAGAGACACGTATCGATCATGCAGACTGTTGGACAAAAAAAATCGAAGTATGATGTATTTTTCCGTAAGCTACATAATACTTTTTGTAGTGTGAAGAACACATGTCAACCATGCAGAGTGTGGGATAAACATGATACAGATAGATTCAAAGCATGACACATCTTTCCCACATACCACGTGCCAAACATGTAACAACCCAGAAAAGATTATATGGTCCACAACTCAATATACTCACACCATAATTACATGAATAATTACGTAGAGGAATCTATTTAGTCAAGCCAAGAGGAATGACCGCAAGGAAGGTGCGATCCGCCCAACATATGATTAGATAAAATAAAGAAGACCCGCACGAATCGCGAAACACGCAAAAAAGTGTATGGGACAAATAACTAAGAGGATTAAGGTAAGATCAAATAGATGGACGAATAAGATTTTGTGGGACCCTTATAAAACACTATAAATACTGGACTCTAAAACTGAAGAAGGGGTCGGAAAAATACGGAAGAAGAAGATAAAACCAAGTAATTTAAATAAGATCCAAACTAGAAAAATTGGATTAGGTAAGGTTTTGTATATTGTTTTGATCATCATATGTAATCATTCAATAAAGGATATTTTTAAGCAAATCTTTTTATTATTAATTGAATTTAAAATATCTTTTAAAATAATTCATTTATTTGATTGTGTTACCGTATTTTCGGTAATCACAATTTGGCGCTAGAAATAGGGAGGTAGTAAAGAATTTATTCTACCTGATTTCAATCCTATATTTTTCTTTTCTTTTCAATGGTAAATCTCAAAAACTTTACAAATCAATTTGTAATCATATAACTTTTATAAGGGTTAGATTATCCCTATATCAATTGAGGTTTTGTTTCCTTTTTTCATTGATTAATATCTTAAAATCACTGTAATATGAATTTTAAGATTATTATATATTTATATTTCATCCGATTTTCTATATTATTTTAACTATTGATCTAAATTTTTTTGATCAAATATTTACTTGAATCATATTCAAATTCCAACTTATACTTTGATTCCAAGCAAATTTGTATTAATTTTAAATCCTTTGATATCGAATCATTATTTCAAATTCAATTTTTACATCATTTCATGTAAATATAACCTATATGTTGATTCCTAAATTATTACTCAAATTGTTACTCTGATTGGATTAGGGATAAACAACGGAGATGGAAAAATCAAAAGAGATAATCACCAACAATCAGAATCTAAGTACAGAGATTCCTACAACACCAAGAATAATAACTCGAAGTCAGACAGAAAAGATTAATTTAACGGTTAAAATGGTAAATGGGAGATCCAATGAAGAGATTGAGCAAAATAGGATTCACGAAGTTGAAGAAATAAAGGAACAATAAATAATACAGTTCATGAGAAAGTACAGATTGATAAGAAAAAATCTATTCTTGCAGCTAACACCATAAGAAATCTTGTAAATCAAGCAGCAAACGCTGCGAGGAATATTATTGACTCCCAAGAAGTAGTAGAAGAATCACGAGGTCCACAAGACCTCAACCCCTATACGGAATGCCCCACAATAGAAATAAAGATACTGAAGTTGTGGTTGTTATTCCATTATAAACAAAAGAATTAGAAAATGATGATCAATTCCAAGAAACAAACAGAGTGAGGAAAACACAAAGACTATGAGATAAACTAGTGGAATCCAATAACCCCAAAGATCAACCAAATAGTAACAACAAAACTGTGGGACAACAACAAGCAGAAACATTTCAAAGTAGAATTGATCTTTTCATTCAACTATTTGCTGAGCTATATGAGATGCGCAAGAGTCAACAAATTCATGCAGAAACAATTACACTTATGGCAAAAAAGAACCAAATCCTCAGGGACAAAATCAATCATAATACTGAAGTACCAGTTCCACAATCGTATAGACAAGAGGAAAATTTCAAAGGTCCTGCAGAAAGCAAATTTGGAATTAATAGAGACCAAAGAATAATGGTAGTTGAACCAATAGATGAAACATAGGAACAATTACACCAGGAAAAACAAGATCAATTTCATGCACAAGAAAAATCAGATTATTATAATTGTGAACCAAGAAAACTTCAAGATACAAAATTGAATAAAGGTCTAGAGGATTTAGAAGCAATAAGAGAAGAAATAAAGTCATTAAAAACCAAACAAGAAGGTGGATGTTTGGATGAAGTATTAAAAGAAGCAGGTACAACACCACTCGCCCCACATCTTGCATTTGCAATCATTCCAACAAAGTGTACTCTGCCTAATTTTAAATGTTATGACGGGACTAAACACCCTACAACTCATTTAAAATATTACAATCCTAATGTGGCCCGTCAGGAACAAGATGATGTGGTTATGTGCAGATATTTCCCTTCAAGTTTAAAAGGATCCACACTGACCTGGTCCGAAAATTTACATAAAGGAACGATTCATTCACATGCACAATTGACCCACAAATTCCTAGAAACTTACATGTACAATAAACCCGCAAATGCAGGGATGGATAAATTATTTGCTCTTATATCATGGTCAGAGGAAACTATTCGGATCGATGGCAATCGATTTGTCAAGCAACGGGAAATGTCAGTTCAGATATCACCATCAACTGTTACAAATGGGGAATATCCAACCGCATGAGTCCACTTTTCGTAGATATTCACGGAGCAAATCCAAAAACTGAAGGGGAATTAAGAATGATTATTGAGAAACATGTGAGACTCCAAGATATACAAAGGCAAAATCCAAGAGCAAGTTCACAAAGTTTATTAACCACACATAAAACTAATTCTGCTAAACCAACATTAAGCTCCAGGAAATGCATCAAGAAACAAATTCCCTCTAATGACTCCAAACAAGGAAAATGCGATGATGAAAGAAGATTCAATAAACCATTTGAAGATCGAGTCTACACTAAATTGAATACCGGATATTCTTGAATTTTGAATTCAATCAAGAATATACAAGATTTTGAATGACCATGGTCTAAAGGAAAACAACCTCCACATACAGAATATTCCAAAGACTACTGTGAATATCATTGTTTTTACGGTCATGTTATAAACAAATGCAGAAATTTGAAGTATACAATTTCAAAAGTTAATTGATACATGGGAATTAAAAGAATTTCTTCATTTACCTGACCCTCCAACAAGACCGTGCCTTTATAAAATTGTAAATATCCCGCAGACTAGTCGAACAATAAATACAATCTCTCATCTAAAATATAACCAATTGTCTATAAATGGAAAAATTAAAAAAATACTGAGAAAAAGAGTCGACGATCATGAAATGTTAAAAATTACGAGGAGAGTCTCAGAAGTATGAGAAGATTGGAAGGTAGCACCGCTAACTTTCTCAGCCAGTGAAGTTGATCAAGAAGTTGAAACGCATAATGATCCATTTGTGTTCACCTTACCAATGTCAGGATAGAATGTAAAAAAGGTTCTCATGGATGGAGGAAGTTCACTCAATGTATTATTCTATGATGCATTTCAAAAAATGAGGCTTAAGGATAATAAACTTATGCCTTCTTGTTACGTTATTTATGGGTTCAACGGGACAACTTCGAAACCAAAAGGAGAAATTTTACTTGAAGTCATGGTAGGAACAATAAACATTCTTACCAAGTTCAGTGTAGTAGAAGCACAGTCTCCATATAATGCAATTATTGGAAGGTATTGGGTACATCGCTTGAAAGAAGTAACTGCAACCTATCATCAACATTTACGATTTCCAACACCACAAGAAGAAATGGAAATTAAAAGAGATCAAAATATTGCCAAAGCATGCATTTCCACAGAAACACAAATGAATGAAGAACGACCCAAATAGAACAACGGAAAAAGAAAGAACGAAAAATCAAAGCCAAAGAAGAAACTATTAATCAATACATGGTTGAAACCATAAGAAAAAGTCTATCAGGTGTTAATCTTACATACGAAGAAGATAAATCAAAGATTGAATCAAGTAACGACCCATCCAAATAAAAATGAAAGGGGGTTCCTCCACTTTTAGGAGCCCGCAAACCAATTTTTCAGCAATTGAAGAAACAAAAAATGTCAACATAGGGACAGAAGAATCACCAAAGATGATTAAAATTGGAGCTTTGATGGAACCAGAAAGGGAACATGATTTGTTCATTTTACTCAAAGAATATGTTGATATTTTCTCTTGGAAAATGGGAGATATGCCAGGTATTGATCCAAATATTGTTCGTCATGAACTACGTATACAACCATGCATAATTCCATTCCGACAACGAGTACGCAAGGTAGCCCCAGAATATCATTTATTTGTCGAAAAGGAACTTAAGAAGCTTTTGGATGCGGGATTTATTCGGGAAGTGAGATACCCAACTTGGATATCAAATATGATGATTGTACCAAAGAAGAATGGAGGAGTCTAAATCTGTATAGAATTCAACAATTTAAACAAAGCATGTCCAAAAGATAGTTATCCGCTCCCCAGCATTGACCAATTGGTAGATGCAGTTGAAGGACATGAAAATTTATCTTTTATGGATGGACAATTAGGATACAATCAAATTGCATTAGCCGAAGAAGATCAAGAACATACTGCATTCTTTACTCCACGTGGCTTATATTGCTATACCAGAATGACATTTTGATTAAAGAACGTGGGGGAAACATATCAACGACTCGTAGATGCAACTTTTAAACCATGGATAGGCCGCACATGGGAGGTATATGTAAATGACATGCTTGTAAAAAGTAAACTTTCAAAAGATCATCTCCAGGACTTGAAAGAAATTTTTGAAGCCCCGCGCCAATACAAAATGAAGATCAACCCCTATAAATGTACTTTTGGAGTTACATCAGGAAATTTTTTAGGATACTTGGTTACTAAAAATGGAATTGAAGTTGATCCAGCCAAAATCCAAGCAATTGTTAATATGCCCTCTCCAAGAAATGTCAAGGAAGTTCAGACGTTAAATGGCTGCTTAAGTGCACTTAAAAGATTCATTTCAAGATATTCTGACAAGTGTAAACCATTTTTTGATACTCTGAAGAAAAGGAGCAAAATGAAAACTGCGAACGCGCTTTCCAAAGCATAAAAGATTACCTCGCAACAATTAAAGTATTACAAAAACCAGAACCAGAAGAGGTATTAGCTTTATATATAGCCGCAACAGAAGATGTTGTGAGTGCGGTACTGGTACGAACAAATGAGAAAGTGGAAAAACCAATATATTACATCAGCAAAACTCTTAATCAAGCAGAAAGAAATTATATCAAGATTGAACAACTGGTGCTTGCATTAGTTTTTTCCACACAAAATATCCACTTATTTCTTAACACATTATGTTCGGCTACCAAGCAAAGCTCCATTAGAATCTGTGTTGAAGAATGCAGAAAAAGTAAGGAGAATAACAAAATAGAACATACAATTAGAACAATTCCATATTCTATTTGAAATACAGACTGCTCAAAAATCACAAGTTTTGGCATATTTTCTTGCGGACTTACCTTTGGATGATGGATCTGAAGTTCAAAATATGCCAGGAGCAGAAGAGGATGAAGATGATTTCCAAGATATTTTAGATTCTGTCAATTCCCACATATGGGAAGTGTTTGTTGATAGAGTACGAAATAAACACAGAGCTGGAATAGGAATCGTGATTACTACTCCAACTGGAGATCGAATGGTACAAGCATTTCGTTTGTAATTTTGGGAGCATACAAATAACATAGTGGAATATGAGGCTGTGGTTCATGCTCTTAGACTCATCAATAGATTAGGAGTAACTGATGTTCGTCTCACAAGTGATTCGAAATTGGTAATTCGACAAGTAGAATTAAAATATCAAGCTTTTGGTGAAGATCTGACAGTGTACAAGAATTTAGTTCAACAACTGGCATCTCAAATCCCGACCATCATTTTTCATCATCTACCTAGAGAAAAAAACCGTCATGTTGACGCCTTAGCATATATTTCATCAATGCTGAAAGACCAAAGCACCTCGATAATTAAAATTGGACGAATATAAGAACCATCCATCAAGGTATAATCATTTGTAAATTTGGAAGAAGAGGTAGGTGAAGATATTGAAGATGAAGTCATCCAAGATGATGCAACTCTTCCACGAAAATCAGAAGAGGAATTAATTACTGAAAGAAGATTGGATGCCACCATTATATCAATATCTACAAAATGGAATACTGCCCGCAAACACAAAAGATGCAATAAAAATTCAATCTAAATCTGTAAATTATCAATTGCGGGACGAATTTTTATACCGCAGGTCATTTCTTGAACCTTTGCTTCGATGTTTATCAAGGCGTGCATGACAATGTATTCTTACTGATATTCATTATGGAGACGCAGGGAATCATAATGGAATACACTCACTTGCACTCAAAACAAGAATGCAAGGATATTATTGGCCATATATGAATAAAGATGCGGCTCAACTAACAAGAAGGTGTGAAGAATGTCAACGTTTTGCTAAAAGAATCAAAACTCCTGCAATAAAACTGAATTTTGTATTGAGTCTGTGGCCCTTTGTAAAGTGGGGAGTGGACATAGTTGGACCTTTAGTGGAAGGCACACAGAAAAGGAAATATTTGTTGTAGCAACTACTTATTTCATTAAATGGGTCGAAGCAAAAGCTCTAACCCGGATCAGAGATATTGATGTTTTTAAGTTCCTATTTGAAGACATAATTTGTAGATTTGGAATCCCGACGGCTATAGTCTCTGATAATGGACAACAATTGCAAGGAAAACATATTGATATGCTTTTTGAAGTATTTAATATTCAAAAGAATAAGTCCACTCCTATTTATCCTCAAAGCAATGGTCAAGATGAAGCAACAAATAAAACCATGGTATGAATCTGAAAAAGACTCTAGATGGACATTATAAAAGATGGTGTGAACAACTTCATAATAATTTATGGGATTCTCGTACAACAAGGAGAGAAACAACTGGTGAATCACCATTTCTTCTTACTTGCGGAGCAAAAGAAGTTATTCCCACTGAAATCATCTTACCAACTACAAAGACAGAAGCTTGGAAAAAGAATTTAAACACAAATTTACTGCTTGAAAAATTAGATGATTTAGAAGAAAGAAGAGAGACGGTGCTCCAGAAAAAAATTATCAAAGAAGATTAGCCAGAGAGTACAACAAGAAAGTAAAGTTTCGAAACTTTGTGGAAGGACAATATGTACTACGCCGAATCCCCGAATACCAAAGAGACAAAAAAGAAAAGAAATTTGCACCCACATGGGGAGGACCCTATATTATTCATGATATTACGGGAAAAGGATCATATCATCTACGGAATATGAATGGAAAAGTGTTGCGGTATCCTTGGAATGCACAATACCTAAAGCCATATTATCCATAAAAAAATAAAAATGGATCATGCAACAACAACTTCAATATCACAAAAATGTGTTATCACACCACATTGCTTCATACTAGGTAAAGCATGAAAATTGCAATCTCTAAAGAAAAATCCATGTAGATGTCTATGAGTGTATGAACAATGGATATTTCGTAAGCAAGAGATGCCTAACATGACATTTTATTTATTGTGAAAACAAGTGTAATATTTATACTGCTTTCACAATTGGGACTGCATTGTTAACTTCCTTTTCGCCAAGATGAAGTTGATCGTCTAATGTACCCTTAAAGGTAACTCAAGGTATATCTTTATCTTGTAGTTTCTCAATTCACACTCATTACAAAATTCAATTGAATGCTTATGTTTCTAAGATTAAAATACTAATATATATATATATATGTTCAAAATATTTCGCAGGTGTTACATTGTACAAATCAAAAAGAAGCACACATTCGCACCAAAAGATGAAAAGAATTTACTAAGGGGCAGCGGGACCAACACTTGGAGAAGGATAATTTGGAACGTCTTTACGAAGATATTTTTTGGTAAATCCATCCTCTTACACTCTATCTAAAGTACTATTTATTGCTTTAGCTACTCCTATAGCAGCTTCAGTTTTTAACCAAACAGTTTTGGCGTGTGCAATTTCAAGCTCATGATTTAGTTTATTCACTTGACCCGCAACTTCCCTCGCCCGTACTTCCAACGCAGAAGCTTCATTCTTCCAATATTTGACCTGACCTTTTTGAATTGTCAATTCATGTGCGTCATTATCATCTCTACTAATCTCAAGCTTCAGATCTCCCTCAGTTTTTTTAGCTCTAGTAGCTGCGAGTTTAGTCTGGCCCTTAACTTCACTTATCTTAACATTTGCAAGCTTCAATTGTCCCTCAAGCTCCTCTGATTTGGTGACCGCAAGCTGAAGTTGTCCCTCTACTTTAACTCTAGCATTTGCAATTCTGAGTTCTCCTTCAACTTTTTCAACTCTTGAAGTTGCGTTCCTGAGCTTTTCCTCGAAGCCTGTAATATAATGTAAAGCAATAGATAAAATAATATAAGAAATTGTATCAAACAACAATTATGCAACATAATAAGATACCTCCTGCGAGGAATTCAGACTCTTCTAACTCATGAATTATTGCATCTCGTGCATCATCAAGATAATCATATTCATGTGATAAATTTTGGTAGTTGTCAGTAAGATGCTAAGATCTTGCTGGCGTTGATCCAACTCTACCTTTTTTATTGCATCCTCATGCCGTAATTGATTTATCTCATTTGTAAACTTTTCCATTCCCCTTTGTAATGATGAATGTCGTTCTCATGCAAACCAACAACTTCTGACAATCTAATACTTTCAGACCGGGCCTCTACTAGTGCATTTCCCTAGGTATGAGCATCTGCTACCACATAAAGTCTACGTGTCTCATCTTCTAATTTTGTTATCCACACCCAAGCCTCATCAACATTACTCTTTGTCCAAGCAAGTATAGTATCAAATTCTCCCTTATTACGCAAACCTTCCGCATACAACAAGCGATACTTGGTTTATAATTCTTCATATTTGAATTTTACATTACTTAGATTGTCAACTAAACCATTATATTTCTCTTTAATCTCCACATTCTCCTTATTTACTCCCCTTACATGATCAGTGGGCCTTTGATTTCTATCGCGCATCCTATTTATAAGATCCGACCCCCCCGATGATCCCATAAAATTTGATTTAGAGAAAAATAAAAATATATTGAAAAAGTATAAACCCTGGTTCTAAAGATCTAATAGTTCTTGGCGGAGAATTTTATTGTCCCGCTTCAATTCTTCTATATTTTGTACATCAACATTCTTTTGTAAAAACTCAGCCCGCAAGCTAGCATTTTCTCCTTCAGCCTTGATCAATCGGGCCATAAAGAATTTATAAGAAACATAAGTAGTCTTTTGGCCGCGGGCACACTGCAATTTTCAATCAAACAATCAAATACATATATATATATATTTTACCTGAAGCAAGGCTTGTAGAGGGAAAGAATATGCTTCACCGTCCGCAAGATCCATTACACCCCCAAGGGAAGATGGAAGATTCAAGTCAAAAGGGGGATGAACAGGAGTACCTTGGTCTTTAAACCAAGCTTCTTTCACTGACTAAAAAATAGCGGACCGCATACGTTCATACAAAGAGGATACCGCAGCAGAGTCAGTACCTATGGGTTAAAAATCATGCAGAACAGACAGTAGGTTCTTTGACATGAACCAACGAAAAAACTTCTTCTTCCTCCTCAGCAAAACTTTTATCTTCCATTTTTCCTTTACCCTTATCACTGTTGAAAATACCTTTATTACCACCACCATTATTAGTATCAGTGATAATTGTACCTTCATTAGTAATAACAGTGGTAGTTATTTTGGGTTCCTCTTTATCACATGAATTATTCTCCTCACTAACAGAATATACCATATAATCTTCCTAATCTAAAGGAGGAAAAAATTGAGGAGGAGGAAATGAAAACTGATAAGCAGTAGACTGAGAAGTTGATGCACCAATACCATGCCACGCTCCAAAGAAATAGACTGATTTGGTAACTCATAATTTTAGTTTCTCCCGCATCAACACAAGAATCTTCGGGCCCAGTAGCTTGATCTTTATGGACCTCTGACCTATGAGTATCCACAGACTCAGTATCTACGGGATCAATACAAATGTCCCGTTCTGGGTTGGTGGTTGCAACGGAATATATCGTCTTTCATAATTTTCTTCATCATCATCATATCTACCATCATCACTTCCTTCAATATTTTTGAAAGGGTAATAGTGTCACGAATTTTCCCTTTCTTAGGCTCAGTAGAAGTGCGAGATGCAGCCTTAATCTTTTTTCGACCCTATCAAATACCCAAATAATGAGAAAATCACTCAATAAATACAATTCAAATTATACAAATTCATTTAAATAAATAATACCCTCTTTTCGACAATAGCAGAAGCTTTTCGTTTCTTGCCCGCGTCACTTTTAGAATCTCCTTCCACTCGAAGCTATACAAGACAAGACAACAACGTCTTAAATAAAACGGAAGCCGATATAAAAATTAAACACTAGAATCATACATACCCTTTCATCTTAATTGAAGGAAAAACCATCAAAGTTTAACTGCCAGAGGAAATAAACCTGCGGACCAAAAGTAAGGTTGCGAATTACAGTATCTTGCACAAAGCCATAAATCCAGGGACCTTCGATTACCAGAGGGGTGCGATATCACTTGAAGTCATGGTTATCACGAAGTTTTTCTTTCAAAGGCTTATTTGTTCCAGGGATACACTTCACATTGGTACTATCAACTTCCCAAAGTAGACGAAAAACCTCACCACCTCTACGGCCTGGACCAATACTCCATTTTTTATAATTCTTTGCAGCTAAAGCATCAGCATAGGTAGCATGGAAATTTTACATGGTATAATATTTACGCTCCGAAGGATTGGGAATTTAACTTTTGAGATTTGTTTCCCCTTTGCTGCGTTTACGACACTCACTTAACATGCACCACCAATTTCCATTATACTGAGCAATGGAACGACTCGCAAAATGAGTATCTCCTTTACAACGAACCGAAAAAATTTCATATTAAAATGAGTCCCCACCATTGTATAAGGGAAGCTCCAAGCCCGCATCTAATGCGCCCGCAGATATCAACAACTTATTCGCACTATACAAGAACTTCCTAATCATATCAAGCATTATTTCATCACCTTCGGCGGGTTCATAAAAGGAAACTTTGAAGTCCATTAAGTTATGCTCTCTCTTAAAAACCTCAAGATCTCCAGATCTTTAACCTAAACTATCATTGGCCCGCTTGTTCCTACGAGAAGAACTTTTATTGGCTGCAGCAACAGTAGTACTTGCAATATTCGGTAGAGCTTGTGCGGGATGAATCACATTAAGAGGCTGAGAATTTGAGAGATCATATTTTTCTCTTGCCTTTGTTATTTTCGCAAAATATCGAGACGTTTTCTTCTCCAAAGACTGCTTACCTTGGTACGGGGCAGATTTAGAAGTACCACTATCTTTCTCGCCTGACATAATGAAATCTACATGTACATAATCAACAGGGGCAAAAACAATCAATATTAGACAACCTCAACTTCGATAATGAACAGGGGCAAGAATATTGACAAGAATGAATTAATGATGAAAAAGATCAATCACAAACAATTTTACGAGAAAATATCAACCAGACATCCTAAATTTTTCAAAAATTTCATCAGAAAAAATCAAGAGTATCAATCAAGTACGAACACTAGCAGATAATCAACTACTCATAAAAAAATTCGAAAGAACTGAAGTCATGGATTTTCCAGAATTATCATTGTTCATCATCGAAGTTCAAATAAATAAAATCATCATCACCATTATACACCATTAAAGTTCAACCAAGAAGTTTAAATGACACAAATCAATACTTCAGAATCATCGTTATTATCATTTAGAAACAACTTGATCATTAACATCACTATCATCATTTTTCATGAAAATCATAAAACCAAAGTTCAAATAAAACCAGAAATGGAAGATAAGATTCTTACCTGCAACAATGGTGGAATCAAAAATCTTATCAAAAGAAAACTTGAACTCAAAAAGAAAAGAATACTCAATCCCGATGAAAAAAAATCCTTGATCGAAAGAAAAGATCGAGACAGAAAGATTGAATTAATTAGATTCCAGAAATTTCTGAGAAAAAGTTTCTGAAGAGGAATAAAATTAAACAAAAGCTTTATGGAGAAGAAGACAAAAGAGAACATTTATAATAACTGAAGAATCTGAGAAGACTCAACTTTATATGAGGATTTCCAAAAATAAACGTTCGAGGAATAAAAACACATTAAATGGGAAAGAGAAACTTTATTAAAGGCGGTGTGGAAATCAATAAAAATGTGATAATTTTTCTCCCAAATTCTATCCTTCATAGAATATGAAAGAAAAATAGGCAAATTGTAAATACCAAATCTTTGCCATACACGGGTTCAATATCAAAGAAAGACTTATCAAATTACGATAACTCAAGAAACATCAGATCAAGACCTAATTTTTTTTTTCATATCCGATGAATAAGCAACGGTTCAGATAAGTTCAACTGACGGTTAAATTAATAAGACAGATGGCGCAAGCTTGACCGAAACAAGACAAATATCACCGACCTGACACCTTTACTGCATGAGAGACACGTATCGATCATGCAGAATGCGGGGTAAAAAAAAGTCAAGTATAATGTATTTTATGTAAGATACATAATACTTTTTGATGTGTGAAGAACACATGTCAACCATGTAGAGTGCGAGATAAGCATGATGTGGATATATTCAAAGCATGGCACATCTTTCCCGTATACCACGTGCCAAACATGCAACAACCCAAAAAAGATTATACAGTCCACAACTCAATATACTCGCACCATAATTACAAGAATAATTACGTGGAGGAATCTAATTAGTCAAACCAAGAGGAAGGACTGTGAGGAAGGTGCGATCAGATAAAACAAAGAAGACCCGCATCGAATCCTGCGAAACACGCAAAAAAGTATACGGGACAAATAACTTAAAAGGATTAAGGTAAGATCAAATAGTTGGACGGATAAGATTTGGTGAAACCCTTATAAAATACTATAAATACTGGACTCTGAAACTGAAAATGGGGCCGGAAAAATACGTAAGAAAAAGATAAAACCAAGTGATTTAAATAGGATCCAAACTAGAAAAATTAGATTAGGTAAGGTTCTGCATATTGTTTTGATCATCATATATAATCATTCAAAACTTTGATCTTTTTAGCCAAATCTTTTTATTATTAATTAAATATATAATATCTTTTAAAATAATTCATTCATTTGATTGTGTTATCATATTTTCAGTAATCACAATGAGTTCGAGCCTGTGATGATGATGACATTGATGAAGGTTGTTGCTGATGGTCATGATTTTCGCTTGATGTTGGGTTTGTTTGGAATAATTCTCGAGATCAAGTAAATCACCGGGCTAGTGGAGAATTTAGAAGACATGGGTCGTATTGTAAATGGAGTTTAAGTTAAAAGAAACATTAAATTTCGGTGATTGATGATCGCGATGTGAGTTTGCTGACATTGGCAGTAAAGATGAGAGGAGCTCGAGGCTGCAGAGTTGTGTTGGAATTCGAGATGGCTGTGATGATTTTCTTTTGATGGATGAGTGGTAGATGGAATATAAGACGTAGATAAACTCGATCCTGGAATCGCAGAGATGATGGTGACACTGTGATGGACTCAAGTAATTGCATCTGAGTTTGACTTCCATTAATGGTAGTTAGTTTCAGTGGAGACTGTTGGTGGATATTTTATTCAGGGCAGTGTATATGGAAGAGGAGAAGGAAGTGCTGGGTTCGAGTCTGAGTTAATGATGGTTTGTTTGTTGTCATTCTCGGTGATTGGCAATGGAGAAGATAGGTGATGTAGGCTGTAGGGGGGTGATTAATGAGTTTAGCTCGCCTCTTGACTCGAAAAAACTTACAGTGAGGCAGTGGTGATAAGATTCAGTTGATGGGGCTCGAAAAGTATGAGAAGAATAAAAGAAGCTCGAGCCTGTGGTTGATGGATGATCTCGAGCAGTTGAGAGATAATAGCAGTGAGGAGTTCTGAAGAGTTTGAGAACAACAGGGGAGTCGAGTTTGATTTGTAATTAGTTTCTTGAACGAGAATTCAGTTGGGAGATTAGATTTCCCGCTGTCAAGGAGAAACGAAAGAGTTTGAGAAAACAGGGAGAGTTATCTTTTGAGAATCATTCTCACGCGGGAAGGAAAAGATAGGGATTTGGTACAGAAGAGTACATCGAATTTGATGTATACTTAAATTTTAAGAAGACACGTTGGTGCTTCTGGGTTCAGCTGAGACTATGGCTAATTAGAATTCGAGTACACTTAATTAAGTTACTTCGCATAGCACTGAAATCAACAAATTCTCTTCTCACCGACTAAGAATCCTAATCTAACTTTCACGCGGAAATTTTGTGAAGGCCTATAAATAGCCTAGAAATAGTCGAGCTTCAACACACAAAAAACACACACATACACTTTTAGCAGAGAAAGAAATAAAGAGGCAGAACAAAAAAGGGTTCTGAGCCAGAAAAGAAATGCGAAGGAGGTGGTAGTCTTTACCCAAGAAGCAAGGGCTGCGCTGGAACTTGGAATTCACTATAAGAAAAATGGGTTTAAGCGACAGGTCGTTTTAAGTCGTTTAAAGCCCATTTTAAGTCGCTATAACCGTTATAACGATTTAAGATGGCACTCGTTCCCGTTGTTGTAAGAAACCAGCTTTGTAAAGGTCTAGAGCGGCCAGGCAGTCGCTCTAGTAATCGACCAACTTACCTAAAGCGAGTACCTTTTTCATTGCTTCAGAGCTAGACCAACCACCAGGGAGTAAGTAAAATTGTTATCGCTTAATATGTAGACCAACCAATATAGCAAGTAAAATACCAATCGCTTCAGATAGACCAACCATCCTAAAGCAAGTAAAATACCTAGTCGATAGATACATGGAACAACTCGGCCTGAAATTGCTTAGTTAAGGTTTTAGGCGACCAAGTAATTTTGCTCGCTAAAAGCGATTTTTTATTTTGATTGGCCTGTAGTTGGTTGCTTAAGTTTTTAAGCTACCGAATATTTTACTCTCTAAAAACGATTTGTGACTTAGGAGCTATTAAATTACCTAGTTGAAAGATACATGGAACAACTTAGCCTGAAGTTGCTTGCTTAAGGTTTTAAGCGACCAAATGATTTTGCTCGCTAAAAGCGATTTCTGATTTTAATTGGCCTGAAGTTGGTTGCTTAAGATTTTAAGCTACCGAATTTTTTACTCAAGTTGGTTGCTTAGATTTTTAAGCTACCAAATTATTTTGGAATTCTGATTTTGATTGGCATGAAGTTGATTACTTAAGTTTTTAAGCTCCCGAATATTTTTTACTCAAGTTGGTTGCTTAGATTTTTAAGCTACCAAATTATTTTGGAATTCTGATTTTGATTGGCCTGAAGTTGATTGCTTAAATTTTTAAGCTACTAAATTTCTTTGCTCGTTAAAAGAAACTTTTGATTTAAATAATCCCAAAATATAATTATAATTTAAAAAAGTTATCACTAATTAAGATTATATAATTAAAATGACAACTTCTAATTAAGATTAGATAATTAGAAATATACTGTACTTCAGTATCCCACCAAAAGACATTACCTTTTTACATAACTGGTTGCCACCCATCCCCGACAAGAACAAAAAAAAATACAAAAGTTAATGGTTCATATATCATATTAATCTCTAATTTTTACTTCCCCAAAAGAACAAAAAACATACAGGTCTCTCCGTTGAAGGTTGACAACCAATCTTCTTCAAAGCCTCATTCAAATACTCTAACATTACGCTCTCTCCGTTGAAGCTTTGAGATCTCCTTGTCTTTCTTTGCAACTTTCTTCTTTTATGATTCCAGCTGTTCTTTGAGAGCAGTCATTTGTGCTTCATTTCTGACTCCTACAAGACAAGCATTTATGATCAGATAATTTACTTGTTACAGTCCATTTATGGCTCCTACAATACAAGCATGTAATGTGAACTAAACTTCTTTTCACTTCAAAAAATTCATTGTTTCATCGTCTACAGTCACATTTCTATTCCTCTGATGCAGAAAGCGAAACAATATCCATCTTTCAACTCCTATATCTGATCGTTAAAAAAATTTACTTGTAGGGGCAGGCATGAATAATGAAACTAAATTTCACACATCTAACACAAAGTTAGTATTACCAAGGCATCAACTTTGCTGGCTCCTGATTCCATCCTTGGTAGGGACCCTCATATTTAGTGACTTTCTCCTGTAAAAACTGAATGTATTCGATAACCTGCATACAAGAACCAAAGAATCAATTATTACATAATAGTTTTTACAAGTATTTCTGCTGCAATCAGAGGCTAAATAACTACTCAGTTGTTTCTTATTTTCGTTTAACAGTTCTGAAGTTATTCGTAGATGTGGTACCTCGAGTAGAAATGAGGCTTGTCTCTCTTTTGATCATTAAGGGGTATAATCTCTCTCATATCTGAAATCTGCAGGACAAGCAGAAAAGGTGTCAGACTAGAGAAATAAAGACCGTGTTCATGAGAGCACTTCAATGCCTAACAAACTCACTCGAAACATTTCAAAGCTATTTGAAAATTCAGATTCTACTCAGTTGGCCTGATATTCGGAACACATGAAGCAATACTTTACGCATGACAGCTAGTAAGGTAAAACACAAATGATTCAAATCAATCCATCCAAAATAATAACACCGGAGACACTCCTTAAAACACAATAGACAACAGCTAATAAAGAAAAACACAAGTAATGCCTGAACTCAGTCCCTCAAAAAAGTGAAAGAGACTCACTCCAAATCTATCTAACTCAACCTTGAGTATACAAAGAGACTCCAAACTCACAACTGTAAGTTATTAACTATGCAATGAACCCTTCATAATCTGAAGGGTATGGGGCATCATAAGAATTCATGTGATTTTAAATTAGACGCCGTGATGGGTTTAAGTAAGAGAACTTGCTTATTTCACGGTAAGATTCTCTTCAGAATTTAGACATTCTTTTCATCGTCTACAGTTGGCAGAAAAAAGAAACATACAACATGCATCCTAATCCTATTCGCCATGATGTAAGGATGCAGACAACTTTTTTTTGGATAAAGATGCAGTAATATGTTTAATCCACATGCATACCAGGCCATCGATCCATTGTGAGAATATCACTGCTTTCCTCATTGATCTCTCAACCTTCAAGAGAAAACCATAATCAAACAACAAGTCAGAAATTCCTTTAACCTACAAACGCAATCATACTAAGGACTGTTGTCATTAATTGTAGCCAGTTATGAAGAAAATAGAAATTCATTAGTTGATCTCTACCAGACCTCCTCTCTAGAATCCATATTTGCAAACAAATTCTGTGTTAGCAGTACAATTCTAAATCTAAAATGATGTTAGTGATTGACAGAATGCCAAACACACAATAAATCCACTTGGGTTTTTATCTGGGTTTTGGTGGTTCTGTAAAATTCTTTGAATCTCCTTTCCAAAATCCTATCACTATAATAAATCCTATAAACAGTATGTGTAAAGCTGTCAACACCATATTCATCACTGAACTTTCTCTTGTACTGTAACAAAAAAAAAACAAACAAAGTAAGTTTCAATTGAATAAATTCTCTGAATTCTTTCAAGAAATTGTTGCAACCTAAGTACAACTTCTGTTAGTATGTATTACCTGTGACAAATGATGAGTGAAATAATCAAAATGACAGCAACAACAATGAAATCAAGTTGATTAAACCCATAAGGAAGTCCAGAAACAGTTATTCTCCATTTCTCTATTGCAGACATTCCAAAAGATGTTCCTAAATAAGAAGTAAAGCTTCTAGCAACATCATCATTAGAAAAGACATACTCCATTACTAAATTAACACCAGTTAAAAAAGCAACAAATTTTCCCCTGTAAAAAAACCCAAAACCCACCAATCACTAACAAAAATAGCAGAAAATATAAGGGAAGAAAACAAATAAAAATGTGCATACCGAAGGTGATTCTGAGATAACTGAAACCACCACCAGCAACAGGCATATCAATAACAAATTAAGTTGATACATAGGTATTATTTTTCAGGAGCAGATCAACTAGATATAGGGACTAGGGTTAGAAAAGAGAGGTTTGTTTCTGGATACATAGGTATTATTTTTGAGATGGAGGTTTGGATTAGTCTTTTTGTGCGAGTTGATTTATGGGTTTTCAGATGAAAAAAAAGCAGAGAACATAGTGTGACGTACTGAAGGAACACTATGAAGTTTATATGCAGGGTATCAAAGATTGAATGATGCTTCAAGATTTAGTGGTGATGAAGGTATCGATGGTGAAAACCTTAGTTTTTCTTCTACAGACGGCTGCTCTGGAAGAGAGCGGAACAGACAAAGAGAGAGAAAGACAAGGAACGAAAATGATAGGGAAAAAAGTTTAGGGTTTAGAAAATTTGAATGGTGGATAAGCCACCTCATACAGATCATGTAAAGTTTTGGATGGTCCAGATTCGGTGTTGGATTCTCATACGGATTGAGTCAAGTGTGTGAGTTAAATGTATGGTTCTCTTTGTGTTAAAATGAAAATTAAAACGGTTGATAAGGCACCTCATACGGATCATGAAATTTTTTGGATGGTCCAGATTCGTTTTTGGATTCTCATACGGATTGAGACAAGTGTGTGAGTAGCATGTGTGGTAAAACATCGGTAGATTTAGGGTACCGGTGAAGATTCCGACATAGGGGAAGAAATTATTAAGGATAATCTGACGAACATCGGTGGGTTTAGGGTACCGGTGAAGATTTCGACTTAGGGGAAGAGGTTATTGAGGATAATATGACGAACATCGATGGGTTTAGGGTACCGGTGAAGATTCTGACTTAGAGGAAGAGGTTATTAAGGATAATATGACGAACATCGATAGGTTTAGGGTACCGGTGAAGATTCCGACTTAGGGGAAGAGGTTATTAAGGATAATATGACGAACATCGATGGGTTTAGGGTACCGGTTAAGGTTCCGACTTAGGGGAAGAAGTTATTAATGATAATATGACGAACATCGATGGGTTTAGGGTACCGGTTAAGATTCTGACTTAGGGGAAGAGGTTATTAAGGATAATATGACGAACATCGATAGGTTTAGGGTACCGGTTAAGATTCCGACTTAGGGGAAGAGGTTATCCATCATTTTAACTGAATGTCCATCGATCTTAGTCAATTTTACCCGTAATCTATCAATTTTGTGTTAAAACGAACTCGTGCGTTAGGTTTATTTATCAACCTTCAATATGAAAAAAATCCAAATAATAGTAAAAATTATAATGATTGAGGATATTTTTATCGACCTTCGATTATACATAAATTTTGATTTTGAATATGTAAGAATGAATCAGAAAAGTAAGAAATGAATTCGATAATTGTTATTGACTTTCCACTAGACGAGAATAAGGGATAAGTATAGGGTGCCAAACGCCTTATATGTAATGTCGAACACTGAGAAGGATTCATTTTGTAGACTTTTGAAGGAGATTAAGGTTTTGGACGGGTATGCATCAAACATTTCTCGTTGTGTGAACCTTAAAGAGCGCAGGCTTATAGGTCTAAAAAGTCACGATTGCCATGTTAAATCAAACTCGTGCATTCGGTTTATTTGTCAAATTAGTTCAATTTTTGTGAGGAAGTTTATTTCCTCACTTTCACTCAAATTAGTTCAATTTTGGTGTATTTTCTTAATCCTACATTTAAATTGAACATAAATTCCTCTAATTTGGTTACAATTCAACTTTGATTTGACCAATTTGGGTTCTTCGTGGGCCCCACAAAGCACTGGAGACGATTTACCCAAAATCTAAACATGTTAATACACAAATGATAAAACTAAATGAGATCGAAAAAATTTGAGTGAAATTTAATAATATTGAAAAATAAAGAGCAAAATTGAACGAGACTGATGTCTAGGTGCAAACACCTTCTTTTTACCTTTTTTTCAGTAGCAAGTTGGATGAACTTTTTTCACGATTTATTAACGGGTATTATTATTAGTGGGGGTGTACCATTTTGTCGATCTGACAGTCAGGATTTTTAGGATATATTTGTCCTATATGGAATGGTACCAGGTATCCCTTTATAAATCGGAGGTGGTACCATTTTATGTATCCCTTTATCAGATTGAATAATATTGATAAGAACATGAACCCATTTAAAGTACAAGCTAAATAGGAAAAATGAGGCAAAACATTTTTAATTGTAAATAAAAAAGTTGTCAGGTACTTATAGTTTATCAGATTTTTATCGATCTAACGATATCAAACTATGATCCGTATGCACTCGTCTAGATGTTTCAAAGTTCCACTCTTTATTGTCTCACCAAAATCAAAAACCCAAAACTTCTCTGAGTGTTTAATTTACCCTAAACCGAAACCCATCCTCAAATCTTCATTTGAATGATTTTTGAAGCTGATGGAAATTCGGTTTGAATTGATAGGTAACCATATAAACCCTTGAAATGTAGGATAAATCTAGTGAGGTCGAGCAGTATTGGATAAAATTAATAGATAACATGTGAAATTGACTAAGATCGATAGACATTCAGTTAAAATGATTGGATAACTAGAGAAAACGATGGTACTAAGCTATTCTTTACATTTCCATAAATCGATCAAGTTGCTGGGTCGGAGTAAGAATCGTTCAGAATAAGTCGGAGTGTACACTTGAACTCTAAAGATACCACTTCTTGGCTTATTCTGCTTCAGAATAAGGAGTCCTCCCCGGAGCTATAAAGATACCACTTCTTGTCATTTTCATATTGAAGGTTGAAAATAAACCGAACACACGAGTTCGTTTTAACACAAAAAGAAACACACATGCTACTCACACACTTTTCTCAATCCGTATGAGAGTCCCAAACATAATCTCAACTGTCCAAAATTTTTTGCAATTCGTATGACCAACCTTATCCACCGTTCAAAATATCTATACAAAAAGCCAAAATTAGATTTTTTTCTCTTCATTTTCTAAATTCCCCCTCTTTCTCTTTCGTTTTTCTTTCTAACCCTAAAACACTCTCCGCCTCCTTTCTCTATCTCATCTCCATTTCCATTTCTCTGTAACTCATCAGAGGAGAAACCCTAAACTTATCAGAGCATTTTGATTGTTGGTGGTGCTGATGGTACAAGTCCAGCAAAAATAAGAGTGTGAGTTCAACCTTTAAAACATTTACTTTGTGCTTTGGTTTGTTTTTGGTGAAATTTAATTTCTCTCTTGCTGGTCAATAGAGGTGAAATTTTTTTACTTTGAAGGGCTTTAATGTTTGGGTTATACGAGGTGAAATTGTTTACGATTGTTAGGGATTTAATGTTTGGGCGTTGTTGTCAAAGTTTCAAATTTGGGAAATCTTGAGGTTTGATTCTTCTTGAATCATCTCTAAGGAAGTAAAACATTTCAATCGGATTGCATGTGTTCCTATAATTAACACTGACCAATACCCAGTGATCAAATTTTTAAATAATAAAAAAGATAGTAAATCTTTTCTGTCAGTTTCTTGTAATCTTTCGTATAAAAATTTATAGATGAAATCACGACCACTGCTGTTGCGGTTTCTTCTCCAGTTATTATAATTGAATATCCTTCTTTATGCATATTAGCATTAGTGCATCATAATGAACTTATCTCGTGTTTTTTTTTTGTTTATTTCGTCCCAATCATCTGTGCAGATCATAAGCAAGGATTACCCTCCTCGCAAAACCTATGTTTATAAATTAAGCGTTCCGGTTTCTGCTGGGTGGATTACTTTGGCAGTTGGACCATTTGAAGTTTTCCCTTACCGTCATAGCGGTATTATATCACACATGTGTTTGTCGACTAACGTCTCAGAGCTTCGAAATACAGTTGGTTTCTTCCATAGTGCATTCAGGTAGAGAGTTGCTCGTATTGTTGTCATTGTTAATCTATGGTTTCTATGTTGTCTTCCTGTAAAATAATGGATGGCATCTTATATTTATTAATGAATTAGGATTATGGTTATCCAACTTTTTTTTCCAGTCACTATGAGGATTATATCTCTAGATCCTTTCCATTTGGATCATACAAGCAAATTTTTATTGAACCAGAAGCTACAGTATCTTCACTTAGCTTGGGAGATTCCTTGAGTATCTTTAGTTCACAAATTCTATTTGATGAAAAGGTTCTAGATCAGGTATCTTACTCTTCTTTAACATGCGTGTTCATGAGTTCCATGTCTGATATATTGGAACTGTATTCATGGATGTGTAAGCAACATCTTCCCGCAAAACCTGCTTTATATCAACATGCGAGATCACTCTGTATATGACTCCCTTTAGTTTTCAAGTTATCATTTATCTACAACAAAAGTTTACTGGCCAGTTTGTCTTGCTTGTTGCATCTGTATTCAGTTAATAGTATTCTGGATAGAGATTGATTAATGAAGTTAATACTCATACATGAATGATTGTGTTATGAAGTTTCATTCTGTGAGTTCAGTCATCACTGATTAATATTTCAATTGGATTTTCAGAGTGTGGGGGAGGATATAGAAGATTTGGAGTACACTCCCAAACCAGAATTTGAAGGGTGTTTCACAGTGAAAAATGAGGTACCGCCAAATAGGTTGTTGGTTAGAAATCCAAGTTTGCTGCACATAGTCCTATGTCTATATTGTTTGTCATTTGTCCTTGGCGCGTAGGTTGAACTCATGGACTTTCGATGAGTGATGTATGTGTTTGTTTCGAAAGTGCAATTTGTTTTTTTTTCCTTTAATTGGTTAATTGGTGCAGAAAGTATCATTTTACATTGACTGCATTTCATGGACATAAAGTTGCATACTTCTGTGTGTGAATTGCTCTAATCTTTCAATATTTGGTGCCATTCTCTCACTGATATTAATTAACACGAGTAAGTGCTTCCCTATTATTTTCCGGTGCCATTTTTTCCTACTGGCATTTACTTCTTGTCCATGTCCACAGTACTACCATAAGCATACCCTAATTAATGAAGTCTTCCTTGCATTCCTATATTTTTTAAAGAAGATGGGTACAGTAACAAAGTCCCTTTAAGAAGTTTACTCTCCTTCTTTTGGTTCTTCTAAGCTAAAAGCATGCATTTTGTTTGGCACAGTCTTAAATTATTTATTTTTTCTTCTTTACATTCTGTTGTCCCATTTGTGTCGTAAGTTAGTAACCTAATGTTTGTATCTGCATACTTCTGTAACTCTTTAAAATGTGTTTACTGGTCTATTGAAGTTCTTTATGGCCCATATTATAATGTTTTCTCATTGTGTTTGCAGGAAATAAGATTTAAATGTGACAGAAATCAAGGGGAATGTCGTGCTAAATTTTCTTTCCATATGGATTGTTTTGCTTGGGTCAAACGTGATAGTTATCTCCCTCAAGGGAGCCTGGGTCTAAAGGTGCAAAACATTTTGGAGTCATTCTGTCATTTATTTGAACTTAATTTAAATATTAGTGTTTGTCTCTAAAAGCATGATAAATGAACATGCATTTTAATCCTAAAAAAATGAAGGCTCAAATACCTTATGCTCACTTTTCCATGGAACATCCACAGGTACGAGTTCAATGGTTATCTTTGTTAATATTTTGTGCATTAGTCCATAAAATAAATTATGAATGTATCTGACTTATTTATGAAATATTTTCCACTAGACAATGGCGTCTTATTCTGTATCAGATGCTGTTGCAACTTACTTCTTTTATATGACATATGTTCATCCATTTATATTTTCCCTTGCTACAATTATACCTATGCCGCCTGATAAGGTATTGCAGAAAGGAAGTGGTACTCTTTGTGAAATGCTTCTTATGGTTCAGGTGGGTTCTCTGTAGAACCTGTATTGTTTTTGACAAATTTATTGCTAACTATATCTTGCAACTGTTTTGGCTTTTTGGTGTGATACTTCTCTTTCATAGAACATGATATTGCAGAACTTTTGTATTTCGAATTTAACATGTTTCTCTTTTTTATTTGTTCACTGATATGTAGGTAATAGACATGCATGCTTCTGTTCAAGGGGATGGAAGAACTGAACAACATTATTGAACATGCAAAACAACGACATCATATCATTGGGCAGTATGTGATGGGGAACGAAGGACTTGTGCAGGATGTTGTGACCAAGGATCAAAAAGTCTCTGACTTCCTTAAGAAGTTATACACCACCAACTACTTCTAAATCTGAGAACATGACCTAACCTATCCTGCTTGTCCGGCTTCTTCTATATTTTGTCCTGTCCAATATCGAATTACATTTTTTTTTTGTTTTTCTTTTGTCATGTAAACATCATGAATAAAATCAAACACTTGAAACTCTTGTTTGTGTTTCATCAAAAGCAAAAAGAAACTTTTGTCTGTCACGTTTTATGTGCTCAATCAACTTTATTTCTGATTCACCTTCAGGTTGCTTGTTTGGTTTTATTTGGTACGATAACTGAGATAAGTCGGACTGAGTACAGAAGATAGGATCAAAACTTTGTATTTTTGACAACTTCTACTTGTTAAGGAAAATTTGTTGATAAATTGCTATTAAAAGATAAAATAGAACTGATAAACACACTGAACCAATAAAAAGTTATAACCAAATTATAGTCAATTTAGTCGACTCATGTTAATTTTTTTTTCAATTTGTGCATCCAAACATTTGCTCAGATTGAATCAAAAAAATGATTTGAACAAGTTTTCATATTTCCATTAAACAAATCCTAATAAGATTGTTGGATTAATACTAAGTTCTCAAATGTCTACTTCAAAAACTGACTTCTCTTTTGAAATGGTGGTGGCGGCTTAAACTTAGTTGCTGGGAGAGGTTTACCAAGTAATTCATTTTTTGGTTGCTACGAGTATGTGCCTCAAAGTAAAGAGCTACACGAGCACTTTTCTATATGCTAAATAGATTACTTGAAAAAAGGATCCCGCAATCAAACACATTTGGCCATGGCTAAAAATTAGTTGACACAACTTTAAAGCATCCCAACTATTTGGCAGTTGCAAGTTTTGTAGCTTAAACACTTAAAGCGACTAAAATATTGGGTTCTTGCTAACATTTAGAGCAACCAATTAATTTTCTTTTGCTACGAGTATGTGCCTCAAAGTAAAGAGCTACATGAGCACTTTTCTAGATGCTATATAGCTTACTTGAAAAAAGGATATATCGATCAAACACATCTGGCCATGGCTAAAATTAGTTGACACAACTTTAAAGCAGCCCAACTATTTGGCAGTTGCAAGTTTTGTAGCTTAAACCCTTAAACCGACTGAAATATTAGGTTCTTGCTAACATTTAGAACAACCAATTAATTTTCTGTTGCTACAAGTATGTGCCTCAAAGTAAAGAGCTACATGAGCACTTTTCTAGATGCTATATAGATTACTTGAAAAAAGGATATAGCGATCAAACACATCTGGCCATGGCTAAAAATTAGTTGAAACATATTTAAAGCAGCCAAAATTTCTGGCAGTTGCAATTTTGGATGTTTTAACTATTAAAGCGACTAAAATATTATGCTCTTGCTAACATTTAGAGCAACCAATTTATTTTGCTATTGCTACGAGTTTGTGCCTCAAAGTAAATAACTACATCATCAATTTTTTATCTGCTATTAATTACTTGAACAAAGGATCTAGTGATTAAAGATATTTTTTTCGCGGCTAGATAATAATGGACAAAGGTTTATAGCCGCCAAAATTTCTGGCAGTTGAAATTTTGGATTCTTTAACTATTAAAGCGACTAAAACTCCGAGTTCTTGCAACGATCTCGGTCGCTTAAACCCGTTTTTCTTATAGTGATTATTTCTCCCACTTCTTCGGTTTGATTTATTTTATTCTTGTTTAAAAAAATTTCCATAGTTTTTAGTAAAACTATGATTAACTAATTTCTTAATAGATTGAGGATGAATTCTAAGTTCTAAACATGATTTGATTTGATATATGAATCTATTTTAATTTCTTCACATGATTATTGTTTGTTTCTACTATGAGGAATGTTACGATTAATTAATTCATTGTTCTAGGTGGCCAACTAAATCAGTTTCTTGATTGATCTATTGCTAGTAAGGTTAGTATATCTGTAATTGTTGAATAACTCCTACACAAGTAGAACACGTGAGACCTTGCAGAGGGATTTTGTGGAGTTATTGCGTGTAGAAACAACACTAGAAAGTGGACCTTGCGCTAAGAGTCTAACTACTAGAATCAACCTATAAAGTCATAAAATATAAAACATTTGACCAAATTACACTTAGAGTGTGCTACTTCTAGGTGGTTTAGACAAATAACATCTGGTATTCAAGCGCTTCGATAGCCGGTGATCGAAGGACTTTTGAGGATAACACTGCTCTAGCTGTTATCCTACGGTTGGTAATAATTTGTGATGAATGAGGAATAGATTAATATACTAATTCAATGATTGCTTAGTAATGAAGAAGGATTCCTAGATCATAATTCTCTATATTGCTTACAACTTAATCTTTTAATTGTTTTCTTATTTACTAAAAACCTAAAACAAAACCCCCCTTTGTGACACTTTAAACAACTGAAACACCTTGCTCTTCGTGGGAACGAATCTCATTTACTGCTATATTATTCATTAGTAAAGTAGAAAATAACTGAAATAATTTGTGCACCTACGTCACACATCAAATTTTGGTGTCGCTGCCGAGGAGCAGTCGGTTTTAGTTGTTATTTATTTTCGTTTATTTTTGTTTTTTAAGCTTATTTTTAGTTTTTAACTTTCTTTTCTAGATTTATTTTTGTTTCAGGTACTTGATCTCTGGCACCTAGATATTGGGATTATTTGAGGTGAGGAATTCAAACTCGTAAGGGGACAGTACTACAAGAACCTCAATATTTGCTACAAGATCCACCTCTAGAAGAGATGGGTGGTCCTCAACCTCCGGAGAAGAAGTTGCGATAGTTGACATCTCCATGTTTAGATTCGCAACCACTATGCATTAACATAGCTGCACCAGTGGAGCTATAGTTGAATCTTATTCATCATCTACCAAAGTTCAAGGGACATGAAGGTGAAAATCCAAATCGACATCTTCAGCAGTTTCAGAACACAATGACGAATCTTAGGCATGGAACCGAAGACAATAAAATGGTTATGTTACAAGCATTTCCATTTTTGTTGACAGACTTAGCTGAAGAATGGTTGTATTATCTTCCCTCTGGAAGTATTACAACATGGAAAAAGATAAAAGAACTATTGCTTCAAAAGTAGTTTCCTGCTTCCAAGGCAGCATCTGTACATAAAAAGATTAGTAGTATTCTGCAGATTACTGGAAAATCTATTTATGAATACTGGGAGAGGTATAAACGGTTGTTGGAAAGCTTCCCATACCATAATATCTCCTCAACACTAGTCATTCAATACTTCTATGAAGGATTACTTCCGAAACAGAGAAACTTGATTGATGCGGCTGCATGAGGTTCACTTACTGAAAAGACGATCTCGCAGGAGACTAGTTTGATTGAGAGTGTGTCTTTGAATGCACAACAATTTATACCATACACGACTCTAATGTCAAAAGAGTTAGCGAGATGGAATAATCTTCAAACACAAAGCATCGGTTGAGTACAATTGAAAAGGCGATTCATCGGATAACATCTGCAGTTACTCCTTCATACGAAGTGAAGGCTGGTGTTAATGTTTATTCCATAATCCAAGGATTAGGTGTGATCCCTATTCTAATACTTACAATCCAGGTTAGAAGGATCACCCAAATTTCAGTTACGCAAACAAGCAAGCTGCAGTTCTTAATCCATATGGGCGGAAAAGTGGTTTTCAACAACCACAATTCCAACCACAAACGCAACCTGAAGTTCCGAAGGTGGATTCTTTTGAGAAGATGATTACCATGATGCAATGTATCTCATATATGTTCCAACAAAGTCTGCAGAAGAACCAACAACATCAGTAGAAGACCGATTCTTCTTTTAGGGACTTGCAGGGTCAAATAGGGCAAACGGATACGGATATGAATCTCCTAAAGGCACAAGTATCAATGAAACTTCCTTCAAATACTGTTGTAAATCCAAGAGAGAATGTCAATAAAATGACTCTTAGAAGTGGAAAACAAGTTGCAGATTCAAGTCAGCAGAAGCAGGGTAGTGGAGAGATTGAACAAGACAAGGAAGAAGCAATGCCTATAGAAGAAACTGTTCTAAAGGAAAATGCACTTCCAACCGACCAACCTAAGAACACATTTCCTACTTTTACCACTCCGACACCTTTTCCAAGTCGTTTCGCCAAGTCAAAGAAAGAAGCCCAATACATGGGATTCTGGATATCTTCAAAAAGGTACAAATCAATATCCTACTTATTGAGGCCATCATAACAGTACCCATGTATGCTAATTTTTTGAAGAAAGTTTGTACAAAGAAGGATAAGATGTTTGCTAACGAGATTACGCAGGTGGTTGAAAGTGTTTCAACTATGTTGTTAAAGAAGATGTCCGCTAAGTGCAGCAATCCTGGGGGTTTCACGGTGCCAATTACTATTGGTAACCATAGATTTGAGCATGCTTTGCTTGATTTGGGAGCATCAATTAGCGTCATGTCAGCCGATATTTATGATTTTTTGAATCTTGGACCATTAAAAGAGAATAAGTCTAACATATATCCTAAGGGACTCGTGGAGGACGTGTTGGTTCAAGTGAATGAATTAATCTTTTCGGTTGATTTTTTATATGGTGGATATGCAAAGATAATTGTTCGTCTACTTTATTATTTATAGGGAGACCGGTTATGAAGACTGCAAAGACGAATATTGATGTCGATAGTCGGACACTTACTATGGAGTTTGGTAAATAAATTATATGATTCAATATTTTTGAAGTTATGCGTTATCCAAGTGATGTCCATTCTGAATTTTCTATTGATGTTATTGATTCGTTAGCTCAAAAAATGCTTGAATTGAGTAGTGAAGATGAACTTGGAGTTACGTTACGAAATAGTATTGAGTTGGACGTTCATGGGATGCCTAAATTGGACGTTAATATTGCAAAAGAATTGGTGGATATATGTGGTGCTTTAACGACATTACAAAAAGCTAAAACGGGTAATATCGCGTACATTTCTTTACCCATAACTAATGAAGTTCCTTTACCTTCTGTTTTGCAGGCACCTGAATTAGAACTTAAGCCTTTACCTGATCATTTAAAGTATGCCTACTTGGGCGATGGGGAAAAGCTTCCAATCATTATTGCGAAGAATCTCATAGAAGTACAGGAAGAACGCTTGATTAGGGTTCTTAAAGAGCACAAAATTAAACGGCCATTGGTTGGAAAATTGTTGATATCAAAGGCATTAGTCCATCCATGTGCATACATAGAATCCTAATGGAAGATGATGCCAAGCCAGTACGTGATGCTCAGCGTAGGCTTAAACCCCCAATGATGGAGGTCGTTAAGAAAAAGATCCTCAAATTGCTAAGTGTGGGGGTTATTTACCCGATTTATGACAGCAAATGGGTTAGTCCGGTACAGGTGGTACCTAAGAAGTCAGGTGTTGCGTTGTCAGAAATCAAGGTGACAAACTTGTTCCTCCACGAGTTCAAATAGGATGGAAAGTATGCATAGGCTACAAAAATATTAATTCAGCTACCTGCAAGGATCATTTTCCTTTGCCTTTCATTGATCAGATGTTAGAGAGGTTAGCAGGACATTCACATTATTGCTTTTTAGATGGATTTTTGGGCTACAATCATATTGTTATTGCACCGGAGGATCAGGAGAAGACTACTTTTACTTGTCCCTTTGGTACGTTTGTATATAGACGAATGACATTTGGTCTTTGCAATGCGCCTGCCACTTTTAGGAGATGTATGGTTAGTATATTTTCTGATTATGTAAATCACATCCTTGAGGTATTTATGGATGATTTAGTGTTTATGGTGATTCATTTGATATTTGCTTAGAAAATAGCATAGACACTAACCTTGTTCTTCACTGGGAGAAATGTCATTTTATAGTGAACCATGGTATAGTGCTTGGTTACATTATGTCCTTTCAAGGGCTCGAAGTGGAAAATAAAAGATAGACTTGATTAGAAACTTACAATACCCCACTTCGGTGAGGGAGATTCGCTCATTTCTTGGTCATGCAGGTTTTTACAGACAATTTATTAAAGATTTCTCTAAAATATCAATGTCAATCTGTAAATTGCTGCAAAAGGAGGCTACCTTTAACTTCGACCAGGAGTGTAAGGATGCCTTTGACAGACTGAAAGAGTTGTTGACTACTGCACCAATTATTAAGTCACATGACTGGAATTTGCCATTCGAGTTGATGTGTGATGCAAGTGATTATGCAGTCAGAACTGTTTTGGGTCAGAAAGTGGACAAGCGGTCACACGTGATTTATTATGCATCTAGGACCCTAAATTTATGCATAATATCATAAAAAACAGATACAAATTTTTGACTGCTACTTAGTATCGGCAATAGGTCTGAAAAAGTATCTAAAAGGGTGAAATCTAGATATTTTCACCCTTCCGAAGTAAGGAACCATGTCATATATGTTTGTGATGCACAAATCAGCTATTCTACCACCGAGAAAGAGTTATTGGCTATAGTGTTTGCATTAGAGAAATTCAGATTTTATTTAGTAGGTACAAAGGTTATTGTATATTCTGATCACGCAGCACTTCGGTACTTATTGAAGAAGAAGGAAGCTAAGCCGAGATTAATACGATGGATTCTATTGTTGTAAGAATTTAACATTGAAATTAGAGACAAGAAAGGTGTTGAAAATATACTGACTAATCATCTTAGTAAACTTTTTGTTTCCGAGGAAGAACTTCCTTTACATGATCTTTTCCCAGACGAACAAATTTTCTCAATAGAAGATTTAGCACCTTGGTACGCTGATATAGTAAACTACTTGGTAACGAGGCAAGTACCTAGTACAATGTCCAAATTCCAAAATCTAAAGCTTAAGAAATAACCAAGCAGTATGTGTGGGATGAGCCCTACTTGTGGAAATACGGTGCTGATCAGATTATCCAAAAGTGCGTACCTAACTCTGAATTTCAATCAATTCTTATTTTGTTTTCATTTTTATGCTTGTGGAGGGCACTTTGGTTCTAAACCTACCACTCTCAAGGACCTTGAGAGTGGATTTTATTGGCCCACCCTATTTGAGGATGCATATGTTTTTTACAAATCTTATGATAGATGTCAACGGATGGGCAATCTAGGTGCTCGAAATCAAATGCCACTCACACCGATTCTTGTTGTAGAAATATTTGATGTGTGGGGAATTGATTTTATGGGACCTTTTGTTAATTCATATGGAAAATTTTATATATTTATTACTGTGGATTATGTTTCGAATTGGGTGGAAGCTAAAGCCACCCCTGCTAATGATTCTCAAGTTGTTTGTGAGTTTATGAAGGAAAATATTTTCACTATACATGGCACACTACGTGTGGTTATCAGTGATGGAGGCTCACACTTTCAAAATCCTTCCATGATCTTCTCAAGAAGTACAACGTCACACACAAGATTTGTACGCCTTACCACCCACAAACTAGTGGGCAAGCTGAAATTTCAAATTGTGAGATTAAGTCTATTCTAGAGAAAACCGTCAATACTATATGGAAAGATTGGATCTTGAGGATCAATGATGCATTATGGGCGTATAAAACGGCATACTAAAACACTGATTGGCATGTCTCAATATTTGTTGGTTTATAACAAAGCTTGTCTCCTCCCGGTTGAACTTGAACATAAGGCTTTATGGGCGGTAAAAAGGTGCAACATGGAGTATGATGAAGCAGATATATAAAGGAAACTACAAATTAATAAGTTAGAGGAAATACATAATGAAGCTTACGAGAGTTCCCGTATATACAAAAAGAAAAATAAGCTTTTTCATGACAAGATGATTTCTCGAAAGAATTTTGTTGTGGGATAAAAAGTTCTTATATTTAATTCTCATCTTAAACTATTTCCCGGTAAGATAAGGTCCCGATGGAGTTGACCATTTGTTGTTACTAATGTTTTTCCTTATGGTGCAGTTGAGGTTACTAGTCTCACGATGGGGACAATTTTCAAAGTCAATGGCCATAGATTGAAGCCATATTACGAAAACTTCCCTACAGAGAATGTGGATATAATTGGACTTCATGATTTGCTCCATATGAAGGAGTAATACGGGCGAGAGAGCGGGATGACGACTTTAAAACAAGCGATGAATGGGAGGCAACCCACTGGTTTTGTATTTCTATCTTTATCTTTTGATTTTAGTAGTTTTTCATATTATTACTTGATTTTCCCATCTTGATTTTACATTGGAGGAGTCAATTTACATTGAGGAGTGTTTAGCATATAAAGTTTTTAGTCTTTACTTATAGTGATCATTTTTGTAGGTAAATTTTTTAAAGTTTTTGTACATATTTACATGAAAAGCTCCAACTTTTAGAGATTTTAGAGTCACTTAGTATACTTCTAGCTAAGTTTATATATAGAGTTCTTACCAAAATAACTGAACTTAGAAGTATTGGAGAACTATATTCGGGTTTCTTAGTTGTTGAGAGGCTAGAGCTAACAAAAAGGGACTTAAACCGCCGGTGGCGAATTTGGTGCAAAAAGAATACAATACTAGAGAGCTGATCAATCATTAGTGGAGACTACCCATATATGAATGAGGCACCATACCTTCAATTCTTTGTAGTTGTCTAAAAAAATTATCCGTTTAGAGTGTTTCATTTACGCAAATTCGGGTAGAAATATGAGCTACCCAACCTCGCACCCCTTCAACACTATTTTTTGATATTTTGAGTGCTAATTCTATCAATCATAAGGGTTTCATCAGAATTGCTAACTTACAACATCTCTTGTAATCTTGTTTGCAGTTAGAACCATTCTCCCTCTCTCGACAACAACAGGTCCGTAGAAACACCATCATCATCAACAAGCGGAGCATCACAAATTTGAAGAAAGTTGAAGACGTTCAAGGTTTACAAGCAATGGTACAACAAAGAGCAAATTTCAAATGCAAGTGAAGCAACAAAACAATGAGAAGAATTCCATATAGAAGTTGAAGGCTTGTGTACAAGAGAGAAAGAAATTAAAAGATGAGAGTTAGTGAAGTTTATGATATCGAGACAATACAAGTTGTGAAGAATCAAGTGGCAAAGTCCTTATCCCACGACCATAGTAGTTTCATTATTCATTCTATTTTATTTTTTAGTTTATATTTTGAATTCACATTAAAAAAAAATAGAAAAAAATAATATATAAAAAAAGGCAAAAATATTGTTTTAGGGTATATTTGTTTTTATACTCATTAAATAAAGTTGTGGGGAAGAAGAAATATATGAAGAAGTTTGAAGAAACAAGAATTTGAGGTAAAAGAGTTACAAATTGTCAAGCTTCTACGAAGTTCAAGAATTCATCATCTACAGTTGAAGCCGAAGACCGAAGACGTTTCTATTGGATGTTGTGAGAGTGATGCTAATTGTAGATTGGATGACAAGGTAAGTAAGCATTCTCATTCTCACATAGTGGTTGATTTTCTTTCTTAGAGATCATCAGGAAAAAAAGGGGTTCGTTTTCGTCCCACATTCTATGGGATAACATCTTCATATGATTCAGAAGGTTACTTTCCTTCCCACCATTCAACGTGCGCAGGATTTCTATCTTCACTCCTTCCTGCACACATGAGAACCATAACGTGCGTTTTTTGAGTGCAATTTCATAAAGCCCTATTGGTGAGGCAGAAGTCGAGGCAGAATGCTTATTCGATCGCTCTCGAGGATGGATTCTTTCATATGGTGGTTTTCTCCTAACTCAAGAGTTAAGCATGAGATTAATGTTCTTTAGAATTTCTAACTTTTTATTATTAGTGCGGAGAAACTTTATGTCCTCATAGCTCTTTGGATACATGTGAATTTGAAGTATTTGAAAGTTGGAATTAATTCTAGGTTTTATGGGTATACCTCTTGTAAACCCTCACGAGACTATAACTCGTCCATTAGGGACACATAGGGGTTTAAAGGCTTGTAACACATGCTAAGTGTAACCGTGTCCTCAACGAAATGGAGTTGTTGTATTTTAGGTTAGTTTAAGATATATAGTTTGCTCGAGGACTAGCAAAAGCTAAGTGTGGGGGAATTTGATAAATGCATATTTTACATATTTAGAGTGTCAATTTCATGCACTTATTTACTATATTTCTTGTGAATTATTTTATGTTACGTTTATTTTTGTTTATAAATCTTTTATTAGGTGGAATCATCCAAAAGAAGTGAAATGACACTCAATTGTGCAAGAAAAGAAGTGCTAAAAGTGAAGAAGGGCCAAAGATCAGGATTAAATTTTCCAATCCTAGATTTCTTGTCATCATCACGTTGATAATGAAAAAATAAAACCACCGGCGAAAGAATGAGGTCATTCCAACTTCGTATGAGAAAGTTACAAGCAAAACAAGAACTAAGGGCAAATTGGTCATTTCGAAGGAAACTGCTATTGGCTACCCATCGTACGATAAGGGGCAGACATATTTCAAGAGAACTACTAAAGGCGCCTGTGCTTATGCTAAGGGCTGCATAATATTTGAATTCTGTTAACAGCACCAGCCAAATCACTCAGGCTGCCATTATCTTCTCCCAACTTCAAACCCGAGAATTGTGTTCGAAACAGAGTTTGGAAGTTTGATGATTCTATGACGCTGTTGAGTGATGGAGGTGTCAGTAATGCTCGAATGGAGATTGGATAAATTAAAGTTGCAGTTGAAGACTCTCATGAAGAATGGCTGCGATGAGTTCGAGCCTGTGATGATGATGCCATTGATGAAGGTTGTTGCTGATGATCATGATTATCGGTTGATGTTGGGTTTGTTTGGAATAATTCTCGAGATCAAGTAAATCAGCGGGATATTGGAGAATTTAGAAGAAATGGGTTGTATTCTAAATGGAGTTTAAGTTAAAAGAAACATTAAATCTCGGTGATTGATGATCGTGATGTGAGTTTGCTGCCATTGGCAGTGAAGATGAGAGGAGCTCGAGTCTGAAGAGTTGTGGTGGAATTCGAGATGGCTGTGATGATTTTCTTTTGATGGACGAGTGGCAGATGGAAGAGAAGACGTAGATGAACTCGATCCTGGAATTGCAGAGATGATGGTGACACTGTGATGGTCAAGTAATTGCAGCTGAGTTTGACTGCCATTAATGGTAGTTAGTTTCAGTGGAGGTTGTTGGTGGCTATTTTTTCATGGCAGTGTATATGGAAGAGGGGAAGGAAGTGATGGGTTCGAGTCTGAGTTAATGCTGGTTTGTTTGTTGTCATTCTCGGTGATTGGCAATGGAGAAGATAGGTGCTGTAGGCTGTAGGATGGTGATTAATGAGTTTAGCTCACCTCTTGACTCGAGAAAACTTACAGTGAGGTAGTGATGATAAGCTTCAGTTGATGGGGCTCGAAAAGTATGAGAAGAATAAAAGAAGCTCGAGCCTGTGGTTGATGGATGATCTCGAGCAGTTGAGAGATAATAGCAGTGAGGTGTTCTGAAGAGTTTGAGAAGAACAGGGGAGTCGAGTTTGATTTGTAATTAGTTTCTTGAACGAGAATTCAGTTGGGAGATTAGATTTCCCGCTGTCAAGGAGAAACGAAAGAGTTTGACAAAACAGGGAGAGTTATCTTTTAAGAATTATTCTGACGCGGGAAGGGAAAGATAGGGATTTGGTACAGAAAAGTACATCGAATTTGATGTATACTTAAATCTTAAGAAGACACGTTGGTACTCTGGTTCAGCAGAGATTATGGCTAATTAGAATTCGAGTACACTTAATTAAGTCACTCCATATAGCACCGAAGCAGAAGCACTTAATGCAAATTCTCCTCTCACCGACTCAGAATCCTAATATTTTTTCCTGAGGAGAAAGGTTTAAGTTTAAAAGAAAGTGTAAAAAGGTAAAATGCTCCCATTTTTGTAGCCATTTTGACATTTTATATTCTATCGATCACCACTTTCCAATAGTTTATTAACTTCCAAAATACGTTAAACTTAAATTATTTTTGATTTCCTACTAAATGTAAATTAAAAGTTTAATTTCAATGATAATTTTTTATGTTGTTCTCGATTTTTTGTGAGCCATAATTCTTCTGTCCTTATTGCCCAACAGATATCAAATATTATGAAAGGTTAAATTTTTCTTCCTTTATTTTTACTTCTTTTATATTTTTATGCTTCTAACTGAGAAAAGATTGAATCCCCTTGTACCCATCTGACATTGAATCCTCTCAAGAAATAACTCCAAACTTTGTAAGAGAATTCGCAGTGCAGTAGCAAATGGTTGGTTGTTTCATCCAATAAATTGCAGAGAGGGCAGACGTGATTCTATATTTGAACTTCTCTTTTTAATAAGTTGTCTAATGTTGAAATTGTATTTTGAGATGCTGAATTTTTGGAGGCAGAAATTGTGTCCAGATATTAGAGACATGCACATTGTTTGTTGTTGCTTGCAGGTGCTCCATTAACCATTTTTGTAGCAGATTTTAGCATTGAACTCACCAGGAATCGTACATATTACTTGATATGCTTTTTCATCATCCAGTGTTGGAGGCACTCCCAAATCTGCAAACAAGGCCATTATTTCTGTAATTTCATTTTGTGTCATATTTTTTTCTAAACTTCAAATCCCAGGCTTCATTTGAGATCATTTCTTTGTCAGAAGAATTCTTCTGTGTTGAAAGCTTGAAGATGTTATAGAATTTATGTTTCAAAGAAATTGGCACCTACCATTTTTCCCACCAGAAACTCACAACATCTCCCCTATTGACTTCCATTACAGAGATTTCTTCCACAACCATTTTTTGTTTTTGGATTCTTTTCCAAATTCCTCTACCTTGAGGCAGGTTTGTATCTTTTACCCATAGTTCTTCTGCCTTGGTTTTTATTTTTTCCTGAATCACTCTCCTCCAAAGCAGCTTCTTTTCTTTTGTAAATCTCCAAAACCACTTATCTAGTAAAGCTTTATTTGTTAGTTTTAAATTCCTTATACCCAAACCCCCAACATTTTTGGTTTGAAAACATTGTCCAATATAACCCAATGAATCTTTCTTACTTCTGCTGTTGATCCCCACAAGAAATTTCTCATAATTTGGTTTAATTTTTTCTCAACACTCACTGGCATTGGGAAGATGGACATAAAGTAGATTGGTAAACTTGATAAAATTGATTTTATCAACACAATCTACTTGCTTTAGAGAAAAATCTTCTTTTCCATAGAGCTAATTCTTTTGAAATTTCTCAACCACTGTCTCCCGAATATCTGTAGCTCTTGCAGAAGCTCCAAATGGCAATCCCAGATACTTTAGAGGTAATTTATCAATCCTATATTTAACAATATCATCAATAGCCTCAATATTGTGATATGCTCCTATACTAATTACTGCACTTTTGTTGAAATTAACCCTCAACCCTGTTATTGCTTCAAAAATATGTAATATTAACTTCAAGTTTTCCGCTTCTTCCTCTGAGCCATCTAAAAACACTAAAGTATCATCTGCAAACTGCAAATGAGAAACTTGAATTGAATTTTATAGAAAAGCTAGAAATCATATTTAGCTGCACAATATTTTTCATAAGTTTAGAGATAGGTTCTGCAACAAAAAAGAATAAGATAGTGAATCACCCTGCCTTAGCCCTTTTTGAGGTATGAATTTTGAAGTGGAGATGCCATTCACCAACAAAGAATGATGAGCTGAAGTAACACACCATTCAATCCAATTTATCCATTTGGAGCCAAAACCCGAACATTCGACAGATAAGGCTTCACCCAATCTTTACCCATCGTCTGATCGAAAACAAATAAGTAGGGTACTGCCCAAACTCAGGTCCTTCAATTCTAATAATACGCCGCGACTCGTCCTCCGTGGGAAAGTCAGGTATTTTAACACATGACTAATTGTGTGCCAGCTAACATTATCAAAAGCCTTTTGAATATCTAGCTTGCAAATAATTCATGGTTTTTTATCTTTGAATCTTGAGTCAATCAGTTCTCCAGCAATTAGAATACTATCCAAAATTTGCTTATCAAAAATGAAAGAACCTTGATTTTATGAAATCAGTTTAGGTAGCACTGTTTTGAATCTTTGTGAAAGAACTTTTGAAATTACTTTGTACACACTACTTACTAAGCTGATTGGTCTGAAATCTTGAGGAGTTCAAACTTGATCTATCTTTGAAATTAAACTGATAAATAAGCAGTTTGTCCTCCAATGTAGCTTTATAAAATTCCATGAAGTCCTCTTTTATCACCTTCCATGGAGTTCAAACTTGATCTATCCTTAATTACTTCCATGAAGTCCTCTTTTATCACCTCCCATGTAGCTTTATAAAAATTCCATATTGTATCCATCTGGTCTAGTGTATTTGTTACTTTTGACATTCTTGATCACCAACCATACTTCTTCCTCTTCAATTGCTCTTTCCACGTAAGAACTCCCGTCTGAAGAGATTTGAGTGAAGGACTCAACATTCATTCGTGGCCTCATTTTATGCTTATCTTGAAACAAGTTGAAGAAGTACTTGAAAATTTCTTCAATTTTTCCAAAAGTTATTTTTCTCAATATTTTTAAGAAAAATTTCAAATTTTGCAACTTCTTTGCAGAGTAACAAATAGTCGAGCTTCAACATATTAAAAAAAAAAACACATGTACACTTTTTACAGAGAAAGAAATATAAAGGCAGAGCAGAGAAGGTTTCTGAGCCAAAGAAGAAATACGAAGGAGGTGGTAGTCTTTACGCAAGAAGCTAGGGGATGCACTGGAGCTTGGGATTATTTCTCTCACTTCTTCGGTTTGATTTATTTGATTCTTTTTTAATAATATTTTCATAGTTTTTAGTAAAACTATGAATAACTAATTTCTTAATTGACTGAGGATGAATTTTAAGTTTTAAACATGATTTGATTTGATATATGAATCTATTTTAATTTCTACTATGAGGAATGTTATGATTGATTAATTGATTGTTCAAGGTGGCCAACTAAATCAGTTTCTTGATTGATCTATTGCTAGCAAGGCTTAGGATATCCGTAATTATTGAATAAATCCTACACAAGTAGAACACGTGAGACCTTGCAGAGGGATTTTGTGGAGTTATTGCGTATAGAAACAACACTAGAAAGTGGACCTTGCGCTATGAGTCTAACTATTAGAATCAACCTATAAAGTCATAAAATTTAAAGCATTTGACCAAATTACACTTAGAGTGCGCTACTTCTAGGTGGTTTAGAAAAATATAATCTGGTATTCTAGCGCTTCGATAGCCAGTGACCGAAGGAATTTTGGGGATATCACTGCTCTAGCTCTTATCCTACGGTTGGTAATAATTTGTGATGAATGAAAGAATAGTTGAATATACTAATTCAATGATTGCTTAGTAATGAAGAAGGATTCCTTGATCAAAATTCTCTCAATTGCTTACAACTTAATCTTTTAATTTTTTTTCTTATTTATTTTAATAAAAACCTAAATTAAAACCCCCATTTGTGACACTTTAAACAACTGAAACACCTTGCTCTTCATGGGAACGAATATTATTTACTGCTATATTATTCATTAGTAAAATAGAAGATAACTGAAATAATTTGTGCACCTACGACACGCATCACTTAGGCATATACAATTCGCATAACCCTCAATTTCCAACTTGCATCGCAAGGCCAAAGGCCAAACAAAGCCTAGTCCATATAAGCCAAAGGACTTTCTCAAGATATACACTAAATTGTGCATAACTAATGCCACTTAGTATGCAAATATGCATTCTCGAGTAAGCAACATGGATGAATGGTACTTTCGCATTATCCATGCTCCATCGGCTAAGCTACAAGTATATTGACGCTTACATCATTCATGTTCCATCTAGTATGCACTAACATAAAGGCTACATCGCTTAAATGTGCATTAGCGCTAATGTACATTCAACCAAGGCCCCCGCTCCCTATATATGTCTTAAGCGCATTTCCATATGTTTGGAAAAGAAAGGTAAGCTACAAGTATATTGACGCTTACATCATTCATGCTCCATCTAGTATGCACTAACATAAAGGCTACATCGCTTAAATGTGCATTAGCTCTAATGCACATTCAACCAAGGCCCCCGCTCCCTATATATGTCTTAAGCGCATTTCCATATGTTTGGAAAAGAAAGGTAAGGTACATCAATTGACTGCCATATACCAACTTCCACCACTTTCGCGACAAGAATAACGCATTAACGTTATGATGCGTCGCATAGGCTTACCGCTCCATCCTCAATGCGCCCCTTGGCTCTCCAGTGCGTCTTGGCTCTCCAGAACGCTCCCTTGGCTCTCAAGCACGCCCCTTGGATCTCAAACGCGTCCCTAGCCAAGCCTAGCACGTACCTCCAAAGCCGATTTGTCCCTTCCATGCCTAGCACGTCCTTATTTCCTAGTGCGTCTCTGGCATCCTCCATGACTTAGCTCCCTAGCCAATGAGTCTCTAGCTCTAGAAAATCTTTTGGCCTAACGCATCCATACTTAACAACTTAGCCACAAATGCATTTGTGCTAACACCTTAGTGCTAATTATACTATCTAATTGAAGTGTTAACTTTAAACCTCCTTGACATTAGCTTCCTTGCCCTAGCACAATTAACATTTGATAAAAGCCATGCATATTGGTCTTACTCCTGGGACGTTAGCACATTAGCCTTTTTTACTGAAAGAGATAGCATATTACTATTTGTGCTAAGCAGCTAATACTAGTTTTGCTAGCTAATTCCCTAAGAAATATGCCTTTCTTCTTTACACAGTACCTATCACACTGATATTTCCCAACATTTTTTGCTTCCCTCCCCTATGACCTACCATATCTTCTCCACCTACAAAAAGTTCTTGCCAGAACAGAGAAAGACATGACTACCACTCAAGAGAGGTACTCACTTGCCTCAAGACTCTAACAGAACAATTCTTCCCAGAATAGATCCGTCACCAGTTACATCAAACAACGATTCCAAGCCTACCAACGTCAACAGTACCAAAATCAATATTCAAGATGGTGACGAGATCTGCATTCAAAGAGGACAATCAAGGAGCCAATGATCCAATCTTGTCGCCCATGAAGACCTGAAAAGACTTTCACAATTTCAAGGCAAATAAGGACCAGTCTCACTTCATCAGCACCAACCCCTTTACCCTCTTGTCATCCAAAAGACCATTTCAACAGGGGGAATATATCTCTATTATCTTACCTTTATAATCGGGATAATAAATGTTCAGATCTAAAAAGATTATTCCAGACGAACGACAAATATCCTGGTGACTTCAAATGCTCAAGGTCCAAAAGTCGTAGAGATAACTGTTGGAGTAGTCATCTGGTCAGTAAGTACTACAACATCCATGAAGTCATCTCATAACGAAGGGTTCAAGAGGGAGACTTCATTTCAGCAAACGTCACGAATTGAATGCTCACCATCAGCCTCAGCCCCAGCCTCAACCTCAGTACCATCCAAAAGACAAGCTCTGCTCCAAGTCCCATACAAAACTCTACAACAACAACAACAAAAGACAAAGCCAGCTATCACATTCTCAAATTTTCCTTTTCACGTGAAAACCCTTTCACTTCGGTACCAGTCCCTTTCATTATGGTACGAGTCCCTTCCACTCTGGTACCAAACACTTCACTCCGGTACCAGTCCCTTTAGAAAAGGGCTACCTACTTCATGCTCCCGTGCAACTTAATGAAAAATCCATGCAATGACGAGATCATAGTTTTCAACTTCGTCTACAGCTTCTTCCCATTTCAAGGACGATCCGGATTTCACTCTGATGGAGATAGATCATTACAAACCAACATAAACCGATGGAGTGGTGAAACCCGCATTACGTGAGTACCCTGGGAGGTCCCTACTGAAGAGAAATCAATGACAATACCTGCATTAGGATACTCAACTAACACATCTCTTGCTACACTTCCATTCTGCACATCAACGTCAGTAAGAGCATCATCCTCAACAAATACGCGAAGGGAAGCCCACATATGGTTTTTCAGTATGGGGAAGTACACTATCCACATCAAAATCAACGGTAACTCTTGTTCCTTCTCTAACAAGATCAACTATCTGATTTTGGTTATTCCGCCCCTAAAAGTAGAGAGGTTACATGCATATTAGGCCAGAGCATCTCAAAAATGAAATTCTTTAGCATGAACCACAAAACTTACTATACATATCCATAAATATCATATACATACATTATAATATAATATTTGAAGCATTTCATGAGCTCAACCTATTACAAGACGTTTTATAAAAAACGCCTCAAAAGCAATTTTCACTAGCTCTCGAAAATTCTGAATCTGACAACAATTGGTGACGAAACTGAGCATGGTTCTTATATTAAAAGTTTCTTATTGGTGTCCACTAAAACGTGTTAAAAGGGAAAATCAATAGGACAAGCGAACTAAGAGTTATGGCAAAAACGACTAGCGGAGTCGAGTCTGAAAACTGTCCGGATTTTCCTGGATACTTCCTGAGTTCTACTGTTCGGTCGTTTTGACCCCCCAAACAAGCTCAAAACCTGGGTTTATTCCCAAATGATGTAGTAAATCATTTTTTAATAAGTTTAGAGGGGTCAATCATCCAAAACAGATGTCTTATAAAGATTCTATAGTGTTTTTCCCAAGCACTATACTTCTGAAATTTTCTGATGACGAAAATCCATAAAGTTTTATAAATTCGGATACAGCTATGCTTATATGAGAAGTGTTAAAAATTCACATTTTATATCATGTTTATAAATAGAAAAAGCTTACTTGAGGAGGATTCAAGTTAAAGGAAGAACCTCAGATTATTTGCCTCACTCTATTACTTGTCCCTCAGGACACAAACAATTAGAGCCAGATCCATCCGCTCTCTGACTTGTTCCAGGGACACGTCACTGCGTCTTCATTGAAAACATCTTTGTTGCATCTCAACATCCCGGACGACAATGATGGATTCAACTTCAATTCAGATGCTCTCCCCAGTCCCAACACTTCAACGACAGCAAATGACGGATCCAACTTTCATGATTTCCCATGTCCTCTCAAATTCTTGGATAAATGGACCTGTGGCGACACCCAAAAGTTATCTTCTGCCATGTAGCAGATCCAAGTGAGTCACACTTGGGACTGACTTAATTTTGAAAGTTTAACACGATAACATCCCTCAACTATAAGGTATGATCAGCAACGGTACAAGCAAAAAAGAATTTCTACATCAGTACTCACACGATTGGGAAGCCTCCTCTTCTTACCTGATCACATCCAGAATGGTAACCTACTCTTGTTGATGCCACTTACTTCAACCACATGGTCCTACTGTTGGAAACGTACCATAATTGGAAACCAAAACCATCTCCAACTCAGAACTTCAAAGACACAGTCACCTCAGACTTATGCTTCTCCTCTCAACTTCTCGAATATTGGTTCACAAGTTTCCAGTCATAAATCCAGTAATATGCTCACCATGGAGAAAATCACACACCTTGTCCTCATGGTACCTGTCCTGTCTCCTGGTACCTGTCCCATCTCTTGGTGTTTTTCATGTTTCCTGGTACCTGTCTTGTCTCATGGTACTTGTTTTACTTCCTGGTACTTGTCCTATCTCCTGGTACCTTTTCTGTTCCCGGGTACTTGTCTTGCTCTCTGGTACCTATCATGTCGCCTAGTGCATGTCCCGCTCTCTGATCTAGCATCATCACAAAGCCAGCATCTTTATGACGGCAACATCTCACGATATCACCTTCAACCACCAGCTCGGTCCACTCCTTTGTTCATTGATGTTCTTGTTAGTACCTCTTCAATTTAAATTTAAGAAATCAACAACAATCGGTCAAGAACAGGTCAAAACATCATTCACGAGGAGTGTTCGTCTATGTCTCTACTATGACATACTAAAAGAGCACCTCAATCGGAGACATGCGTTAGGATATACAACTCTTACACTAAAGTCTACAGGGTCTTAAAATTCACACGGGATTACTAATCACAAATGTTTACACATGGTTGGATGACCAAGAAAACTTCGAATTGAGTGGTTCTTTTTGCATATGATATCTTGGTCTCTTGGCTTCAAAAGTTGGGGTCACTTAGGTACCAATCCCTTTTACTCTGGTACGAGTCCCTTCACTCAGGTACGAGTCCCTTCCACTTCGGTACCAGGCCCTTCAGCAAGGCGCTACCTACTTCACGCTCTTGTGCATCTCAAAGATAACAACAAATCCATGCAATGCCAAGATCAGAATTCTCAGCTTTATCAACAACTTCTTCCCATTTCGAGGACGATTAGAATTTCACTCTTAGGAAGATGGATCATTATAAATAAGCACAAACCGATGGAGTGGTGAAACTCCCCATCACGTGAGTACCCTGGGAGGGTCCCACTGAAAAGGAATCAATGTCAATACCCGCATTAGGATACTCAACTAGGTTATACTACTATTCTGCACATCAACGTAAGTAGGAACATTATCCTCAACAAGTACGCGAAGGGGAGCTCGCATGTGGTTTTCAGTATGGGAAATACATTATTCACATCAAAATCAATGGTAATTATTATTCCTTCTCTAACAAGCTCAGCTCTCTAATTTTGGTCATTCCGCCCCTAAAAGTAAAGAGGATCCAAGCATATTAGGTCAGAACATCTAAAACATGAATTCTTGAGCATGAACCATAAAACCTACTATACATATTCACAAACTTTGAATACATTCATTATAAAGTGATATTTGAGGTATTTCATGAGCCCAACCTATTACAAGATGTTTCACAAAAACCACGTTAGAAACCGTTTTTACTACCTCTCGGAAACTCTGAATCTGTCCATGGTTCTTATATCAAAAGTTTTTACTGGTGTCTAATATAACGTGTTAAAAGGGGGCATCAATGCGACAAGCGATCAAAGAGTTATAGAAAAAACGGCTAGCGGAGTCGATTCTGAAAACTGTCAAGATTTTCCTCGATACTTCCTGAGTTCTATTGTTCGGTCGTTTTGACCTCCCAAACAAGCTCCAAACCTGGGTTTCTTCTAACAAGATCATCGAAATTTCTTTCTAGTAAGAATGGAGGGGTCAATCATCCAAAATGGAGGTCGTATGAAGATTCTACAACGTTTTTCCCAAGCACTATACTTCTGAAATTTTTTGATGACGAAAATCCATAAAGTTTTTAAAAATTCGGATACGACTATGTTTACATGAGAATTTTGAAGAGTTCACATGTTCCGTCATAGTCATAAAGCGAATAAACTTACTCAAGAAGAATCCAAGCTAACAGAGGAACCCGTTGGTACTTCATATCTATTGTTTACTTCTTCGTCAACAACAGTGGAATCATATTCTTCACAAAGTTCTTCAGTGTGGGGCGCTTCATCCATATATTCATCCTCTATATCCACAACGTCTCCCAAAGCCTCAGAAGCACCAACATGGAAGTATTATCTGCAATCCTTTTCTTACATATTGGGGACTATCAGAAGCGATATGAGTAGTGCCCAATAAAGAGCGCATCACACGTACCTGCTGAAAGAAAAAAACCAATTAATCAAGTCATGATAGTCATGCTTTGAGTCAAAGAGATTAAAGAAGAATGGCTTCACATCTCAATATCCCGGAACTACAACAATGGCTTCAACTTCATTTCAGATATCCCCAGCGCTTCAACGACAACAAAGGACGAATCTAACTTTGATGATTTTCTTCAATCTGTAAAGTTCCTGGAAGCATTGAAATGCGAGGGTACTGTAAGATTATCTCCTTCCTGGAAGCGGATCCGAATAAGCTACACTTGGGGACTGATGACTCCCTCATTTATGGAAGTTCAACACAACAATATCTTTCAACTAGAAAGACTAATAAGCAACGATACTAGCAAAGAAGACCTCTCTACATCAGTACTCACACGACTAGGAAGCCTCATCTTCCAAACTAATCATATCTCACAATGTCACCTTCAAGCACCAGCTCGGTCCACTTCTCTCTTCTTTGATGCTCTTATCAGTAACTCTTCAATTTATAAATTCAGAAATCGACAACAAATCGTTGAGGAAACCAATTAATCACAAATGTTCACGCATGGTTGGATGACCTAGAAAACACTGAATCGAGTGTTCTTTTTTCATATGACAGCTTGGTCTCTTGGCTTCAAAAATTGGGGTCAAACGTCAAAATCCGACATAGTATGAAACTTCAACAGCTTTGGAAGCAAATGGTGTGCAAACTAGGGTTTCCAAAAGGGATTTGGAAGACTCATTTCTTTAGGGACCTCACCTGCCCATGGACTTTCATCTTCTAAGACATACCATATGGTTGCACTGCATCTCCCAAGAAGACCTCATCAACCTTTCTATGACAAGAGCACTGGAATCCACCGCCAACCTCACTTGCATTTCTGATCTACCACAAGCTTCTTCTGCCGGTTTCCAGTATTTCCAACTTTCCTGTTACTAGCATCGTCTCTGGGTGTCCTGTCTCTCATCTACTGACGCTATCAATAGTACTTGATTATTGTATACTCAAATTCTAAGCAAGCACCGGAACCAATTACTTGCTTATAAGGAAGTTTAAAATCTAAGGCTTATCTCTGCATCAAAGACATTGCCTGGAGAAGACAAAGCCAACAACATTTATTGCTGGACATATACATGAAGAATCGATCCAGCTGACTTGATCCTCTATTTAAGATGAGGCAAACCTGTTTCAGAAAGAAAGAAAAAAAAAAGCGCCGACCATATCCTCTTTTTTTCTCATGGTAAACTGGCATTCCTGGCAAGAACGAAGGAGCCTACGGTTCCCATCCAAGGTTCGTGCTAAGGGGCACATATCTCAATCTCGGGTAAGACATAGCCAACCAAGTTTCTTCACTGACCAATGGTGCTCCTCATAGACGTACACTCCATGACCCTGCTGGTAGATGCTCAACCAACGTGACTGGATCAAAAGTTCAACCCATCTACGCTTCCCTTGGCTCACGAATTAGAAATTCCGGGCAAGAACGTGGGCATCTATTAATCACAACAAGGATTCACGCTAAGGGGAACTTATCTTAGTACCTGAAAGCCAGAAGCTAAGTGTATCTTTTTTTACTATTAAAATTTAAATTATGTATACGTAATCATTATAAGAATACTATCACCATCTAGTGCTTAGTATGTAACATTACTGTTCCTCACTTAGCAAGGCACTTAATGTAGATGATGAATTTTTGACAAGGGTCAGAATTTTAAAATCTCCCTTCTGCCTAGTTGCAGGAACATATAAATATCCCCATATACTTGTGCGCATACTTCTGACTTCATATCAAAATACAAAATATTGTATTCCTACTTATATTCTGCAGGGGAATTGAGGATACAGTCTCTACAAAAGGCTACATGGATTCTATGCTAACAATGTAGTCCATAATCTCTACATAATAAGCCTCAAGCTCCTAGAAGGGTTACCCAATAGTATAGAGCAACTTGAATCCTCTTTAAACAACTACAAACATTCTAAACTGGCCTCGCAGCCTCCTCAATAATCATAATATTCATGCCATATCGAGCTAGTCTCAAGTCGCATAAATTCCATGGCTGAATTTCTTGAACTTGCCTCGAATGCACATCAATGTTCCAGTAACATCTATCAAGTTATGGAATAACTAATGCTTAAACCCCAAAATACATTCTAGCTTAACGCTTCATTCGCAACAAATGCTTCTCAACTTGCTCATCTAAGCTCAAATATGATGCTTTAGCACTTTGCTTAAATATAAGCCACAAATAATGCGTCACTCCTCTTGGATGCGCCATAATCAATAAGCAATTCCGTAAAATATGCATTGAACCTCTGAGCTAGGTTAACCCTAGCCTTTTCTCCTATCAGATCCAAGTTAGCACCAACTATTTGTCTTAGCACCACATTGGCACTAGTTAGCCACATTAGCGCTAAAAGCGGTAACTTTCCTGGCGCTAACCCTAGCACCTGAGAAGCCCCAACTAATCTAACATGATCTTAACTAGCATATCTTGGCCTAGTGAGCATTAGATAACGCGTCATCATCTTAGCACCTTAATGTTAGTACTAAAAGTGTCAACCCTAACCTTAGCACCAAGGGTGCAAACTTCCTTGACCGATGGCTAGCTAGCAGCGTCATAGCCAGCATGTTTCCAGCACGTCCCATGACGCGCCACCAACTCCAGCACGTCCCATGACGCGTCGTAAGCCCTAGCGCGTCCCTAGTGGACAATGCGCCCCTGCCATCCCTAGCGCATCCCTCCTAGCTGATGCGTCCCATGGGCCACAACGTCCTGGAAACCTAACACGCACTTTCTGATGTGCGTCCCTACACCATAGTGTTTCATGTCTCTCATTTATTGCCGCTTTGCTGACGCTATCACTAGCACTTGATTGTTGTATACTCAAAACCTAAGCAATCACCAGAATGAACTACTTGCTTACAAGAAAGTTTAAATCTAAGGATTAACTCTGCATCAAAGATATTGCCTAGAGGAACAAATCTAAGAATACTTCTTGCTGGACACATACATGAAGAATCGATCCAGCTTACTTGATATTCTATTTGAGATGAGGCGGACCTGTTTCAAAAGAAAGAAAGAGAAAAAGCATCGACCATATCCCTTCTCTACTCACGGGAAAGCTAGCATTCTTGACAAGAACATGGACATATATTAATCCCAACCAGGATTAATGCTAAGATGTACATATCTCAATCTTGGGTAAGACAGAGCTAACTAAGTTTCTTCCTTGACCAATGGTGCTCCTCATAGATGTACTCTCCATGACCCTGCTGATAGCTGCTCCACTAACATTACTGGATCAGAAGTTCAACCCAGCTACTACTAACATCGTCTCTAGTAGATGGGTTGCTCAATCTCTACATAATAAGTCTCAAACTCCTAGATGGATTGCCCAATAGTATAGAGCAACTTGAGTCTTCTCTAAACAATTACAAACGTTCTAAACTGGCCTCGCAGCCTCCTCAATACTCACAATATTATGTCATATCGATTCAGTCTCAAGTTGTATAAAATTCCACAACTGAATTTCTTGAAGTGGCCTCTAGTGCGCATCGATGTTCTGGTAATATCTATCAAATTCGAGAATAGCTAATGCTTAAAACCCAAAATATACTCTAGATTATCGCTTCGATCACAACGAAATATGCTCAAATTACTTCTCTGAGCTCAAATACGCTTCTTTAGCACTTTGCTTAAAAATAAGCTACAAATTATGTGCCACTCCCCTTGGACGCGCCACAAACAAGAAGCAATGCTCCAAAAGACGCCTTGAACCTCTGATCTAGGTTAACCATAGTCTTTTCTCTTATCAGCACAAAGTTAGCACTAGTTATTTTCCTTAGCACCACATTGGCACTAAGTTAGCCACCCTAGCGCTAAAAGCGCTAACTGTCCTAGCACTTGAGAAGTGCCAACTAGTCTGACATGGCCTGATGAGGCCTTAGCTAGCACGCCACTTACCTAATACGCCATATGTCTAGTGCGTCGCTAACGGATCGCGTCTTCCTTGGCTGGCATGTCCCATAGGCCTAGCGCTCCTGGCCTGATGTGTCCCATAGGCCTAGCGTTGCCGGCCCAATTCGCCCCTTGGCTCTCCAACGCGTCTTGGATATCCAGCACGCCCCCTTGGCTCCCAAGCGCGTCCCTAGCCAAGCCTAGCGCGTCCCTCTAAGCATGATGCGTCCCTGTCATGCCTAACACGTCCCTATTTTCTATTACGTCCCTGGCATCCTCCATGACTTAGCGCCCTAGCCAATGAGTGTGCACGTCTCTTGGCCTAACGCATCCATACTTAGCTCCTTGGCCACAAATGCATTTGTGCTAACACCTTAGTGCTAATTATACTATCTAATTGAAGTGTTAACTTCAAACCTCATTGACATTAGCTTCCTAGCCCTAATACAATTAACATTTGCTAAAATCCATGCATATTAGTCTTAATCCTGGGACGTTAGCACATTAGCCTTTTATACTGAAAGAGCTAGCACATTACTATTTGCGCTAAGCAGATAGTACTAGGTTTGCAAGCTACTTCCCTTAGAAATACGCCTTTCTTCTTCACACACTACCTATCACACTGATATTCCTCAACCTTCTTTGCTTCCCTTCCCTAAGACCTATCTTATCTTATTCACCTTTGTGATTGAAGCAGGACGTGAACGACCATTTCTTGGTTTAGGCGCGTCATGTTCGATTTTGATCTCTCCAAAGTGAAACCAACCACGATGCACTCTTGTAAATTTACGGTCTTCATATAAACTCATAAATTAATTATAATTTTATATTTGAAATCCTTATTAAAATATCTCTAAGATGTAAATTCTCAAGAATATATGGATCATGATAAATAGCTAAGACTAAGATCAAACGCATAACTGACCATTATAGCAAAAATATGAAATTCTAACAGTCTGTTTTGAAAACTTCATATCAAATCAGAAACAAATCTAAATTTCTAGAAAGGTAAAAGATAGATCTATTTTTTTTTACAAAAGGAACTAAAGACTAAAAATCGACGGGTCATAATTTAAAAATAGGATATCTACAATACATTTAAAAATGACAAATGTTTTCTGAATTGATTATTTAGTATAAAGAATTAATTTTAATATACTTAAAAAACTCATAAAAGATGTTTCTTTAAATGTTTTACATTTACTACAAAAAAAATCATACCAAAACCTATCACCAAATAAGAACTATTAACAATCAACTCAACATAGTACGTTATTTTACGACTTTGAAACTAAAATTGATTACTTTTTATGTATAATTTCACGTGCTGAACCGCCGAACAGCCACCTATATACCCAAAGGGATCAAGCACGACCGTAGTTCATTAAGTGATGCACCAAACAGAAAATCATCAATCTAAACATGTTCAAAACTATTAAAGTTACTCTTAACTGAGAAGCTGGTTCAAATCATGAAAATACCAATTCACCATGATGCTAATACTCTAGAAAAGTCATGTTCACACTTTGGGAACCTGTTTGAATAAACAAAATTAAATCCTTTCTCTCAAGGAGAACTCATATTCCGTTAACTAGGTATTTAGGAATCATTTCCCATGGAACATAACCCAACAATCATAGTTAAAATATCTTTAGGGATCACTGTCTATGGACCGCAGTCTAATAATCATGATTAAAAATATTTTTAGGGATCACTGTCCATGGACCACAGTCCAATAATCATGATCAAAAATATCTTTAGGGATCACTGTCCATAGAACGTAACCCAATAATCATTCTAATAAATGTACAATTATCATACTATCATCAATATATAAATATACCTGATGACCAGCATTTTAACAAAAGACTCTAAACTGAACTAATGGTATCATCCGAAATATATACTATTTCCGTTTCAGGAAAAGTGTTACTATTACTTTTTTATTTTAATTTTTTTAGGCTAAAATGAAAAAATGATAGAATACTTTTACTGAAACGAAGAGAGTATTAGCTAATATTTTACTTTAATGGAAAATCATGATCACGACCATAATATACTCCATGATTTGCTGCCATTATATGATACAGCAACAATTTCCGCCCTTTACCAACCAGTACCTGCAAATGCTTAATACAAGACAAAAGTCTTACTTAAAGGTTTAATAATAATAATATTAATAGAATAATTAAAAAGTTTATTTTGTATCTTTGGTTTGTTATGGACGTGATGCTTGTTTAGCACTCTTACAAACAAAATGAATTCATGAGAGTTTTCTTGTCAAAGTTCACTTAAGGTTCTAACTTTTCCATCTCTTAGTTGCTTTCATATACCATTAGATAAAAGAATAGTTTCGTAAAAACTCAACTGATAAGATTCAATATATATATATCATTAAAAAAAGGAATGAAGTATCGCAATATGTGATGCCCAACGTATGCAATAGAATTTAAATTTAGATCAGTAGAAAGTTACCCTATCTCTAGCTGTAAAACCATTGATCCCTTCACATATGAGGTGGAGCCTGAAAGACAAGATGTCGTATCTTCTCAAACACTAGCACAAGAGATTATAGAGAAGAACAATGAACCAACAATGAAGTCTCCACAACCGGTGCTAAAACCTTCAACTCAACTATCCTTCCTAAATCAGAATGCCGCCGTCATCTCCCCTTTTCCCTTTCCGTCCCCTTCACAAGAACCGAACTCCTCCCTAAAAAGATATTCTAACTTTTCTTTTATACTGCCGGATGACCTAGTCTTTCTCTCCTAATTTCGGTCAAACCAAAATAAGTTCACCTTCCACAATCTTAGCTAATCAAGGAAACAAGATATCGGTGACACAATACACAAAGCTAATTAATTTATGGCAACATCATCAACCAAAACAGTGCGAAGTTAGCTAGCACATTCCCTAGCCCATTAATGTTTAACTCATCTAATGGTAACAAGACAAGTGGCCATAAGGTTATATTATATTTCATCTAATAAATTCATATATATGATATACCTAAACAATATTTATCGTCCTTCCTTCTTCCTTCCAAAGTTGCTTAACTTCAATAAGTCCTTTATATATATCATCATGCAATCAAACTAAACCACCAAAGACTAAAAATTTTTATCTTTAGTCCGGTCCAAGAACAGTCGTGTATAATCGGGTGCTGTTCTAGCGATGCGCCTGGTGTTGGGCGGTGTTCCAGCAATTTGCTTGAAAACACGGACGAAATTCTAGGATAATGCTTGTTCGAGATGGAATCCTAACGTCACGTTCGATGTGAGGCGGGATCCTAACGTAACATCCGGTATTGGACGGTATCCTAGGACCATGCTTGAGAGACGAGCCTTATCCCAGAATCACGCCTGATGGGCGAAGTGCTAGCAACACGCCTGAAGAATGTGCACATGTGCGAACTTTGTGTGTGAGTAGAATGGGATGGGCGGTGTCCTAGCGCACCGCCTGGGATTCCAGGCGAGCTGCTAGGAGCCCTCCCCATTCTGGCTTCCTTCTTCATTTATAATAATACTAAACTTTATAAAATTAATTTATAATGAGAATTTAATTTATAATGAGGATTTTAGTGTTTAATTGAATATAATTTAAGGGTTTAATTGAATGTAATTTTAGGTTTCAATTGAATAGAATAAATTGTTGAATTTAAGTTGAAATTCGGATTAATTTTTTGTTGGTATTTTAGTTGAATTGGATTTATAATTGATAATTATAATTTTTGGTTTTAATTGAATAGAAGAAATTGTTTAATTTAAGTAAAAATTAAAAAAATATTTAGTTAATTTTAGTTGGGTTGTGGATAATTATTTGATTAATTGAATAATATTATTGTTTTTGAGATTTGGGTACTCTATTAAGTGAACAACATATGCAGTTGCAAAGTTATTTTCTTTATTACCTAGTTATAATAGTATGACATTATCTTAGTTCATACATATTCCAACAGTTGCTTACATATTTATTGAAACTTAACCTTCTTACATGTTTGACATAAGTAGTATTTGTTTTCAATGGATTCAGGTTTTTTAGAAGTGAGCTGCTTCATATTACCATCACAACATGGATCTTTGCATGGTAAGAGGTTGGTTCTGCAGTTATATGTGATCAGCTTCCCCATACGAGTACCAGTAAAATTGCTTCTCTTGTAACCACTTTTCATCATCTGGTAAAGTTGGTGGAATGGGTGGTGGAATACCTTGGTGTGAAGCTACATAAGCATCTAACCAGATGAAAACTCCACAGTAGTTGCACTTCACATAAGGTTGAAATTCATTATTTCCTTTTTTTTACTTTTCTTAGAAACACATACCCCTTGCAGTTGGTTAGTGTGCATTTTCTACCTTCCCAAGGAAAATCTCTTGCAACATGACCAGCAGGAATACAAAGAAAACACTTGGTAATTGGTGATGAGCTTGAACCCTCCATTATGTATGTTTTGTTTGAAATTTTTTCAAGAATTGTGTTGTTGAAGCAGAAGATGAGACTTTGCAGGTGATGGTGGTGGAATAGGGTATGACAACGTTCATTTTATAACTGGAGTGCCAACGATCATTTTTTTTTTGAACAAAGTAAAATCAAACCGTTGTATCTCAATTAATCTTAAAAAAAATTTTGAAATAAATAATAAAATTATGATACATTAAAAGATAAAAATATATCGGTTAAAAATAAACTAAAAATAACTAAATTAATTCATAAAAGTTGAAACTTAATATGACAATGCTAATAAGACTTCCCTTCACAAAGGTTTAAGGTATTCCAAGAATCCTTTATGGTTGGTTTAATCTTTTCTCAAAATTTCTGCGTTCTTAAGTTCGACCCACTGTCTTGATACATCATCCATCCCGGAGAGATCCATCGTCATTATACGAAACTCCTCTTCTGCTTCTTTCCTATCTAGTTTTGCTGCAAACTTGGCTTCTCTCTGCGCCATCTTCATTTGTGTTTGTTCTATATATTTGGTGTTGAAGTTTTGTTGCTCTCTATAAATATTTTTCCATCATTTCTTGTTGGGCGCTAAATTTTTCTTTCCCTTTTGTCTTCTGTCGTTTCGCCTCTTTTTTCCCCATTTGACGGATATATGTGTTAGGGATATCTCCTATGTCTTCATTGCCACTGGAGGCGTCTAGGCTTAAGTCCTGTGTTTCTCAGTTGTCCTCGCTGCTTCGTAATCTGACTCAGCTTGTGATGAATCGAAAACAACTTTCGTTCGTCTGGAATATTTTATATTATCTAACATAAATGTGTAGCACTCTTCATGCTTAAAACTTTTCCCACCATTAGCTTCCTTGAAAAGCCTCTTTACTTCTGCAATCTATTTTTTGAATTCAATTTAGTGGAGGATATACAATTCAAAACATTAATGTAATCGTCAAAATTAAATGAGTAGTTACCTTATTTTCGGGGCCCCATCCAGTACGATGTTCAGGTTCCACTTCCGCCTCATTTGCAGAAAAAAGTGCCATATCTTTACTTATAATTTGAAATCGTTTCTGAAGGGAGATCCAAGTGCGTTGTGTCATCGAAGGTATGGCTTCTTTCATTTCATATAATATACGAGACCATAATCTTTCTTTTGATTGATCGGTACCAATACTACAATCTTGAGATATTGACAAATGAATTGTACACATCGTTACATCTTCAAATGTAGTAAAATTTGGACCTTGTGGTCTTGATGGCGGCATAATTCTAATCGATTCGGAAACTTATTAAATGAAAAAAAACTTAATAATTTTTGAATACTAACTAGATAGCAATGAGTGATTCTAGTAAAATGAAATTGGATTAGTATTCCATATATAGTGTAAAAATATAGTCGTTGGAACGACAACGGTTAAATCAACGGTAACATCTCAACGGTACACTCAACGGTAAACATATTGCAACGACATTCTATGATCTCGCGTATCTCTAGAGTAACGCTGGACACACCGAATCACAAGCGGCACTCTAGGATCCCTCCTGGTGTTGGGCGTATTGCTAGAGCACCGTTTCGTTGGGGCGTATCTCTAGTCCCCCGCCTGGTAGTGGGCGTGATCCTAGTACTCCGTTGCATCAGACGAACCCCCAAAATAACGCTTGATCAGGCGAACTACTAGCCTACCACCCGTGTTTCTGAGCATTGTCCCAGGATAACATTTGGCTCTGGGCGAATTACTACGACGCCGCTTAGCATCAAGCAGTACACTACGAGCCCGCTTGACTATAACCTGTTTAGTCGGGAAAAATGACTACTTCTAGTCAGCTACAGTCGATTTCTTCGACAATCCACTATATCTCGTCGTCCCACTGCACTACGATTTTTCGGACTAAAGATCACTTTTGATCTTTAGTCAGCCTTTTGATCGTCCCATTGTGGATGCTCTTACCGAGCAAAGAAAATAATGTAAAGTTATGTCTTACTATGACAACATTTTTCTTTCATAATTTTATTTTACTAAAATTAAATATGCATAGAAAAATTACTGTTACATGTAAAATGACAAAAATATCCTTTCAAGTAAAAAGACTATTTTGTCCTTATTAGTAAAATGACATGTATGCCCCTAAAATTAAAACCAGGTGTTACACAAAAAGATGCACAACCTGATTAGTTTCTTGATAAACCTGAAAATCAATTGTACTAGCCTTGTCGGTACTGTGTATATCATCTAAATACCACATCATATACGCGTATGACATGACATCATCACCAAAAATATCCGCATACACTTTTTATCTACCATTGTAAACTTGGTAATACTTCATATTCGTACACAATTGAACTTTAAACATATTTAATAAATTTGAAGCTTTGAAACTTGGATCACTTCTGACATCGTTCGTGATCAAACTAGAAACAAGATGACTGATGAGTTTATGGTAGATCCTTTGATATCCCAATCCACGTACATTCATGACTATTAACATATTTCTTAACCTTCAACATCCTGTTTTAATCATCAATAGCGGCAACCCTAAAATTTTCTTTTGACCACTTCACAGAAAACCTACTAGGTTCATTCTTGGTATAAAGAAGAGTATACCCAGAGTTAACCTCATATTTCTCCATTGCAATCTTTACTAAGAATCTTAGTAACATGCACAAACCCATCTTCAAGGAAACAAACCACATCTTCTTCAGGTTCAGTCGTCACACAAGAATTACTAGAAGAACTAGTTCTAGAAGCATTACTGTCAACTTCAATAAACAAATCAAAACTCTTCCAACCCTTACAATGGCAATGAGATGTGATGAGGAAATAAATAAGCCCACTTCTGACAAACAATCTGTCTTCAAGGACTCCATAGTTATGTTGATATGAACATGATGATCAAAGAAGTCATTCAAATAATGAATTACAATTAGTGAACTAACAAAAGACATTTCAACCTGCAAGACAAAAATAATTTAAAAAAAAAATGATGCTTCCAGCCATGTGTATCATACATATACATCAAATTTCTCTGAGTACTTTGGGAAAAAAGACTGGAATCTCAAGCTAGATCATTGTATAACAAAAATTCAAAACAGATTACGACAAAAAACAATTTGATTCAATATAAAAATCAATTGAAAATAAAATCAATAACAATTTGATTCAATATAAAAATCGATTAAAAATAAAAATACATTTCAACCCAACAAAATAAAAATCAGAATAAAATAAAAAAACATAAAATCAGAACCAAAACAAAAATCAAAGCTAAAATCAACTATTATCTCGCGAAGATCCTTACATGTAGAGAAATATACTGAACCCAATACAATAACAACAAAAATTAAAAATGATAGTAACCCTTCAAATAGAAGCCTTAAGCAAATAACTTGTATTAATGATAATCGATACCCAATGACTAGCATTCCTTACACATTTATAGTACCCCCAACCCTATCAGGATATTAGACTACTACTAACTCGCCATTTGTTACTCCATCTAACGGCTAACACTAATACTGAAATAACATACTCACAATAACAGTTATTACATAAACAAGATTAGATAAGGGCACTACTGTAGGGCACCCACAACTACTCGGCAATAGACTAACATGTATATGACATTATCTCCCCCTCGAAAAATATCCTTTTCCTCAAGGATAAAATTCAGAAAAGTGGGATGATATGTTTGTGGTATCTTCCCAAGTGACATTCTCGGTCGTGGCATTCATCCAATGGATGAGTAGATAGAGGACTTCATGAGTATCCCTGATAATTATTCTTGAAGCAAGAATTTCAATGGGTTTCATGACAATCTGACCTTCATGATCTACTAGAGGAAGTTGTGGATATGGAATAAAAGAGGAGTTAATTGTCTTCTTCAATTAAGAAACATGAAATACAGGACGAACTCGTGTACCTGGTGGAAGTTGGATCTTGTAGGCAAGACTTCCCACTCTCTGAAGTACTTGAAATGGGTCATAGTATTTAGCAAAAAGCTTGATATTTTTGCACAACACAATAGAAGCTTGTCTGTAGGACTGCAGTTTGAGGTAAACCATGTCTCCCACCTTAAATTGTCTATCAGTTTTCTTGAAAATCATCATACAACTTCATCCTTTCTTGGGCTTTATGGAGAATATCCTTCAAAATATCCATAACTGCATCTCTTCTCTTTAAGTGGTCTTCAACTGCTGGGACAGTAATGGAAGCTTGGGATGGAAAAGCAAAATGAGGAGGGTTGTATCCATACAAAGCCTTAAATGGACTCATTTTAAGACTAGTATGATAGTTAGTATTGTACCACCACTCAGCCAAAGGAAGCCATTGAAACCAATGCTTGGGTTTGAAAATTCTCATGCATCTTAAGTAATTCTCCAAGCAGGTATTAACCCTCTCATTCTGACCATCATTTTGAGGTTGATAAGTAGTACTCAGCCTCAACTCATTACTTAAAGTCTTGAATAGATCTTTCCGAAAGTTGCTGGTGAAAGCTATGTCCCTATCTGACACAATTGAAAAAGGAAGACCATGAAGCTTGAATATTTGATTGAAAAATTCCTTAGCAACAGAGGAAATTATGTAAGGGTGTTGCAGAGAAATGAAATGGTTGTACTTGGTTATCATGTCAACCACAACCAAGATGACAGATTACTTGTTGCTGATAGGTAGCCTATCTATAAAATCCATAGAGATATGTTGCCAGGGTTGGTTAGCTATAAGGAGTGGGTAACATACCTGGTGGATGAGTGTGTTCCCTTTTGTGTCTTTGAAAAAAATTACATTGACTAACAGAGAGTAACATGTCTTTCTTCATACCTGGCCAAAAGAAGTAAGTTTTGGCCCTAACATAAGTAGCTTATATCCCAGAATGACCTCATACAACAGAAGAATGCATTGTAGCAATGATAGTCTTCTTGATATGCCCTGCACCAATATAAATCCTATTTTTGTATATTAATATGCCATTCAGGGGAGTGTAATATGAAAGAACAATGGGGTTGAGTAGAAGCTGAGATATGAGTTGTTGTACCTTATCATCTGCTTGGTAACTTTCCGAAGTGTCTTGAGTCTAAGTTGGTGTAGAAACAACCATAATATTGGATATAGATTCATCTAAGGGTCTTATGGAAAGTGCATCTGCAACCTTATTATCTATTCCCTTCTTGTATTTGATCTTATAGTCAAAACCCAATAGTTTCATCAACCATTTATGTTGGAGTACAGTTGTTATTCTCTGCTCTAGAAAAATTTTGATGCTTTGAGGCCAGTCTTTATAATGAAATGGTGGCCTTGTAAGTAATATCTCCACATGTTATTACCTGAACAATAACCAGAAACTCATTCTCATAAGTGGAGAGTCCACTATCCCTGTACCAAGGGGTTTAATATAGAAGGCAATATATTTTCCCTCCTTCATAAGTACAACACCAACACCAAAATCAGAAGCATCAGTTCCAAGAGTAAATGGTTTGGAGAAATCAGGTAGAGCCAGAACTGGTGCACTAGTCATTGACTCATTGAGTGTGTTGAAAGTAGTTATAAATGAGATGTCCAGCAGAAAACATTCTTTCTCAACAAATCTGACAAGGGCTTGATGATGGATCTATATCCTCTAATGAATTTCTTGTAATAACCAGTTAGGCCCAAAAAACCTCTAAGCTCCTTGATAGAAGTTGGAATTGGCCAATTAACCATGTTGGATATCTTGGCAGGATCTGCTACTACACCTGCAACTGTAATAATATGCCTCAAGTACTCTAACTCTGGTTGGGAAAAACAACATTTAGATTTTTAGGAAAATAATTGATGTTGTCTGAGGTTGTAGTGTTTTTGAAAAATGTTTAACATGATCTGTAAGGTTAGAGATGTACACCAATATATCATCAAAGAATACCAAAATAAATTGTCTCAAATATGGTTGAAAAACCTCATTCATTAGAGCCTGAAATGTAGCAGGGCATTGGTGAGCCCAAATGGCATGATCTTGAACTCATAGTGTCCCTGATGTGTTGTAATTTTTTTTTTTAGAATGTCAGCAGAGTGAAACCCTGATTTGGTGATAACCAGACCTCATGTTAATGTTAGAGAGATGCTATCCCCATGAAGTTCATCAAGCAGCTCATCAATCATAGGGATAGGGAACTTGCCTTTGATGGAATGTTGTTGAGCTTCATATAGTCAACACAAAACCTTCAAGTAACATCCTTTTTCTTGACCAAAATAATTAGGGATACAAATGGTCTATGGCTAGGTTTTATAATACCCGTAGACAACATCTCTTGAACCAGTTTTTCAACCACAGATTTTTGTATATAAGGGCATTATATGGTCTCATGTTGGGAGGTCCAGAATTGGGTTTGAGAGTGATGGTATGGTCCAAAGACCTTTGTGAGAGTAAGTAGTTGGCTTAGCAAACACATCAGAGTAGTTTAAAATATCAGTAACTGCAACAGGAAGGAGGTGATTGGAAGTATTAATAGAAATGGAAAACAACTGACCTAACACACCATGGGTGTGTTTTTTGAAGAATTTTTTCACAGCATTGCCACTCATCATTTGGAGGGAAGTCTATCCTTGAGCACCAACAAGAGTAATCTTTTTTCCTTTTTGTTTGAATGTAATCCTCAGTTTGGACAAATTAAACAACACATCATCCAATTTCCTCATCCAATCTGCTCCTAGCACCATATCATAGCCTCCCAATGGAAGCAATATGATATCACCAGAAAATTTATGACCCTACATAGACCATTGTAAGCCTTAACACATACCAGCACTCACATTCTTCTCACCCTTAGCCACTGTGACTAGCAAGTGTCGAGTAGGTTGAATAGCACACTTTAATAATTTAGCCAGGTCACTATCTAAAAGCTTTATTTATTCCTTGTATCAATAAGAATAAAGATAGCTTGCTTCTTAATACATACGGGAATTCTAATTGTATCCCCATTAACATTGTCAGTCATAGCATGTAAAGATATCTTCATGTTAGACTCAACTGGTGTAGCAACTTCTTGTTCAGATATCTCCTCTTTTAGTGTGTCATCCTCATCTGTAGCAGTTTCACCTACCGGTGAGAATAATTGTTGCCTCTTGCACATATGGCCTGGTATGTAAACCTCATCACAATTGTAACAAAGACCCTTTTACCTCCTTTGTCTTACCTGTTCTGGGGTCAATCTTTTAATTGGTGGCAGTGGTGGAATGAGTTTTGGGGAGGTATTCGTAGATGATTTTGATGAATAAGGGACTTTAGAGGTGGATGGGAAATTGATGAGTGTTTTTGGTGGAAAGTTGTAGGAAGTAAATGGCCTTGAGGTGGAGAAGTTGGTGTCAAAGGATTTATGAGTTGGTTTGGATTGATGCAAGTGAATATTTGTAGTTTGTTCTTGTATCCTAGCCAATGAAAAGGCTTGCATGAGGGTGGTTGGGTGAAACATTAAAACAACATTACGAAGTTCCTCCTTCAAGCCACTATTGAAACTCACAACAAAGAAATCCTCAGTAAGGTTCTTATGCTTACTCATGACAAGGGCCTTAAGAGTTTCAAACTGCTAGAAATAGTTATCCACAAAAGTAGTTTGAGCCAACTTATTAAAACTACCAACAAAATTTTCATGAGCAGAATTTTCAAAACGCAAACACAAATTCTCAGTTAAATCTAACCAAGTAACCACTTCACGGTTTAATTGAAAATTCAAAAACCACTTATCAGCTTTACCTTCCAAGTGAATCGAAGCCATCATCACCTTACGAGCTTCCTAGATATCATGGATCTGAAAATAAAGATTTTTGGATCCAACCTCTTGGGTTTTCTCCATCGAACCTTGGAAGTTCAAGTTTGGGTGTACAATTATGGAAATTGAACTATTGATTTTCTTGGTTGATAAGGGTACCACCAGCTCCTGAATTAGAATTTGATCCACCCGCATTTGATTTGTAGTGAGATCCTGGATCTACAAAATTTGGGATGTTGTTCATCATTTCTGTTAACATATTCTGAATTGTGGTCATGATGAGTTCATCGGATCTATTTTTTCATCCATCAGAGTCATATTATCATCCATTTTGGTAAACTTCAACTGATGTTGTTTGAAAATTTCCATGACATCTTTTACTGTGGGATTTCTCGAACCTCCCAGATAAATCAGGAAAGAACGAATCTGATGCCAATTATACTAAACCCAGTACATTAACAACAGAAATTGAAGATGATAGTAACTCTGCAAATAACAGCCTCAAGCAAATAACTTGTATTAATGATAATTTATTCCCAATCACTAGCATTTCTTACACATTTATAGTACCCTCAACCCTATTAGGATATCAGACTTCTACTAACTCGACATCTGTTACTCCATCTAACACCTAAGACTAACATCGAAAAAACACTCACAATAACCGTTATTACATAAATAAGATTAGATAAGGGCACTACTGTAGGGAACCCACAACTATTCGGCTATAGATTAATAGGTATATGATAAGTAACAACTAAAAAAATCCTTATATGCTTTAAAACCCCTAAAAAATCAAAAGATCTGAAGCCGAACAAAACGGAATAGAAATCACAACGAAAGAACATTGTAATGAAAAATTAAAACGAATGAACCTTTAGAGAAAAATTAAATTGATGCTTATAAAAATTGAGATCTCAGTTCCCGGCGTCGAGATCCGAATAAATTGTTTTTTGAAAATAAACATAACATAAATAAAGAATAAATAATATATATGAAAGGTTAATTTGGGGATTTAGAAAAAAAAGGAAAACAAAATTTTAAAAAATATGGCTGCGTAATTTTTTTGTAAGAAAATGGGTGCATCCCGGGTTTTTTTTCGGACGATGGGTATAACGGTGAATTTTCTGGGAAAAGGGTTTAGTGGTAGTTCCCACTGACTTTTTTTTGGCCTGCTCAAATCAGCTCTTTCCTCTCCGTGACTTTTTAGGCCCAACCTATGATACAACCTCTATGACCTTCTAGGCCTAACATAAGGCTCTATGTTCATTCAACTTAGGCCTCATGGGTGTATGAGAGGTAAAGTTAAACAGTAGCCAGTAAAGCCACTATGTTTTTGCTGGGGTGACCGGGGAAAGCAATTCCAAGCACTTGATTGAAAGACTGTAGTTGCTTGGTTTGAAAGTTTCCTATATAATCAAGTACTACTGTACTAGCTATTATCACTCCTACAAATTGAGAGCACTAGGTCTCTGAATTCCAAATAGTTTGAATACAATCATTGTTATGAAAACAATCAGGCATCACCTACTTAAATTGCAACTCTTGAAATTATTGCTCAAAAAAGGAATCACTCATCACCGCCGGCAAATTAATGTAATTGCCATTCTACATGCTCTGCAAGTTACAGAACAAAAATTATACACAACCATCCATCTTAGATTCCGATTTTTTATATGAACCACTTTTAGATGATTTACTAGCTAGTGTCTCAGCTAGTGCCTGTGGATTGGTAATCAATACGGGTTATGGTTGTAAACATGGTTTGCATATAGGTATATTCCATGTAGACGTAATTATTGCGGTACCACTCCGGTTAAAACAAAAGCTAACACCATCTAACAAACCCATACACTGTTCAACACTAGCGATCTTGGCTGGTAACCACTTGCGATTTTTTTTTGTTATTCTACTAAAAAGTAATCTAAGTTACAGTCTGGTGGTACTAAGATAAATTCGCACATGTTAATCCTGGCTTGGCCCTTTTGGACCTTGTTTGAACCTGTGAACCAACGTTGAACACTTGATGTTAAAGATGATGACTTTCATAATTATGTCGAATCATTTTTATCAAAAAGCCCTTATTTCTTTGTCAAAGTAATTTTTCCGAGCAAAAGATTCCTTCATAATTGTGAATGATATTTAGTTTACACTAACAATCATATATGCATTCACTAGTTCATATATTAAGTACAAATTTGGCTAATCTCCTGCATTTCTAACACAAGTAATAAAAACTGTAAAGTCCTTAAACACTGTACTTTTTTTGTTGATCCTCGATAATCGTGCTCAGTACGGTGAATCGCTCTTTATCTAGAGCAAGAATGAATCAGTTGGAATGACAGATAGGGAGTAGTCAATTACTGTCCTAACTTCATGATCCTTCAAATCAGTCTGCTTTAAGACACACACACACACCTTGAAGACGGGGACCGGCATCAAGATTTAGTGACGCGTTCTCCACAAAGGACTAAATGATTAGCTACGACTAAGACTCAAAAGCACATCAAGAGGTGCCTCATCGGATGAATAGAATCAAAGGTGAGAGGTAGCATCATCATCGTCATCATCGTGCTGCTTTCAAAAAAGAGTAGCTTAGTAGCACTTATCATGCATGTTTGATTTAGGTGGTCATTTCATTTGTAGACCCGTCCCTAAATATTCAAAGTACAAGTGAGACAAGGGTTAAATGAATCGTTGTATTCACACCTCTTTGCTGGTGACATTTCAACTTTTTTTTTTTCCGCATTCTTTCGTTTGGGTTAAAGTAAGGTAATTCCACCAGCTAGAGATCAATTTTTTTTTTTTAACTTGGACCGCGATTCATGGTAAGCTGACTACAATTGATACGCTCTAGGGATTCATTCGTAAAATTTCTTGCATCCTCTGTGATGATGAAGAAGGGTCCATTGATCACATCTCATTGCATTGTAAAGTGGCTAGGAGACGAGGGCTAAATCGTTGTATTCACACCACTTTGCTGGTAACGCCTCTTTTCGCATTCTTTCGTCTGGAATAAAGTAATTCCACCAAAAACCAATTTTTTTACTTGGACTGAGCAGTTCATGGTAAGCTGAATACAGTTGATAGCCTTTAGGGATTTATTTGAACCATTCTTGCATTCTCTGTGATGATGAGAAATTGTCCATTGATCACATATTATTGCATTATTGTAAAGTGGCTAGGAGGGTACGGCAGACCTTAACTCCTAGGGAGGCTTGGTCATGGGTTTTTCCCTAAATCAATGCTTGATTTCACGTGTTGCAGGCATTCTAAAGGTTTATTAAATTTGGGACTATGAATTGACCTCTCATTCGTGTAGCTGTTACATGGGTCCTTTTGAGAGAAGATAGCAAACGTACTTTCGACCAGGAGTACACTTTTAAAACTGATAGTAACTTGAGCTTTGAGGCAAGATCCATGTTGCTAACTTGGGCAAAGGCAGGCCAGTCTTTGCATATAGACTTCTCGCTTTCGGTCTTTGATTAAGATTCAATTTCATGTAACCTCTTTTTTCCCTTTTCTTTACCTCTTATAGATTTTGCAAGTGTAGGAAATAGGAATTTTTATGGGTCCCCAAATCCAATTCTAAGTGGTGGATAGAATTGTGTCAGTTACGAACCTATATATCCTAACTGGTATGTAATGATTTGACCCTTCACCGATACTGTCCCCATTTGGTCATTGTGGTCATCTAGCAGTGTAGGATTTTCAACAGGCACCTGCTGCAGGCATCCAATAAAAAATTTCTAGAAGGTCACCCATCCCTGGATTGCTTCCTCCCAAACACGCTTAGCTGCAGAGTTTTTTGTCAACTCTGGAGCCAGTTGTGCGGAAAAAGTCTCGGTGTTAGGAAAGAACAAATCATTACCTATATTCCGTTCTGCGAACCCTACTTGCCGATTCGGGGTATTACAATTTAAAATCTTTATAGTCTGTTAGACAACTGAACGACCATCATAGCAGGCCAAGGCCAAGCTGAGAACGATCATCTACAACTACACGATCTACATCATAGTTGTGTAAACCATTAATCACGCTCTGGTCGTGCAGTCCTGATTCATCCACCAGACGAAGGTTCCTGTCTCCTTAGAACTCAAGGATACAGAGGTACGAGCCTATAAAATAGATCCGACAAAATTGGAACGATATAGAGAAGATTAGCATGGCCCCTCCGTAAAGATGACACACACAAATCGAGAAAGAGTATCAGAGCCGCGATGAGTCACCTGTCGAGGATGAGAGAGTACGCTGGACGGGGCGTGTCAGGTACTAGTCTCATGAGTGGCAGCGAACATCGAAGATCTGGGCTTGTATATTCCAGAGCCGAGAACTACTCCAATTTAAGGTGATTATATTGTACTACCCCGATTCGGCAGGTAGGGTTCGCCAAATGGAATATAGGTAATGGTTCGTCATTTCCTAACACCGAGGATTTTTCAGCACAATTGGCTCCAGAGTTGGCAAAAATCTCTGCAGTTAAGCATGCTCGGGCGGTAGTAATCCAGGGATGGATGACCTCCTGGGAAGCTGCTGCTGGATAACCGCAGGGGTACCCGTAGAAAACCCCACACTGCCGGTTGACCGCAGTGGCTAAGTGGGGACAGTATCGGTGGAGTGTCGGGTCATTACACGATATATCCCAATAGTTATATTCTTACCATTTGAAATGAAACTGTTTTCCTAAACGGGTGCATTGTTTCACCCGAAATAAAATCTCTTCTTCTTAAGAAGGAGAAGCACATGACAAATTAAGTTTTGGTTTTGAAATTTCATTAAAACATTTTGAAAGTCTGTAAAGAGAGTTTTGTGCTACAATTTTTAGGTTTGTTGTTTCATATAATTTGAAATGCTGCGAAGAATATCAATGTATTGTTGAATGTTGAAGACATATACCATTTCCTATAACAATATTATATATAGGGGTATTAAATCTCCTAAGTATATAGATTACTCGTTTGAATATGCTAAAATGTTTGTTTGTGGTTTATTTTTTTGATTTTGATTTTAACATACATGTTATGCTTCTTATATCTTATATTCTTGTTTTTGTTTTATTGGTGTTATTTAGTAACAAATTTTTATCTATTTATCTATTGTTTTATTGATGTTATTTAGTAACAAATTTTTATCCATTTATCTATTGTTTTATTGGTGTTATTTAGTAACAAATTTTTATCCATTTATCTTTTAAAATTTCTGTCGGAACATTTGATAAGTTGGAAACATAACCTTAGATATTAACTAGCATAATTTAGTTGAATTTTGGTATCTCAAATGTATGAGTATGATATTTTGTCTAAAAGAATTCTTGTTCAATTGGAGACAAAATCAGGTGTTAATTGACTTGGGCACATTTTTTAATGAAAGTTGTAACCAAGTATGATCTAAAATTCCAACAGTAATTCTTGTAGTATTTAACATAATCTTCCCTTCGGTCCTACATATATGTTGTATAGACAATCACTTGGTATCGTGTTAAAAAATGTGTATTATTAAATTTTGGTTAAATTTTAACAAAAAAAAACATCTAAACCTTAGTACAACATTCCCCAGTAAGGGTTAAAAAATCCAAAATGGAAGCTTCAATGTAAGTCTTAGTATTATCTTCTTAATCTATACATGTCAACTAACATGATAAACCACTTTCTAGGTCCAGATGGTGAGTTTTTAACAAATATTAGAATTATAAAATCGTCCTTCTGCCTAGTTATAGAAATATAAAAATATCCGCATATATTTGTGCGTATACTTCTGACATCACATCAAAATACAAAATATTGTATTCCTACTTATATTCCGCAGGTGAATTGAGGATACAATCTCTACAAAAGGCTACAAGCATTATATGCAAACAATGTAGTCCATAATCTCTACATAATAAGTCTCAAGCTCCTAGATGAGTTGCCCACTAGTATAGAGCAACTTAAGTCCTCTCTAAACAACTACAAACATTCTACAATGGCCTTGCAGCCTCCTTAATACTCATAATATTCATGCCATATCGAGCTAGTCTCAAGTCGCGTAAATTCCATGGTTGAATTCCTTGAACTTGCCTCGGGTGAACATCAATGTTCCAGTAACATCTATCAAATGCGAGAGTAGTTAATGCCTAAACCCTGAAATACATTCTAGCTTAACGCTTCATTCGCAACATATGATTCTCAACTTGCTCTTCTGAGCTCAAATATGCTGTTTTAGCACTTTGCTTAAATATAAGCCACAAATAATGCGTCACTCCTCTTGGATGCGCCACAATCAAGAAGCAACACCATAAAAGATACATTGAACCTCTGAGCTAGGCTAAGCCTAGCCTTGTCTCCTATCAACGTTAAGTTAGCACCAGGTATTTGGCTTAGCACCAAGAGTACAATGGCGCTAAAAGCTCTAACTTTCCTGGCGCTAACCCTAGCACTTGAGAAGCGCCAACTAATCTAACATGATCTTAACTAGCACATCTTGGCCTAGTGAGGCCTTAGCTAGAGCGTCATCACCTTAGCACCTTAACCTTAGCACTAAAAGTGTTAACCCTAACCCTAGCGCCAAGGGCGCAAACTTCCTTAACCGATGGTTGGCTAGCAGCGGCATAGCTAGCATGTTTCCAGCACGTCCCATATAAAGCCACCAACTTCAGCACGTCCCATCACGCGCCACAATCCTTAGCGCGCCCTTAGCATCTAGCCTAGTGCGTCCTTAGTGGCCGATGCGCCCCTACCATGCCTAGCGCATCCCTCCTAGCTAATACGTCCTATAGGCCACAACGTCCTGGTATTCTAGCACCCATCTGCTTCTATGCGTCCCTTCTCCACAACGTCTCATGCTCGTACGTGCAAATCCTAGCGCGTCCCTAACCCTTACCTAATGCGCCCTAGCAGCGCTGATGCGTCATTACGTAGCCTGATGCGTCCCTGCTGTAGCGTGTCCCTAGCTGTTAATGTGTCTCTAGCGTCCTATATGACTTAGCGCCCTAACCAATGAGTCTCATGCTCTAGCACGTCTCTTGACCTAGCACATCCATACTTAGCGACTTATCCACAAGAGCATTAACGCTAGCATTTTAGTGTTAATTATACTTGACCCAATAGAATTGCTAACTTCAAACCTCCTTGATACTAGCTTCCTAGACCTACTATAATTGATATTTACTAGAAGCTATGCATTTTGGCCTTAGTACTGAGACGTTAGCGCATCATCCTTTTATAACTAAAGGAGTTATATCATTATGTGCGCTAAGTAGCTAGTACTAGCTTTGCTAGCTACTTCCCTCAGAAATACGGCCTTCTTCTCAATATTGGTCCAATATCAAATTTTATATGAATTCTAGCAGGTCTCCTTGCTTAAGAAGCCCTTTACAACATTTGTCCTTAAATGCCTCACAGACTTATGCTAAGTCACTTCTAAACTAATACTTAGCCATTAAATTTGCCATCTTACTCCCAAACAAGTACGTGACCACTGAACTTCCCATAATCGACACTAATCAGTCTAATTATCAATCCTGTGAGTCGCACAACTTTCCTCACTGACTTAGCAAGTCATTTGACTTGACTTGACTTGACTTAATCGAAACAATAGTGGATTATGACTCCACTATTTCCCCGAGATATCAAATACAACATATGGGGGGATTGTTATTGGGGTGTTGGTCTGGCGGTCTACGACAATCGTGGGTGGTGGAAACACATCCATGAACAAGAATGTAACAAGTAGTGGGCAGTTATAGGTCTTTCTTACTTTCCGGACATCACCCCACTACAATCTCCACAATCATCATTTCTCAACCTTTCCCTAACTTTCATGACTTACGAGAAATCAATGTGTCTCCTTCGAACTATAAATAGATAGTTCTCATCCATTCAAGAACAATACAATCAGTCAGGAGAAACTAAAACATACAGAAATAGTGATTCATCTCAGAGATAATCCTTTCTCTTTTACGCACTACCTATCACATTGATATTTCTCAACCTTCTTTGCTTCCCTCCCCTAATACCTAACTCAATCTTCTCCACCTTTGTGATCTAAGTAGGACGTGAATGGCCTTTTCTTGGTTTATGCTCGTCTTGTTCGATTTTAATCTCTCAAACCTACTTGAAAGTACGATTTTATATTTGTTTTCACTCTAAAACAATTAGAGACCACAACGGGAGATCAACCTCTCAATTACAAAAGCCAATTTTCAGTTATTCAAAATGGTGGATCTTAGGTCTAGAGAAGTTACAACTCCTATAGTCGTTTCAAGTTTCACTTGTGGTGGTGATTCTGAAAACACCCATTTTACTACTGAACCTTCTCTCGGTGACAAGACTGTTGAAACCACCGAGAATACTCAAACTCCATTCAACATGATGGATCCCATGAAGAGACAAGAGGTCCTTGCCAGAATACAGGTGGACATGGCCACTACTCAAAATGAGGTACTCGCTTTCCTTAAGACTTTGACATAGCAACTCTCCCCGGAACAACGTCATCGTCTGACGGAGTAGACCAGGACCAACCTCACAACGGCTACTGATGCTGAGACGTCCAGGGATCGAAAAGACAAAGAAGTTTCTACCATCACTGATCGCCCATCGTAGAGGTACCAACAATCCAATTTTTACACTCGTAAAGATATGGAGAGACTCCTACGAAACCATGGAAAGGAGGACTCATTCTCAGTGCATCCACACAAACTTCTTTACTTGCCTGAAATTCAAAGGATCCATTTGCCGGGAGGTTACTCACCTTCGACTTTCTCATTGTACGACGCTTGAAAATACCAGGAACACCCAAACGCCGCTCAACATTGTTGTTCTAATACGAAGACAGTAGGTTCCTGCTAGAACACATAAAGACATAGCTACTACTCAAGAGAGGTACTCACTTGCCTCAAGAATCTAATGGAACAATTCTTCCCATAATAGATCTGTCACCAGTTGCAGCAAGCAACGATTCCAAGCCTACCAAAGTCAACAGCACCAGAATCAATATTCAAGATGATGACGAGATCTGCATTCAAAGGGAACAATCAAGGAGCCGACGATCCAACCTTGTCACCCATGAAGATGCGAAAAGACTTTCACAATTTCAAGGAAAAGTGGAACCGATTTCACTTCATCAGCACCAACCTTTATCCTCTCGCCATCCAAAAGATCATTTCACCATGGGGTATCTCTCTCGTTATTCTCCTTTTATAATAGGGATAAAAGAATGTTCAGATCTGAAAAGATTATTCCAGATGAACGACGAGTATCCTGGTGAATACATATGTCGATTCAGGATCCAAAAGTCGTAGAGATATCTGTTGGAGCAGCCGTCTAGTCAGTAAGAACTACAACATCCAATCATCCATGAGGTCCTGTCAGAACGAATGGATCAAGAGGGAGGCCCCATCTCAGCAAGCGTCGCGAGTCAAACGCTCACCATCAACCTCAACCCCAGCTCAAGCCTTAGCCTCAACACCATCCCATAGACAAGATATCTCCAAGTCCCATACAAAACTCTACAACAACAAAAGCCAAAGCCAGCAATGATATTCTAAAATTTTCCCTTTCACGAGAAAACCTTTTCACTCTCGTACGAGTCCTTCACATAGGTACTATCCTCTTTCACTCTGGCATGAGTCCCTTCACTCAGGTACCAGTCCCTTCCACTCTGGTTCGAGTCCCTTCACTCAGGTATGAATCCCGTCCACTTCGGTACCAATCCCTTCAGAAAAGCGCTACCTAGTTTACGCTCCTGTGCATCTCCCAGAAAACCACAAATCCATTCAATTCCAAGATCATAATTCTCATCTCATCAAAAACTTCTTCCCGTTTCGAGGACGATTAAAATTTCACTCTTAGGAAGATGGATCATTAATAAACAGCACAAACCGATGGAGTGGTGACACCCCCCATCACGTGAGTACCCTGGGAGGGTCCTACTGAAAAGGAATCAATGACAGTACCTGCATTATGATACTCAACTAGCATATTCCCTGTTATACTACCATAATGCACATCAACGTCAGTAGGAGCATTATCCTCAACAAGTACGCGAAGGGGAGCTCACATATGGTTTTTAGTATGGGAAATACATTATTCACATCAAAATCAATGGTAACTCTTGTTCCTTCTCTAACAAGCTCAACTCTCTGATTTTGGTCATTCCGCCCCTAAAAGTAGAGAGGATCTAGGCATATTAGGTCAGAACATCTCAAACATGAAATTATTGAGAATGAACCACAAAACCTACTATACATATTCACAAACATTGAATACATTCATTATAGAGTGATATTTGAGGTATTTCATGATCCCAACCTATTAGAAGATGTTTCACAAAAACCGCGTTAGAAACCGTTTTCACTACCTCTCGGAAACTCTGAAGATGGCAACAATTGGTGATGAATCTTGGCATGGTTCTTATATCAAAAGTTTCTTACTGGTACCCAATACAACTTTTTAAAAGGGTGCATCAATCGGACAAGCAAGCTAAGAGTTATAGCAAAAACGGCTAGCGGAGTCGAGTCTGAAAACTGTCAGGATTTTCGTGGATACTTCATGAGTTCTACTGTTCGGTCGTTTGGACCCCCCAAACAAGCTCAAAACAAGGTTTTTCCTATTAAAAGTATGAAATTTCTTTCTAGTAAGAATATAGGGGTCAATCATCCAAAATGGAGGTTGTATGAAGATTCTACAGCGTTTTTCCAGGCACTATACTTCTAAAAAATTTTGATGAAGAAAATCCATAAAGTTTTTATAAATTCGGATACGACTATGTTTACATGAGAAGTTTGAAGAGTTCACATGTTACGTCATACTCATAAAGAGAAGAAACTTACTCAAGAAGAATCTAAGCTAACAGAGGAACCCGTTGGTACTTCATATCTATTGTTTACTTCTCCGTCAAGAACAATGGAATCAGATTCTTTACAAAGTTCTTCAGTGTGGGGCGCTTCATCCAGCTCTTCATGCTTCAACTTATCTTCATCCTCTATATCCACAACGTCTCCCAAATCCTCAGAAGCACCAACATGGAAGTATTATCTGCAATTCTTTTCTTACAGACTGGGGACTATCAGAAGCGACATGAGTAGTGCCCACTCAAGGGCACATCACATGTACCTGCTGAAAGAAATAAAACCAATTAATCAAGTCATGATAGTCATGCTTTGAGTCAAGGAAATTAAAGAAGAATGGCTTCACATCTCAATAGCCCGGAACTACAACAATGGATTCAACTTCAATTTAGATGTTCGCTCCAGCGCCAGCGCTTCACCAACAACAACAGACGGCTCTAACTTTCATGACTTTCTTCAACCTGTAAAGTTCCTGGAAGCATGGAGCTGTGAAGACACTGGAAGATTATCTCCTTCCTGGAAGCGGATCCGAGTAAGCTACACTTGGATACTAATGACTCCTTCACTTCTAGAAGTTCAACACAACAATATCTTTCAACTAGAAAGACTGATCAACAATGATAGTAGCAAACAAGACCTCTCTACATCAGTACTCACACGACTAGAAAGCCTCATCTTCCTAACTAATCATATCTCACAACGTCACCTTCAAACTCCAGCTCGGTCAACTTCTCTATTCTTTGATGCTCTTATCATTAACTCTTCAATTTACAAATTCAGAAATCGACAATAATCGTTGAGGAACGAGTCAAAACATCCTTCATAAGAAGTGTTCATCTATATCTCTACTATGACATACCAGAATGGCACATCAATCGGAGGCATGAGATAGGAGATATGGATCTTACACTAAAGTCTACGGGATCTGAAAATTCACACGGGATTATTAATCACAAACGTTTACGTATGGTTGGCTGACCTAGACAACACTGAATCGAGTGATTTTTTTTGTATTGACAGCTTGGTCTCTTGGCTTCAAAAATTGGGGTCAAACGTCAAAATTCGACAGCGTATGAAACTTCAACAACTTCTGAAGCAAATGGTGTGCAAACTAGGGTTTCCAAAAGGGATTCGGGAGACTCAGTTCTCTAGAGACCTCACCTGCCCATGGACTTTCATCTTCTAAGACATACCATCAGGTTGCACTGCATCTCCCAAGAAGACCTCATCAACCTTTCTACGACAAGAGCACTGGAGTCCACCGCCAACCTCACCTGCAGTTCTGATCTACCACCATCTTCTTCTGCTGGTTTCCAATATTTCCAACTTTGCTGCTACTAGCATCGTCTCCGGGTGTCTTGTCTCTCATCTACTGTCGCTTTACTGACGCTATCACTAGCACTAGATTGATGTATACTCAAAATCTAAGAAAGCACCAGAACCAATTACTTGCTTACAAAGAAGTTTAAAATCTAAGGCTTATCTCTGCATCAAAGACATTGCCTAGAGGAGACAATGCCAACAACATTTCTTGCTGGACACATACATGAAGAATCGATCCAGCTGCACTTGATCCTCTATTTGAGATGAGGCAGACGTGTTTCAGAAAGAAAGAAAAAGAGAAAACGCCGACCATATCCCTTTTTTTCTCATGGAAAACTGGCATTCCTAGCAAGAACGAAGGCGCCTACTATTCTCATCCGAGGTTCGTGCTAAGGGGAACATATCTCAATCTCGGGTAAGACAGAGCCAACCAAGTTTCTTCACTGACCAATGGTGCTCCTCATAGACGTACACTCTATGACCCTACTGGTAGCTGCTCAACCAACCCAGCTACGCTTCCTTTGGCTCACGAATTAGAAATTCCGGGTTAGAACGTGGGCATCTATTAATCACAACCAAGATTCACGCTAAGGGAACTTATCTTAGTACCTGGAAGCCAGAAGATAAGTATATCTTCTTATAGAATTAAAATTTAAATTATGCATACATAATCATTATAAGCATACTATCACCATTTAGTGCTTATTGTGCAACATTAATTTTCCTCACTAAGCAGGAGACTTAATGTAGATGGTGAGGTTTTGACAAGGGTCAGAGTTTTAAAATTGCCCTTCTGCCTAGTTGCAGGAACATAGAAATATCCCCACATACTTGTGCGCACACTTCTGACTTCATATCAAAATACAAAATATTGTATTCCTACTTATATTCCGCAGAAGAATTGGTGATCGATGGAGGGAGATCTATGGAAAATAAATCTATTATTTTATTATTATTATTTATACTTTATTAATGTTATGTTTAGTAGAAAAATAATTAATTTTCGGATTTATTATTTAGGGTAATTTTAGAAGAGTCTAGAAATTTATTTTAAGAGTTTTAATAAGTTAGGAAAGTTGCCTAAAGGTAGTAGATACCTTGTGAAACAAGTTTACAGGTTTTTGATAAGTTTAGGGTTTGTTTAGTAGGAGTTATCTATATAAGGAGCTCCAAAAACGAAAATTAGGGGAGTTTTGGATTAATTAAAATTATTTTATTTTCATTAAACTTGTTGAGTTTATTGATTTTGATTTTTATTCATAGTTGAGTTTACCCCGAAGTCTGAATACTAATCTGATATCTATAGTCGTTATTCGTAGTGAATTAACGAAGTCTAGATAACCCCGTAGATTTTAGGATGTCTCTTTTAAGATCAACTAATTTCTATCAATTTCTATCTATTTTATCAGTTACTTTTCAATAATTCTATTCCGCTGCGATTATTATCATCTTTACACGCTTCCGATCTGCACCTATGATACAGTCTCTAAAAAAGGCTACATGCATTCGATGCTAACAATGTAGTCCATAATCTCTACATAATAAGTCTCAAGCTCCTAGATGGGTTGTCCACTAGTATAAAGCAACTTGAGTCCTCTCTAAACAACTACAAGCATTCTAAACTGGCCTCGCAGCCTCCTTAATAAGCATAATATTCATGCCATATCGAGCTAGTCTCAAGTCGCATAATTTCCACGGCTGAATTTATTGAACTTGCCTCGAATGCGCATCAATAATCCAGTAACATCTATCAAATGCGGGAGTATCTAATGCTTAAACCCCAAAATACATTCTAGCTTAACGCTTCATTTGCAACAAATGCTTCTCAACTTGCTCTTTTGAGCTCGAATATGCTGCTTTAGCACTTTGCTTCAATATAAGCCACAAATAATGCGTCACTCCTCTTGGATGCGCCACAATCAAGAAGCAACACCGTAAAAGATACATTGAACCTCTGAGCTAGGATAAGCCTATCCTTGTCTCCTATCAACGCCAAGTTAGCACCAGCTATTTGGCTTAGCACCAAGAGTACAATGGCGCTAAAAGCTCTAACTTTCTGGGCGCTAACCCTAGCACCTGAGAAGCGCCAACTAACCTAACATGATCTTAACTAGCACATCTTGGACTGGTGAGCATTAGATAGTGCGTCATCATCTTAGCACCTTAACATTAGTACTAAAAGTGTCAACCCTAACTTTAGCGCCAAGGGTGAAAACTTCCTTGACTGATGGCTAGCTAGCAGCACCATAGCCAGCACGTCCTATGACGTGCCACCAACTCCAGCACGTCCCATGACGCGCCACCCACTCTAGCACATCCCATGACATGCCACAAGACCGATCACATCCCTAGTGGCCGATGCGCCCCTGTCATGCCTAGCGCATCCTTCCTAGCTGATACGTCATATAGGCCACATCGTCCTGGCAGCCTAGATTTCCCTTTGTGATGTGAGTACCTACACCATAAGGTTTCATGCTCGGACGCGCCAAGCGTAGCGCATCCCTAACCCTTACATGATGAGCCCTAGCAGCGCTGATGCATCCTTGCCTAGCCTGATGCGTCCCGGATGTAGCGCGTCCCTAGCTCTTAACGTGTCCCTAGCGTCCTCTATGACTTAGCACCCTAGCCAATGAGTCTCATACTCGAGCATGTCTCTTGGCCTAACCCATCCGTACTTAGCGACTTAGCCACAAGAGCATTAGCGCTAGCACTTTAGTACTAATTGTACTTGACCCAATTAAAGTGCTAACTTCAAACCTCCTTAACACTAGCTCCATAGCCCTACTATAATTGATATTTATTAGAAGCTATGCATGTTATCCTTACTCCTGAGATGTTAGCACATCCTTTTATAACTAAAAGAGCTAGTATATCATTATTTGCGCTAAGTAGCTAGTACTAGCTTTGCTAGCTACTTATCTCAGAAATAATCCATTCTTCTCAATAGTGTCCAATATCAAATCTTATATGAATTCTAGGAGGTCTTCTTGCTTAAGACGCCCTTTACAACATTTGGCCTCAAATGCCTCTCGGACTTATGCTAAGTCACTTATAAACTAATATTTAGCCATTAAATGTGCCATCTTACTCCCAAGGAAGTACGTGACCATTGACCTTCCCAGAATCGACATTAATCAGTCTAATTACCAATCCAGTAAGTCGCATAACTTGCCTCACTGACTTAACACGTCATTTGACTTGACTTAATCGAAACAATAGTGGCTTATAACTCCACTATTTCCACGAGATATCAAATATAACATATGGGGGATTCTCATTGTGGTATTGGTCTGGCGGTCTACGGCAATCGTGGGTGGTGGTAACACATCCATGAACAAGAATGTAACAAGTAGTGGGCGGTTATAGAGCAGTTGAGAGGATGAGGAGTAGTGGTCTGACATGTCTTCCTTACTTTCCAGACACCACCCCACTACAATCTCCACAATCATTATTTCTCCACCTCTCCATAACTTCTACGATTTACGAGAAATCAATGTGTCTCCTTCGAACTACAAATAGATAGTTCCCATCCATTCAAGAACAAGACAATCAGTCAGGAGAAACTAAAACATACAGAAATAGTGATTCATCTCAAAGACAATCCTTTCTCCTTCACACACTATCTATCGCACTGATATTTCTCAATCTTTTTTGCTTCCTCCCCTAAGACCTACCTCAATCTTCTCTACCTTTGTGATTGAAGCAGGACGTAAACGGCCATTTCTTGATTTAGGCTCGTCCTGTTCAATTTTGATCTCTCAAATCTACTTAAAAGCATGATTTTACCTTATATTTATTTTTACCCTAAAATACTAGACTAAAAATTATATATCATTTATAAATAGACTATATAGGATTGTTTTAAAGATCTTAATTGTTAGTATAGGCGATTTTCCGACAGTAACATAACATTATTCTTTTTAAAGTGAATATCTTATACAGTACCAAATTACCAATAAATATCTTTGGTACTTCAGAAAAAGAAGAAAAAAACAAATTACCAATAAGCCTCATTTCTCACCTCTTAAGCAAATACCTTTTGGTGGTAAATTCTGTACGTAGCTATGGAGAAGTGGGAGACCACTTGCACCGTGTTTTTTTCTTCTATTTCCATCATTCCAAAATCTGTTAGTTAAGTTTGAGGGGGGCATTTTACCGTGGTACATTAATACAAAGGAGGAATACCATATTTGTCTAGTCTAGTGTTATAATTTTAAGCTAATATTTTAATAGGTTTCAATATTTCCGTAGAATGATATTCTTATACACATACGAGTGTATGACCTTACCTTATATTGGTTAGTTTTCTATCCACCACTAATTCATTAACAAATGATTTCAAAGTTACATGTTACAAAATACGCCAGATTCTTGTGAGACATATGTTATAGGACGGGAAGACCATTTTACTAAAAGAAAAAACAGAGAGTTTACATATGATTCTCCCTCCGTGTGTATCTATACATATGATCCTCCGAGTCAATTCGGTGGGACAAACATCAATACAATGAAATTTTCACATTTACCCTTAAATTTGAGAAAAAAATAATAAAAGGCCGGGCAGCCAATAAACATAGGTAAATGGTAATTCCCTAGTTAAGTTACACACTTTGAAAGGTCAGGTTGTGTCTTAGAAACAACCTCTCAAACACACAACCTCTCAAACCCATTGATTCTGATTACGACAAACAACAAAAGGGAGTAAGACTGAGAGGCTGTTAACAGTAAAGAACCTACGGTAAAACGTAATGATAAGTTAATAATCTATAACCATCATTTGGTTTTTATGATCATGAACTAAATCATTTCCGTAGTACTTGATGATAATTCTCAAATTTGATGCCAATCCCATCCCATCCTAACTAGTCATATCCCCCATATGCAATAATTACTGGTTATCAAAAGATAAACCGATAAGGAAAAAAAAAACTAATACACAAGATAAAAAGAAAAATCAATTTTTATTCAGATGGCCAGAAATTGCTCGCAAGATTTAGGATGTTATCATCACTAGTAGATAGTAAATAAATTAATTTATTTTTCTCTACATTTTCTTGTGACTATGAAATAAAATCATCATATGGTCCACTGGTTTAAAAATAATATTAAACCGCTAATCTTGCTTTTGTGAAGGTGAAAAAGTACAGAGATAAAGTGAATTATTAAAATCGTGTGTTGGAGAGGGGCTTTAATTTTTTTCACATTTTTTCATCACGTCCTTTCATGCATAATTAAGTAATTAACCTTTAACAATATTCGTATCTCATGGATCTTCTTTGCTTATCTCTACTCATAGAGCTTAGCTTTTCTGATAATTTTCAGTTGTGTAATATTCTTGAATTCTAAAAAGTACTATATATGTACATATATATATCCTCCTTTGTCTTCATCATAGAAGAACTATCATCCTCTTCAATCTAAGTGCTACCTCAACACTTCTTTTTTGAATAAATTTTATCTTTTCCAAAAAAAAAAAATCCTCAAGGAATTAGCTAGCTCTAGATAGTAGATAGTTATGGAAAAACAACAAAATATTTACAAGAAAGGAGAGAATGGAATTATTAAGAAAGGTCAGTGGAAACCAGAAGAGGATTTGATTCTTAAAAGATACATAGAAACTTATGGAGAAGGGAAATGGACTACTGTTTCTAAGAAATCAGGTATGCATATCACACACCCGATAGGAAATCAATTCATCCGTTAGTTCTATCCATATATATGTGTATATTAATAATTTGATATCTTTTAATTGAGCAGGGTTGATGAGGGGCGCAAAGAGTTGCAGGATGAGATGGAAGAATCATCTTAGACCAAATATCAAGCGAGGCCAGATATCAGAAGATGAAGAAGATCTTATCATCCGTATGCATAAGTTACTTGGCAATAGGTCAGTCACCCCTGCTGGCATGTTTCCTCTTAATCTGAATCTTTTTTTATTACATGTGTACAAAAGTGTGGTATCATCGATATCACTGTTACATATGTCTTGAAACAAGATACTAATTTTTCATACTTTGTTTATATGTTGAAGGTGGTCGCTGATAGCAGGCCGACTCCCAGGTCGAACAGACAATGAAGTCAAAAATTACTGGAACACCCATCTCAGTAGAAGAAATCTAAATCATAATTATCATCAAGGTCAATCTGTAATTACTAATACTATTAACTATTCGAAGAGTATGGGACTAATACAAATGGACGATCCAGAGAAACCATTAAGGGGAACTACAAGCACCCACGAAAGCTGTATTAATATGGAGGGAATATTAATTGATCAAGAACTTCATAATAGATTGGAACCTGAGGCTGATGTACAAAGTGATTATACTACGACGATAGAGACCCAACCGTCGTCGACATCTTTTGAGCAAAGATCTGACGATAACAATGAAAGTACGATACTTAGTGAGTCACTGCTATCAGGTGAAAGTGATAATATGGAAGGTTGTACTTTCCCAGACTTTCCGATGATAAGTGAAGATGAAAACCTTTCACTGTGGTTATCAAACGAGACCATATTTTATGATGTCCCTCTCTTACCATCTTACGATTACTACTTCCCTGTTTCGTTTGAGCCTTTCGAACACAATTCAGATGATGACTACTGTGCTTGGAACAAAAACTTAAGCTGGCTCTGAGGATTATAAGTAATTGGCGGCAACGTGCCATATGTAATATGTTCATATATATCTATAGTGTAATTGCTTAATTATTTTTCTTCATTTATCCTATTGTTAAATGTTAATTATTATTAATCAAGTTATTTATGAGAAGATTCCGACAAGTTCATTTTCACGACACAATACGGGAACTGATTAAGATTTTTCTCGTGCATGCTCAGTATATGGATGGTTGATGATCAATAATTCCCATCTTAGATGATTGTGATAGGCATCACGTGTCAGCTGCGCACTAATAACATTCCTTGGTTTCCTTTTTTTTTTTGTCCTTACTACAAATTTTCACTTTTTTGAAGACAAAATTAGAGTATTTTGTTGGTATCCAGTTAAAAATATCGGTGACTAACTATTGATTATCCCTATTTGTCACAGTTTTTTTACTAACTGATTAAATTCTTACCACATCTATCCCTAAATCTCTGCAGTGTTATTTTTGTTTCTTTATCATCATCATCATCTTTGACCCCTAAATCTCTGCAGTGTTATTTTTGTTTCTTTATCATCATCATCATCTTTGACCAGAACTTTAGGTATTGATATCGATTTTGGATGTATTTATCTATGCAATCATTTAACTTCTTACACGTCCATATTTGATTATGTATTTGTTTTAGATATAAAAAAAAAAAGTAAATATGTTAACCATATCAAGCCTTAGGCAGGGAGGAGCTAGCATAATTTTCTTACTTAATTTTTACTAATATGCATTAATTTGAGTAAAGAGACATTGTACCTTCTAAACTTAAAATTGTCATGCCATGCCGTAGAAGTAGAATAGAACTCCCTCTCAAAGAGCTTATAACTGCCAAACTACTCTACTCTCCACCTTCTGCACGTAGCTTTAGTTCTTCTGCCCACTTTATTCTGCAGCTTTACTTTCTACTTAACTCGTCTGGATTCAAAGTTGCTTCCATGACCGATCTTGAACACCTGCAAGTACCAAGAGAGTACCTGAGTGAGTAGTGACCCAATTTAGTATCATTGTGAAAATCCGGCCCCAACAAAGTTTACTTTGAGTTAATGAACCCTTTCCCACGGTGAGTGGAGTCCTTGTTATAGTTTGGTTTAACACGTGAGGTCTATCCTTGTATTGAGAATGAGCCAAAGAAACATATGCTTATTTCAACGAATTTTTATCTTTAAAGAACGGGGATTTTAGGAAATGTCCCAAATTAGATCCCTCAGTTGGGGATATGTCCCGCAACGGTTGGAATTAAAGAATATGTTCCAGTCATTCATTTTAACGGTTAAATGCATATGTGTGAGGTCGCATATGCTAAATTCGGACAATAATACCCCTATCTTTTAATTTTGATTCCCACAAGTCCTAAATTTGTAGATTGTCGACACGTGTCATTTACGTGGCAATTTTTTTTTAGCAATTTTGAAAATATAAAAAAACCCTAATATTCTCGAAAATGACCTTATTACCCCTTAGTTTTAAAAAAATGACAAAAATTGTGACTGTTTTGTTGACCAAATTGGCTGAATTTGAACCTGTTTGAAGTTGAAATTGAACCTGTTTGAAGTCTGAAATTGCAACTAATCAAATTTTAAAACAAACTAATTAATAGTATTGTCTGAAATTGAAAGTTAAAGAAAGAAAATCCCCACAAAGCAACCATCCATGTGTTTCATAACATTCATAAAATATTAAACTCACAAATCAAAATGACCTTTAGGCTTCCTTTTTCTTTTTGAGCCTGCATCATAGTTGAAAGTGTTAATAATCTGCTTGACAGGGCCTGTTCCCTTGTTAATAATCCCATAACCATCTAAGTGTACATGGTAAGCAACTCACAGACTGGCTTATCCCTAATCTTGCTACACATAGAAATAAAAGACTCAGAAAAGTTGTTGTTGATGTGCTTAAAGCACAATCATGTGTGAAGTGAGATCTTGCCCAACATGATGGTTCTTCATCCATTAGATACTTCCATGCAGCTTCATCAACCTCCTTTAATGCATCCATGTGTTGCTGTCATTTAGCAAGTTCACATATATTCACATATGTTAGCATTTCACACATCATCACACCACATATATGCACAATTATGATGCAACAGTTCTATGCACAGTTATCACACCACATATATGCACAGTTATAATTCTCGCAAGTTCACATATAATGCAATTCACATACTCAACAGTCAGCATTTCAGTTATATGCACAGTTGTTGCTACCAGTTATACTATACGGTTATAATACAACAGTTATACTAACCTTCCAATGAGATTTTTTATAGGATTTAGCCGCATTCCACGCTAGATTCATCAACTTAGGACCTTTAAATTTGATTTTAAAGTTCTTGTAAAGATGCCTGAAACCAAACATGAAAATTATTAATCCAAAATGGAAATTATTAATCCAAAATGGAAATTATTAATAGTTCTTCGATATTGTAAAAAGAGAAAAGTTACCTAAAACAGAATCTGTGATTGGACTCAGGGAACAACTCCTCAATAGATTCTACAAGACCCCTTTGTCTATCTGACATAAAGGTCAAACCCCTTTGTCTATCTTTCAGTTTCCTAAAATACACCCAAATGTAACAGACAAATTTCAATCATTTATGTAACATCAATAGATTTTGACCCAATTCAGCAAATGTAACAGACAAAAGACCTAAATGTAACAGACAAATGTAGCACATGTAAACCCAATTCAGCAAACCATACAGTCATGGCAGTACCGGCTCATGAAGGAAAACATGAGCTTAATTAACTGGATATATCTCATGATTCTCTCAATTCACATACCTACACCAACTCTGCCAGAAATAAACTGTTTTACAAGCCCAATTCATAGCTCATTATGAAAATTAAACCCTAATTTCCCCAAACCCTAAAAAATCCCCAAATCCACAACTACCAGCATCAAACAGTAACATCAAACAGTGAAATCAAACCTTAATTTCACGTTTCAAAAAAAAAACAAATCCCCAAAACAGTAAAATCAAACATAAACATCAAACCTTAATTTCATGTTTCTAAATAAATCCCCAAATCCACAAATCCCATACAGCAACATCAAACAGTAAAATTAAACCATAATTTCATCAACAAATTTCATTATTAAAAAAAAATCCCCAAAATTCAGTAACATCAAAACCCTAATTTCAATTTCAAACAAACCCTAAAAAAAGTAGCATGTAAACGCAAATTAAACACAAAAGATGTTAGATACAGAGACAAAAAGAAAGGGGTTTGATGTTAATACCTGTTTCCAGTACCCATTGATGTTGATTTCTTCTTTCTCTCTGTAACAGTTGCTATTGCGATTTCTTCTTGTTGATTTCCAGTCACACCATCATCTCTGTCTCTGTCTCTCGATCTCTCCCTTTCAGTGTGTCTCTCGATCTCTCCCTTTCTATCTGTCTCTCGATCAAACCCTTTCTCTCTATCTCTCGATCTCTCCATTTCTCTTCGTCTTCCTCTCTGTCTCTCAATCTTCCTTTGTCTTTCTTTTCTTACGTCTTTTTTCTTCTTTGAGAAGACACACACCCCTTAGGAACATGCCATCTACCCGTGTGTTATGAAGCTGTAATCTCATAACACGTGTCCACCACTTTCTAATCGGACCGTAGGATATAGCTAAGGGTAGAAGTGCAAAGTTAAACACACGTGTAAACCCACATATGCGAAAATTCTCCATTTAACGGTTGAAATGGACGGGTGGGATATATTCCTTAACTCCAACTTTACAGGACATATCATCAAACGTAGGGTATAATACCGGGACATATTCCCAATTTTCCCTTAAAGAATCTAGGACATATTTTGTTGGAGATTTCTGATACTTTTTATGTTTGTCACTGAAATATTGGGCTCCATAACTAATACTATCTCCATCGAAGCACAAAAGATATTTATATTATCATTTTTATTTTATTTTAGCGTATTTAAGGTAGTAATATTTTTATGGACCGATGATAGTAAGGTGTACAATTCTTTTGAATATCCAAAGACTCAAATGTAAATCGGCTCCTATGTACATGTTCAGAATTTGTGGTATAACCTACTGTCCCTAAAATCCAGAATCTACCATAACTATGAGCATATAATATTTTTAAATTAATTAAGTTGATTGGACAAAACCTTTTAAATATGCGATTTTGCCATTATCGGGGAAAGGATAAACGCTACCAAAATGTGGCGTAAATTGTACTAGCTATACTATGCATTTCTTATCCTGATTAAATAGATAAATTTTTTTTTGAAGGGAAAAAGAGGTTAAACTCAACACTCAACTTTTATTAAACTATTTTATTAAAATTGAGGTTTGGAGAGATATAAAGAGGTGGAGAATCAGTATTCCACCAGAAATTTACATTTTTTTATATCATATTGACAGAGATTATGAGCAAAATGGTTAGCAGCTTTTGGCACCGAGACAAAACTAATATCAACAAAGTTCTTAGCCAAATCCCTAATCTCTAAGATAGTTGATCTTATGCTTTATGGGATATCCCTAGAATTACCAAGAATCGCCTTAGTAATAATAACAACATTTCCTTCAACAATGACTTTATTTAAACCAAGTATGAGAACCAGTTCTAAACCCAGTTTATAGGCTATGATTCAACCAAGAGAGAAGAAGAAGCATCAAAAGTGATAGAACCACAACCAATGAATTTACATGTATGATCATGAGCAATTGCACCTGCAGCTCCATTATTGGGAATGAAGGCGGCATCTACATTGATTTTAACATAAGAGAAATTTGGAAACACTCGATGAATCTGTCTAGTTTCATCCCTACTTATGTCAGACAAGTTATTTTCTTCTGGAGAGCATAAGTTAAAATCATGCATTGTATTTTTTATGATTCTACTAGGAGAGAGTGTAGCATTTTCGAAAATCATATTATTTCTAAATTTCCAAATATTCCACATAAGGCAAACTCGAAGCACAAATCTATTGCCTTGATTATCATTCATCCATTCTTTTTAAAATATCTGTATGGTCTTCATAAGAAGTAGAGAACTGAACATCATTCTGAGCAGCATCAAAGACCATCTTAACACATGGACATTCAAAAGGTAAGTGAATAATTGATTCCTCCTTCTCCTTATAGAAAGTGCAATATATGTCTTCATCCTGAATAAATCTATGAATATTCACTTTAACTGTAATTCCAATATTAATGACTTTCCTCATGAATATATAAATTTTTGGAATGATAGAAGTAAATGACCAAAACTTTTTCCAGGGAAACTCACTAAAATGAGAAGACATAAGGATGTCACTTGCAATCAATTGATAGCAAGATTTTGTTGAAAACTTACCTGAAGGAGTACAAACCCAAGTGAGAATGTCATGTTCATTTTCTTCATTTGGGATTAAAATAGAAGTAATTTGGTGATGCACATTTTGAGGAAATAATTTGCCAACCAACTCTAGCTTCCAAGTTTTCGAGTCACTATTGATAAGGTCAGCAACTGTGTGAGCATCAATATGCGGATCAAGATTTTTAGGAATCAGATGATATAGTGATTGATGAAGCCATGGATCTTCCCAAACTTTTATATTTTCACCATTACCAATCTGCCAAAACAAAATATTTTGGAGAATAAGTCTTATTGTCAACATGCTCTTCCAAGTTGAAGAATTCTTATTGTTTGCTTCCATCGTTCAGAAGGAATTGTTTGTTAGATATTTTACTGAGAATAATTTGACCCATATAGCGTCCTTATTTTTAAGAAATCTCCAGACAAGTTTGCATATAAGAGCTTTATTGAACATCTCTATATTACGAATACCCAAACCTCCTTTATCTTTTTGAAGAGAAAATTTCTGCCAATTTATGAAATGTAGTTTTCTTTTGTTAGCAGCATGCCCCTTCCAGAAACTTCTTTGAATCGTATCAATTTGATTAGTCACACCTTTTAGAAGGAGACAAGTATTCATGAAGTATGTTGGAATAGAAGAAATAGTAGACTTCGATAACACAGTTCTGTCTGCTGGATTTAAAAAATGTTGCCTCCAACCAGCAAGCTTTGAGTTGAACTTGTCATTTAAAAAACTGAAACTATTAATCCTGTGATCCGGTTTCAAAGGAAATATTCCTATATATTTATCATCTTTACTCATCTCTTTCACACCAAGATCCTGAATAATCGTATTTTTCCTCAAGTCAGATATTCCCTTGCTAAAATAAATTGATGACTTATTGAAGTTGATACATTAACCTGACAAAGAAGCATAGTGATCTAAAATTTTCTTCAGATTGTTCACATTAACCCTGGTATTCTCACCAAAAAATAAAAGATCATCCGCGAACATAAGATGAGAAATTGAAGGAGCCCATCTATTAATCTAATACCCTTGATACAAACTTGGATCTTCATAACTTTTCAGTAAGATGGATAATCCTTGAGAACAGATTATAAAAAGAGTTGGTGATAATGGACACCCCTGACAAATTCCTCTTCCACTTTTGAAAAATCCCTGTGGAGCATTCAAATTGATAGAGAAGGAAGTAGTCACCATACAATTCATAATCAAAGAATGAGATTTTCCTGTCACACCCATTACATTCAACACATCCCCTAGAAATTTCCAACTTACCCTATCATATGCTTTAACCATGTCCACTTTAAGAGCAAAATGACCATTAACAGCATTAGAGTTGTTCATAGAATGTATTAATTCTTTAGCAACAATAATGTTATCCAAATTCTGACGTCCTGGCACAAAAGCATTTTGTGACCAAGATATAAATTCCTCCAAATAAGGTTTTAGTCTGTCAGACAATATTTTGGAGACAATCTTGTAAAGCATATTACATAGAAAGATGGGACGAAAATCCGAAGAAAGTGTTGGTTTTTTTATTTTGGGGATAAGGGTGATGTTTGTATGATTCAACAAATCTAGGAAAGCATAATAACGAAAGATATCTTTTATTGCACTATAGACATCACAAACAACAGATCAACACTTTTTATAGAACACCGGAGAGTAGCCATCTGAACCAAAAGAAGTAAATGAGACCATTTTAACCAAGACTCCCCATATTTCTTGAACATAAGGGATTTTTGCAATTTCACCATTTTTTACTTGACATGAAATATTAGAAGAAGGTAGACATAACTGAGGGGGATCTGGAACCATTGGGGATTGAAAAAGATTTTGGTAATATTGGATAAGTTCAATATCAATCTCACCTTGGTCACATATCCAGGACATATCTTCTTTTTGTAAATGTTTTATATTGTTTTTCCTTCTTCTTTGTTGAACTGATAAATGAAAGTGTCTTGTATTTCTATCACCATCTTTAGCCCGTAATTGCTTCATTCTCTGATCCCAATATGTTGATTCCATAATTAAGTAATCATTAAGTTGTGCAATGACAAGTTTTTCTCTTTGAATTGTGGCAACAGTAAGTCTCCAAGATTGTATTTTTTAACAATTTGTTCTTCAGAATGGTTATCCTATGTTTAATACAACCAATTCACTTCATACTCCAAGTTGTGAGAAAAGTTCCCAATTTTCTTAATTTAGAATGAATGTTTTCATTCTCCTCAGTAGCCTAACATTCTTTAACTTTATCTAAGAATTCAGGATGGGATATCTAATATGCTTCAAATTTGTAGTTTGGAGGAGGTCGTGCCATAGATCTACAAGTATTTGGAAGTATAGGTGGATGATTACTAGCAAATCTTGCGAGATGGAGAACAACCGCTTTGTGAAAGTTAATACACCATTCGGGGTTGGCCATAACTCTATATAGTCTTTTCTGAATCAAATTATTCTGACTTCTACCATTGTTCCAAGTATACACTGTACCTTTGAACCCCAAGTCTATTAGATGATTCTAGAAAATAAAGTTGGTGAAGAAAGAAATATTTGAATTCAAGATTGGTAGGCCACCAATCTTTTCTTGATTAGAACATATGAAATTGAATTCTCCAATAAAATATTTGCATCCCTGAAATTGTTGAACATAACTCGAAAGATTATTCCAAAAATTTGCTCTTTGATTAGTTACTGGAGGACCATAAATACAAAAAAGATTTCAAGGCTGACGTGTGCTATCATTACGAACAATTGCATAAATTAGATTGGTGGAATGAGAAATAATATCAATATCAATATCTCTTTCCACAACAGCTACAAACCACCATTTTTACCAATTGAAGAAACAATGCAATGTTGTTGAAAACCAAATTGGTTCACTCTCTGAAGAGATATTGTTTCTGACATTTTCGTTTCCGAAAGAAATAATAAATCTGGATTAGTGCCTCTGAGGAATGATTTAAGAGCTCTAATTATTGGGTTATTCCCCAAACCCTAACAATTCCACGCTAGCATCAACATTTATCTTGCGGCATTTTAGGAATAGCCACCTTACCATCATCTTTGTTGTACTTTGAAGAAGAATTCTTTAAAAGTTTAGAAAGTGGAGAGTTTCTCTTTCAGTAATCTTCATCCTGGTTTCTTTTAGGACCCTTTGTACATTGATTTTAATCCATATATAATTAACCATATTACCATGAGATCTTGCTAGAGATTTCCATACATTATGAGAGGTATTTTCTTTATGGATTTTCCCAGAAGCAGTCTTTTTTCCTGTATTTATATTATAGTGCCTGGAATATGTCTTGCTTGGATTAAGATATAATGGCCTCCCAATAGTAATTTGATCTTGACTAGAATCATTAATAGTAAGAGAAGATATTATATCATGACTTTTAATCCATGTACACCAATGCCAAAATCTTATAAATCAGTTTTCCCTTTCTCCAGTAAAATCTTTGTAAAGTTTTCATTATGCTGCATATCAAAATGTTCTGTATATCCACCTTGAGAACTAGAAGACCCATGAAAATCCAAAGAAGTATTATTGTTATGGGGAAAAACTATTTCAAATCTAATATAATTGGTGAAAAAAAAGACCATTGGTCTTGTAATTATTTGGATTGAAGGAATTTTCCTGAGAAGATTTAGGAATTTGGTGTTGAGAGGTATTGCCAGTTGGTATATTTTCTCTTGACTCCATAGGTGGACATTCCCTTACCACAAAAACGTCTTCGAATTCTGGCACCTCACTGGATTGAATTCTTGTCGAAGCATTAATGGAAGGAAGATAAATAGGTTTTAACATAACAATTACTTGTTGTTGGAGATCTTCTGGATACTGTTGAAAGATGTAATCCTTGTAGTTATTGAGTTTGGGACAAACTCTCATAAGATGACCAATTAGGCCACAGAATAGACAAAATTTTGGCAAGCGATCATACTTAATAGATACAACATAATCTGGATTGTTTGGTAAAGGGAAAACAATACCCTGAGGAAGAGGTTGATTGATATTAATATGGGTCTTAGTTCTTGCAAACTTTCACCATATAGTTGCTTCATATTTCGGTATGTAACGAGTTTCCCTATTTGAGAAACCAACTCATAAACAAAAGCAATGTTTAAGTTCTCAACTGGTAAGCCATGGATTTGAAGACCAAGTTCAATAGAATCAAACATATATTCGCTTGGAAGTTTCCCAAGTACACATCTTTCAAGAGCATATAAATCATCTTTAATAATCCATGGGGTTCCACCCAGTATTAAATCAGCATCAGATTGCGACTCAAACTTAATCAGAAAGGTTTCATAAGAAAAAATAGAGATATATTAGGCATGATTTTATTAAGAATCTCACGCATAGTAGCAATTTGGGGAGTTTTTGCAGTGATGATTTGAGAACAAGACAATTGTTTTGATTCATTTTAGAGACTGGAATTATAGTGTTCAAATTAACAGTTAAATAAGATTTTTCTTGGAATAGAAGATTCGCAAAATCTTGAAGAAGATCAATATGGGAATTTTTCTGAGTTGTAGACATTTTTGGAAAGAGATTCGGATAAGAATCGATTAAGAAAACGGATAGGCTTATAACAAAGGTTAAATATAACCGATCAAAGATAGTTAGAAATTCAGTTATTTGCAGTTATGGAACTGAATTTTCAAAACAGTAATCCAAAGTAATGAAGAAAGTATCTGAAAATTGAAATGTGATTAATAAAACACTGATTCAAAGATGAATAAAGTAATGATTCTTGATACTCAACCCAGAACCTAAAAAACTAAAGGAAAAAGAAAAAGAGATATTGAGTTTCAGGCATTGATCGTCCCTTGATCAGTAATGATTTGATAATGATTGTTTAATAGAAAAAAATGAAAAAAAAATATCATCACATGATTAACTAATGATCTTCACATGATTTTGAGTTTCAGGCCTTAATCGTCCCTTGATCGTGTTAAAGAACAAGACTTGAATCCAATGGCAAATGTTATCAGTTTTCAAATAGATAATTAAAAACCGTCTTTATAAATAGGGTGGAATGTTTAATTTAGATTTTTAATAATTAATTTGTACGTCTTAAAGAGGAAAAACCAATTATAGTTAGAAAAATATCGCGTTCGTTCGTATATAAGTTAAGTTGATTATCTTCTTAATTTTTTATGATCGTCATGACCTAATTTAATTTTGTAGTACTTGATTATTTATTTATTTTTATAAATTTTACATCTTATAATAACACATAAAAGTAAACAAAGTTAAAATGAATTGTTGGTTGCTTTTATATCTGCAGAATTTTCTAGAATACGGGTATCCTCCAACAGAATGTGAAAAGTAACAACATTAGGATTACTTAAGTTTGATCTTGTCTATCGTATATATAAATAAAGAGAAAGGGAGAGCAAAGAAGGCATTGAGTTCTACTAATGTTTGGGATAAGCCAGTTTTCTTGCTTTTTTTGCTAGGACGTCCACGACTTGGTTACCCTTTCTTTTAGTGAATAGAATCCCCAAAAAAAAATCCATAGTTTGTTAGTATCTTCAATCTTCATGGCTTCAGACATAATTGATTGATGTTGCCGTTAGATTGAGTTGTCCTACCCTTTAGCAATGTTGATAACTCTTTGACAGTCTCCCTCTATCCAAAAGCTTGTGATTTACATAGCTAATGCTTCTGCCTCTCTGAGTTGGTTTCCATGAATGTCTCATCTCTAGCTTTGACAGCTTTATTTGTAACAGTTCTTAAGATTAGTCCATAACATGAAATAGAGTTTGAATCTATCCATGAAGGATCAATATTGAGTTTAGTTTGTTTTCTCTATGGATATTTCCATCCTTTTGTAGTTTCATAGTCTACACTAGGCCATGCAACCTGCTCAATGTTTGTTTTCTTGGCTTCTGAAGTGTCTTTCAGAGGAATAGACCAGTAGTTCACGTGTCCTTGAATTTCTATAGAGGATTGCTGGCTAGTGTTGGATTTATCTTGGAAGATCCGTAGGCATCGTTCTTTCCAGATCAGCCAACATTTAGTAGCAACCACTTTAGTAATTTGCTCTTTGCTTGATCCTGTAATCCAATTAGTATATGTACATATCTATAATGAGGATTCTGACCTTAAGTCAAAACTTAGTCTTGCCAGAGTTTGTTAGTATTTTCAATCTTCATGGCTTCAAAGATGATGATTGATGCTGCCATTAGATTGAGTTGGCCTTTCCTTGAGCAATGTTGATAACTCTTTGACAATCTCCTTATATCCAAAAGCCTGTGATTTACATATCTCTGACCCAGTATACTCCTTCTAGCATAGATAATACTTCTGCCTCTCTTTAGTTGGTTTCCATGAATGTCTCAGCTCTAGCTTTGACATCTTTATCTGTATCAGTTCTTAAGATTATTCCATAACATGAAATAGAGTTTAAATATATCCATAAAGCATCAATATTGAGTTTAGTTTGTTTTCTCTGTGGAGCTTTCCATCCTTTGGTAGTTTCATAGTCTATACTAGGCCGTGCAACCTGCTCAATGTTTCTTTTCCTGGCTTCTGAAGTGTCTTTAAAAGGAATAGACCAGTAGTTCAGGTGTCTTTGAATTGGTATAGAGGTTTGCAGGCTAGTGTTGGATTTATCTTGGAAGATCCGTAGACATCGTTCTTTCCAGATCAGCCAACATTTAGTAGCAACCACTTTAGTAATTTTCTCTTTGCTTGATCCTGTAATCCAATTAGTATATGTACATATCTACAAATGATGATTCTGACCTTAAGTCGAAACTTAGTCTTGCCAGAGTTGGTAACATCCAAACTTATTTGGCATAATGACATTCAAAAAAGAGATGTTTAATGGATTCCACATGGTTATTACAGAAGACACAACATATATCTATGTCTTCTAAGATTTGTTCTAGCTTTTTTCTAACAGGTAAAGCATCATGAATGCATTTCCATAAAATACTCCTTCCGTTTCAAAATATATATCCGCTTTGACTAAGTCAAAATATTAAGGAGACCGGAGGAATATCCAAAATTACTCATACTAAATGCTTTATTATTATTAAAATTAAAAAATATTATTTTATTTTTAAAAGAAATGAAATATTAGGACAATTATTTCCTAATTATACAAATATTATTTAAAATTTTGAACTGGATCCCATTAAAAATAAGTTTATAAGTATAAAAGATCAAGGGCATATATAAGAGTTTATCGAGATAATACGACTATAAACAGAAGCTGGACACAATTTTAAAACTGACGAAAATAGAATAGAGGCAGATATTTTAAAACGGAAGGAGTATATTTTTATATTAATGTAAATCACATCCCATCGTTTGTAACTGCTAGTTACCTAAAGAGAATCAATTAAAAAATTAAATAAATAATATAAACTTAACAACATAATAATATTTACACAACACAAAAGAAAACTACATCAACTAGCTGATATCCATTGCTTTCTAGTGTGAAGAAATTAGTTCATTAAAAATGGAATACATCTACTTAAATATTTGTAGACCATACATGATTTGATTGAAGTCCTCGTCAAGAAGAACGTCGTTATTAGAGCCGTATTTACTGAACTTACCGCAATATATTATCATTTACAAAAAAAAATCACAAGATATCTTTTGGCAAGATTATTAAATTAACAAGGTAATTAACATATGGGTGTCCTCATTGTTTCAAGTCTTTATATCCTTATGCATATTCAGGTTTTACACTTATGAGTTCTTTGATGTGTTTACGACAACTTATACATTATGATCATCAACAGGAGTATAAATATATTTATTGACTGATTTTCTGTTTTATATAACTTCAGGTTTCCGCAGTTATTTGAGTGACAAATTTCTTATACAATGGAAATTGAGACTTGAATTTTATAATTCTGCACACATATTACGAATAAAGGTCTCCTTCTCTCCCAACTTTCGTTTCACTTCTTCTTTAATCAAATCATTTTTGCATTTTATTCTGAAGTTAATGTAGCTATGAAGAAATAGGGTGAAAGACAAATTAATTCACATGAAAGAGGGGTTAACAACAATGATGATTTGATTGGGTTTGATAGATAGAGAGCTTGACGGATGAAAAAAAAGAAAGTATAGGAAGAACATGGAGTGTCAAGGAAAAAAGAAAGAACAAAAAAGAAAAAGGAAGGAAATCCGTTTGTGACGATAAATCTACTGGTTAATGTGTACCACAGTACTAATAGTTGCAGGTGGCAGTGACTACTAGTCTACTACACCCACACGATCTTAAAACGGGGTTCTCCCAATTAAAATATTTAAGAAAGCCATCTTTCCAGTTCCAGGGAGAAAAGATAATTTGCGGAATGAGCTGAAACTTTTTCCCATCCAAAAAAAAGAAAATAAAAAAGAAAGGATGAGATGAGATGAACTTTATTTATATTTTTATAATTCTTTTAATCTTTCCCTCCTAAGTAGAAAAACAATCTTTTGAATATCCAAACGAGTAGAGGTTAAATCATGAAATCTTTGTTTTTTTAGAAAACAAAGTTTCAGTGTCATAATTAAAGGAACAAAATGAAAACTACAACACTGTTGAGCAATAATCACAATGGACCCAATTTAAGCAACTAGTTCACTTAAACGACTATTAGCGTTGTTTTGCACAGTATGCAACTGCTTCAAACCTTTGATACGTTCAAACTTAGAAGATAAAATGCAACTTTTAACACTCAACCAATCACCTATGTGTGGATATCGTGTGGGGTTCTTCGAATATTATGATGATTGATAGAATTATTTTTTTCTCTATTCATTCCTAGTGCGGTTTCGTTTAGTGTACCAGGGATGTTTATAGCACTCGGAAACGTGTGCTTTAAATATTTTTTGATGGATACCACCACGGTCAGACAGTATCATAGTTCCTCGTGTGGGATTTGATCACATGCAGAGAGAAAGAGAGGTTCGGGAAAGTGTGGGAGCTTATTCCATCTGCAATAGCACATGGCAATCTAGGTAGTATGGGCACGGACACGGACACAGTGATATAGACATGACATATATGGAAACGAATACAGATAAATTCTTAAAAAATCGCACATTATAAAATCCATAATATTTCTTACTAAAATGTATATATTATGAATGTTATTTATAAATAATGTTTATATAATGTTAATAAATACCAAATTTATATAAGAATAAACTTATATACCAATGAAATAATATATATATATATAATTTAGATATTATTAACATATATTTATATTAAAATAATTTGTAATATATACATATAATATCATCGAAATGTCTAATGTGGACATATGACCATTTTAGGAATGTTTGTGCTATATAGACGGCAATTTATAAGAATAAAAGAAGGAGAAGAGCACATTCCAATAAACTAAGACATATGGATGGACTACACTATTTTTATTTTTAATCACAGGAAAGGAAATCTTTAAAAAAATATATTTAATGAGTATCTCGACCCAATAAAAATAACTGAAACAAAAAAAGAAAACTGAAATTAGATTCGATCACCCAAAGAGAAAAACAATGGGAGGACTAGAGGTGGGCTAGATTTGGTTCTAGTCCTCCAAAAATTCCAAGAATTTCTAGTTAGTGCTTAATTTTTTTATATTTCATGTTTAATTCTTTATTGTTTAGAGTTTAGTTACCTAGTATTTTCAACTTGTGAATTTAGTCTATCCAGTTGGCAGGGAAAAAATTTAGTCCCCCAATCACTAAATCTGGTTCCGTCATTTGAAGAAAGACCAAAAAGAAAAGGAAAAAAACAGCGTTACAACCTTACATCTCAAAAGCGAAGCCAAATCAAAAAGAAAGATAGAAATTTATGTCCTATAACGCCACTATGTTGGTTGTTAATTCTAATAATTTAGAAACGGATTACATTATTGATTAAGCAAACTTTGTAAGTTTCTCCTAGTATTTCTTTTGAGCGAGTGGAAAATTTTGTAATTACTTCTTTCAGTAGTTTAATTATAACTTTATAAATATGAATATGCTTTCCTCAAAAAAATTATTAAGAAAAGAATATCAACAACTTAAACGAGGAAAACTGAACTGGTACCAAATATATAGGGTAAGTGTACATACTTAATTTTATTTTATTTTATAGGATAGTCATTGTAACGGATTGAAAAAAACTTCACTTATAACGGATCGGGTTTCAACCTATTTGGCCAGCTAGGACTTTCCGATACACCACTTGATGAACCAACATTACCAATTTTCGCTTAATAGTTTTTTTTTCTTTCGAAGCGACTGTTTCCCGATTTCATCTGAACTGCTTTTTGAGCATACAAGCATGATACTAACATCGAGGGTCAACGAATCCGTCAAAATGCTTGCAGTTTCTGATACAATTACTGATATTCATTGAATTCAACAAATGATATGAATTACATCAATGAGTAACAATCATCCTCAGATGATATGAATCACCTCAACAGGAAACAATCATCTCCTAAACGATTACCAGTGTTTGGATACAAAGATCCTGTTGTACATGAATCTCATTGATCTAAGAGTTTGGGTTCCCATCTCTGTTGTGAACGTCGATTAGGACCTTCTGAGCATACGTCTCAATACCGTATAGCCAGGAATCCCAAAAGGGGTTCACAAATCTATTGTAAACATCAATTAAGACCTTCTGAGCATACGTCCCATACCGCATACACATGAATCCTAAAAGAGTCCACAATTTTACAAGGGTCATCGCTTTGCTCCTGCAGATACTGACAACACACCTCGTCCCTGACGGTTGTGGGCACCAATGTCAGTGGTTGGTTTTCAACCTACCGTCTCAGACGGTTCCACAGATTCCTATTATCCCAGACAAAGGGTTGCCTCTTTAAGGACTTACAATCTGTCCCAGACGGTTATTCCACCCGTGGTGGAAATGCCAAATATGGCTTAGTGGGGGTGTCCCACTAATCGCACCATCCCAGACGGTAGGGTCCCTAGACATAGTGGGGGTCTCCCACAAGTCTTACTCATCGTCCCAGACGGTTGTTCCACTTGTAGTGGAAATGCCAATAATGGCCTAGTAGATGGTATGAACTTCCAAACAGTAACCATCCCTTGGTAGATGGTATGAATTGCCTCCATATGGCAACAACCATATCTAAGTCCAATTAGATGATATGAACTTCCAAACAATAATTATATCTTAAATTCTCTTTAGACGATGTGAATTAGCTCGCCAAACGCGGGGCTAAATCCTTTACTTCTTTCATACGTGTCGAACCGAATTTCCAGATGATACGAATCGCCTCAAAAGGAAACAATCATCTCTAACTATATGGTATGAACTGCCAAGCAACAACCAACTCTTTTTAAATAATATGAACAACCTCCATCATATGTGCTGAACCACAAAGCGGCTGCCTACGTACCCTCCTTCGTAGCTCAAAGGGATCAAGAACGACCGTAGTTCATCACGTAGGTAATATAAACTACTCTTACTGGTAGCAATTATCTCTTGCTAGGTTATATGAACTACTTGTTTAAGGTAGCAATCAACTCTTACATTAGATAGTATGAACTGCTTATCGCCGCAGTAACTATCTCTAGCTTAGAAGTAACTTAAGTAGAATGGATAGCATGAGTTGTATAACAACAACTATCCCTAGCACATCGCATCAACAACAATCACTTTAGCAGTTATCCATTGATGAACATGATGTCAACATATTTCTGTACTTGTACCTGCCACTCAAGATCAACAGAAGACTACAACATAAGGCATAAAGAAAGAGATTTCGCATGAATCATCACTACGCCAAATCGACCATTTTGCAACGGCTATATCGGTCCCCGGAATTTAAGCAACATATATATCGTTGCAAAAACGGTGTTGCAAACTGAAGCAACGTTTTGTTCAACATATATAAATGTTGCTTAAATTAATAAAAGCAATATTTATATAAGTTGCTTAAATTATTCTAAAATGTTGCCTTATGAATTTAAGAAACGTATTTATAAAATTAAGCAACGTTTAATTTGTTAAAACGCTGTAGGGTCCCACAAGAAATGTTGCCCTAATATTTTATTCTGGAACATCTATATTCGTTGCTTACTTCAAAAAATCAGCAACGTGTACTTCACCAACTTTAATATACGTTGCAAATTTAAATTAGGTTTTAAGATAAATAAATTTATTTATGATATCCTGCAGATTTTTACACCTGTATTTGTAGATTTCTCATTTCCAGAAATATTCATAATTCTGATTAAAGGAGTATTAAAAAAAACACAAAGAACTAGAATGTGTAAAAGGATTTGGTTGAGAATTACAACATATGCAACTGCAGCACCACCCTTCTACTGAAACTGCTATGAGTCTGTGACTGATATATGTTGTTAAGAAGACTGCATTGAAGCATCTTGTCTTGAGCTTCCAATTGCACCACTTGATTCAGTTTTGCTTTTGGCGCAAATTTATTCTTTCATCCTTCCATACAAAATGCTTATTAACTAAGGCTGATGTAACTAATAAAAGAAAAAAAACAATTACAAATCTAATTTGTCGATAAGAAATTTCATATAGAAAAAGGTTGAAAGAATGCAATACCTTTGCATTAAAGAGTTTTCTAAGCAAAATGCACGATCTTCCTTGTCAAGCTTCGCTAGGAGCCTGAACAATTTACAGCAAAACAAAAAGTAACTTCACAAATAGACCTTGCAAATCATCAAGAACATACTACACACCACTTTAAAGATTATGTTGGTTCAGATCCAGACAATAAGATAGCTAAAATTTATACATTTATCAACAACATATGTAAGTTTATAATAAGGACATGTTCCCTGACCTTAAGGTTCAAGGTTCGGTATGCTTAGGTTTGTAATCAAGATGAACAAAGAAGCTCAGGATTATGGATAAAATATGACCTGCTCTCCGACATCATGTGCCTCCCTAAGTGGGGCATGGAAGATAGAAGAGCGATGTCGACTCAACAAAGCAGTGAGATCCAAATGTGTAAACAGAACAACCTAAGCCAATATAATGATATATGCGTTAATATCATTCAAACTCAGGTTCTAAAATATATACGTAACACATTCTCCCTCACAAGATACATCCTCTTCTCCACGAAGTCACACCAATAATTAAGCAATCGAAATCTGCCAGCCAAAACTAATCTCCAAGCAGCAGCTGCTCTGCGTACAGCTGAAAATTTTCCAATAAAATAAAATAAAGTTAACATGAGAAGGAGATATCAAAAATAAAATAAACAAGAGAAAGAAGTAAACATATTAAAAGATAACTTACAGATGCTCTTCTTTCCATTTTCACGATTTATGAAGAACACAAAGTCGTAGAAGCATGCAAATTGATTGGAATCTACCTAAAATGGTAACGATAGAAGAACTTCAATAAGAACATATTGTATTCTCTTATATTATTGGATATAGGTAATGTCTCTAGAACATACATAACATGATAAAAGAGTTATAGTTCACATTTCATAAGGCCATGCAAAAATGTTCATTGAGATAGATAACTTATGATAAGGCTTGCAACTAAAATATAACTTGAGAGAAAGTCTAACTTACTATGTTTTTCAAATGTGACATGAGCTTGGAGAGATCATATGAAACTGAACCCTGCCAGAGGAAAAACAAAAATTCATGAGTGCAGTAATAGATGAAAATGAAGTTAATTCAATGAACTATTACTACTGCTTCAGTTACTATAATTGAGCCCAAATTGGTCATGGTGAGCAAGTGCAGCCTAAGGCATTGAGGAAAAGAAGTTTTATTATAACTTAAAACTTTCACCAAAAAGATAACAACATGTGTATGTGTATTTTCATCGGAAAGGCGAAAATCAACAGTATGTATGTGGAAATATTTATCTTTTAATCGGTATCATATGTAAAATTCAACTGGAGACTCTCAGCTCAGTGAGGGCCTAACAAGTGTACTTCTTCACCTGATTGGTTGTAAAAAAGATATTAAAAATTAATGAAAGGAACCTAGGTCATGCTTGTCTCGATGCGATCGATTATCAGCCTATATATGGTTTATCGAAAAATGTTGTCTGATACCTGTCTTCTTCTGTAACATGCAATACCATAAGAATATAGATCAAAATGCTGTCAATGACAGGTATCCAAGAGGTATTCAAACTGAACTCGAAAAACTAATCCCCTTCAAGGGACTTCAATCCACCAAAACCAAAAAGTAAGAGTATATAAAGACATGCATCTAAGTTTTCCATGTTGCAAAAATTGCTTAGAAAGAGAACACGTGTGTACCTTGTCTGCCCCCTTAACTCCACCAACTATAACCACCGACCAACACAGGTGCCACCACTATAATTTCAAAATTTTAAAGACCAGAGTACTGAAAACAATGAACCAATTTCACTTCATATCTAAAATTAATTTTCAAAATTAAAATAAAAAATTAGGGAAAAAATCAGTCTTACTACTTAAATAAACAGTTTTGTCAACAATAACATATATACAAATAGAAATAGTATGCACCAATATTAACTCCACCACCATTAGTAAGATTAAGCTTTTTCTGATGGATTGAATCCAAGAAGAATGATTTGAGTATCTGCGAACAAAACACTCCAAAAACACAACAATGGTTGAATTAGGAGTTACTTACCAGAACTAGAGAAACTCTATTTTAGTGATAGTGATCATTGAATACCTGCAATTGATATGTGAACATCCAAAGCAGAGTACCACGAACTTCACACTGCTGAACAACCAACAAAACATATCAGCTTCAAATCAAGCCTAAATAACCACATCATTATCACCTCCAGTAGCAATAGATCGACTACCAAAAAGAAGCGAACTAAACTGAAATCAAATAACTACCCGTGCTTTGAAACTACATCAAAATACAAACAGCACACACATCATAGGAAAACTTTACAAAATAACTGAAATAAAAAAACTAATCTGTAAGACATTGTTCACAGAATTAGGTCTAAATCAAACATCATAAAACAACAAAGTGAGGGTTTATACCTGATGAATCAACAAACTGTTGGTTTATTTTCGATTTCAACTATAGGATTTGGTTGGTTTACAAAATCAGGAAGTAAATCGATTTTCTAGGGGTTAGGAAAATTTCAAGCTACAAAGTTATAGATCTGGATTTCTGGTTTACAAGTTTTGATTAGGGTATAAAGATTAAGAAAAAAGGGTTTGATTTTAGGTTTTTTTGTTGAAATCATTGCAAATCATGATGTGTTCTCGGTGTTGAAAGAGAATTGTTCTATTTTTTTTAGTTTACAAATATTTCCAAGTTAGGGTTATAAAACTAGATTTCTGGTATATGGGTTTTGTTTCGAATATCAAGGATCGGAAATAAAGGTCTTTGATTTCTTGTTATCCAGGAGAAATCATAGCAGATTTCATAGCATTTCTCGGTTATGAAAAGAGAGATTTGGAAAGAGAGATAAAGTGAAAAACAAGTTCCACTCTAACTTGTCTGAACCCTTTCCCCCTAAAATAAAATAGAAACAAATAACATAAATGCTTCCTAAATAACATAAATGCTTCCTAAATAACAAATGTATTATCTTCCTAAATTTTATGTCTCTAATGAAGTACTAGTGATTAATTTTAGGGGGGGAAATTTAAGATTCAAGTTGTGGGAGGGAAATGGATAGGCTAAAAAAAAAAAAAGAGGGAGAAACTGGGGGCAAATCTTTGCAAAATTTTCTAAAATATTTTTTTGATTAAAGGTAAAATCATATAAATAAAAAAGATAATCAAATTAAAAAAACCTGAAAATATTATATTTTACAGTAGTGTCATAATTCGGAACGTATATAAATTGTTGCAAAAAGCGTTGCCTAATTATTTTGAGATAATTAGAAATTAAAGAAACAAATATTTGGTTGTGCAATAGATATAGAGTTGCTCAGTGTGCAACTAATATAAACGTTGCACAACCAAAAATAAAATGTTACTAAATTAACAATATGGCGTAGTGCATCCATTACGTTAGTCATGATAAGACTAAAGGGTACTGTACAAACTAACACAATAACATAATATCTTAAGTTAACTTAAATACTGATTTACTCCACACGTATACGCTCACTAGGTCAAACCCCCTTAAGTCCGACTGTGATCGAGCCCATCTAAGTAGACACAATAAAAACAAAGCATGATATAGAGGTTTCGTTTCACTATTACATAAATCCTTGAGCATGTGGGTTCACATATCACTTAAAAACAATCATTGCAAACATATCAACTCAGTGCATTATAGTCGTATCTTGCAACTGTTTACCCAGGTGGAAACTACAAAAGTTCTAACATCTACAACTCATCCCATAATATATAACCAGGATACAAATTAGCCACAGTATACCACTACGGGAGAGACGAAACTCCAAGACCTCGTATGTTATCAGAGTGTTGTAAGTCTACAAGTATAATTTATGGCATTATGTTCGACAGTATCATTATAGACATAACAAAAGCCCCTATGTATCAAACCTAATTAATATCAATCTCATTGTATGCTAGCATATCAAATCCCCGTTGATACATTAATTCCCTGTAGGTACAATCAGTGTAGTTAATTTCGGCCCGTATGATCAATATATTACCGGTTTTACCGGTATCGGGTCTCACCCGATACGAAATAGCCTATACCAGTGGAACGGTTTTTGTCAGAAAATATCGGCCGATATTGAACGATACGGCCGAAATTAGGGTTTTTAATTAAAAAAAATCCAAAAAAAATAAATAAAAGAAAAATAAATTTCCTTATCATTGTTCTAGAGGTTTTCAGTTACTCATGTTTTTATGGTATTTTAGTAAAATGAGTACTAGTTTTATATCTTAATAGGTCCAATATGAAAAAAACGTTTGATATAATAATTATAGGTATAAAATGTGGACCGATATTGCCGATATTTGGAACCGAAATATCCCCGATACAAAGGTGTATCAGTGTATCGCTCTTGACTACATTGGGTGTAACACATAAATCATTTCACATTCTATATAATAACTTAGCAATCTAGTACTACTGGAACTCAAACCATTCAAGAATTTTATCCATTCATCATATTCTAGTCAATGGAAAACAACATACATCTGCTGACAAATTAATCACGACTAGAACATCAAACTTAGGTCCTTATGGACATTTTACTAAATCAAACTAATCATTAAATCAATATATTTATTAGAGAAAACCAAGTGAAAGAATTTACTCATGCAAGACAACACTTAAGATGCCTTCAAATAGTTTTTCAATTTAAGAGAAATGGCATGAATAAATCTTGAGACACATCAGGTAGATTGGACTAACAAAATGCACCACGTCCCCCATAATTAAGTAATAAAACTTATGAATAAATGTTAACCAAACAAAGACAATGCGGTATGTTTCCAAACCACTGACTACTCCAACCTAATCAATTCAAGATACTGCAAAAACAGGAGTACACACTATGGAGCATCACTAATTATAAAGCAGCGAATATACAATTAACAATTCAACAAGGTTGTACAGAATTTCTGAATTATAACAATATGCAGTCACACCCAATCCGTATTTTTCTATAGTATACATTTTCTGATTATCTTGAAACTTTTACAATACATATATTACTGATGGTAGCACAACATATTCAAAATTTAGAACAATCTAACGGTTCATTAAAGAGTTATGTACATTCAAGCATGACTACTTTCACAATCAATACACAGAATTCAACCACGATTCTACCACACTTTGGGATACCTAAAGTGATCAGAACTTCATGAAAATTTTACAGTAGGTTAGATACATAAATATAAACATCATACTAAAATTTCAGCTTTATCCAATAAACATATAAAGAAAAACCCCATGAACAGTTAGCTGTCCAGGTTTCATTCCTGCAAAATGCAGTCAGAGATCATGCAATCTTTGAAGTAGTAAACAAGACCTGATCATCATGAAATTTTTATTGTATCATTATGACTTAATAAAAAACAATATAATAAAATTTCATCATATTCCAACGGATGAATTTAAAGATATTAATAAAACTAAAACCTGAATTCTAAGGTTTATCAAGTTGAATTACAATTAAATCATGAAACTTCATACCAAGAGTTTATTAGACACGAATAAAGTAAGAGAACTAACATACCCGATTCATATTTTTGCAGAAGAACATAATTTGTATTAAAAGCCCTAATTTCATGAAGAACCCTAATTTCAAAAATACTCAAATCAAGACATCAATACATGAAATTGATGTTCCTTACAAATTAACTAATGTTATAAATCAAATAAAATACCAAAATCAGTACTCAATTTCTTCAAAACAGTGAAGTATATGATTAGAGTACAAATCAACTGAAACAAAACCAAGAGAAGACAATCCCTATCTCTAATTTCACTCCTTCAATGGTTTAAAACACCAAATCAATTCAAACATGACTCTCTTAATCCCTCGAACGAATATCTCCTATTGTTCTTCTTTTGAGTTTGAGCAAGAATACGAGAGGAATGAGGAAAAAAAAAAGGAGCTACCCGAAACAAAACGTGTCTCCCTGTTTTTATGAAGCCTGATATAGGGGCTCCCACATCAATAGAGGGGCTCCAAGTGGAGGCGAGGTGACCCAATTTTACGATAAGGGATGTCCTAGAGGGTTTGGTTAAATATCGATTTTACCCTTATGCCAATTAAAACCTAAACACCCTTAACATTATTCATAACTTTCAAAAACTAAACCAAAGAAAAACCCAATCGTAACCCATCGAAATTCATCGTCGATTCGCAAAATTCTTCGTCGATTAAACTCAACAATTCGAGATGAAGAAGCATACTAAAGGCGTTAAAGGTAGTAGTGATGGCAATCAACCCTGCTCCTTTCAACCTAATCAAGAGATTCAAGAAGAAATCGATAGTAAAAAGCAAAATCAATCACCGAAAAGTCCAACAATGGTGTATCTAAGGTATTGAAGAAAACCCATGTATTCTTAGAACTTGTAATTGATTGATTCGCATGTTTGATTGTGTTTTTGGTTTAAAAATATTGGACACAGTTGATATTACGGTTGGTTCGTGTGAAAACCCAACCGTAATATATCATGTTCTTCATATTACGGTTGGGTTTTTTTCAATACCCAACCGTAAATCAAAGGGAAGAAGATGAATAGTTAAGGATATTACGGTTGGGTTTCAAAATAGAACCCAACCGTAAACAATTTGCGCCATTTCTTAAAAACAATTTACGGTTGGGTTTTGAGCAAAACCCAACTGTAACAATAGCGCACATAAAAAATTTGTTAGAATATTACGGTTGGGTTTTAAGAAAAACCCAACCATAAAAATAATGTGCACATCACGCTACATGTGAATTACGGTTGGGTTTTTGTTAAAACCTAACCGTAAAATATAGGACAAAATTTTCAACTAAAAATTTACGGTTGGCTTTTGAGAAAAACCCAACCGTAAATAATCCTGTGTAGTCAATTTTTTTTTAGTTGAAGTTGAATTGCTTGGAAATTATCTAACTTGTATTGCTTGTGTGTTGTAGGAAGAATAAGAAGGGTAACAATTTAACACCAATTTCTCACACTCCAACCCCTCGCCACGGAAAGCATTTAGGGATTCAGAAGAGAGGCGTGAGTAAGACCCATAATCCATCTTTTGAGGTAGGGGGTGGTAGTGTTCCTCAAATTGCACAAGAGGAATATAATTTGTTCCAAGGCTTGGGTGATCTACCAACACCTAGAGGTTCTCTTGTGATTAAATAACCACCACAAGAGCAACAACACGAGGAAGAAGAGCGGGACAGAGAACAACATGTCCCTCAAGGCAAAGGTAAAGAAATTCCAAAAGAAAAGGCAAAGAAAAGGGTTGCCAAATAAATTCCAAAGAAAATGCCGAACCTCAACTGTGGCCTAAGAGGAGGAAGGGAGGACTATGGGGTGAGGCCCCAGACAAATCTGTAATATTATTTGGTTATCCCCATTCATGGGCTGCCAAAGTTGCTGCGACCAAGGTATTAATCCAATCACTTCTCTTATTCTGTTAAATTTTTGTTTGTTAACTTTTGTAAGTAAAACAAATTTGTTTTTATTCTTTGTAGGATCATACACAGGCGATCAAGAAATTGGTTCGTCAAAGGGCTCAACATTGGCCCTTAACTGATGAATGTACGGCCGTACAAATTCTCGTAAATGGTACCGGGTTAGCTCCCGGAATTACCAATTCGATGTGGGAGTATGACAGTGTCATCTGCGCAGCCTTCAGGGAACGTTATTGGCCTGAAACCGATACGTTTCATCTCCCATTCGGCGAGATGACAATAACGCCGGATGATGTCCAATCAATTCTTGGCCTGGAGGTGGATGGTAAAACAGTGTTTGAGGGTTTTAACAACATGTCATGGAATGATCTTTATGCACTTGTGAAAGATACACTTGGATGGGAAAAGAGCGAAGCCGAATCTGAGTTTAAATTAGTCAGTGGAGATAAACCGGGGATGCCAACGAAGAAAGGTCAAGCTATGAGCAAGAAAATATTGCTGCGTTCACTAAGGGAGAAGTTTGGAGGAACCGCAAAGTTGGAAATGGCTGGGGTCGTCATAGATGACACCAGAGCTATTCGAACATCCAGAGCTTATCTGCTATATATGCTCGGCACCATCTTCTTTGCTGACAACTCGGGCAACAGGGTTAACGTTCACTATCTACAGTGGTTTCAGGGTGATCTCGGAATGACGCATCAGTACTCGTGGGGAACTGCCACCCTGGCTTACCTACTTGCTAACCTTCGAAAAGCTTCGAGGGTTAGGGGAACTGAGATTGCCGGGAATACCAGTCTGCTTCAGGTAATTTATTGTTTGAATTTCAATGTTTAACTTTAATTTATTTTTTTCGTATTTTCTTATATTAATATTTATTATCTTCACAGGCATGGGTATATGATCACTTTTCCAGACTGGCTCCTCAGATGAGCGGTGATGGTATTGGACCTACGGGAAAGAAATTCGTCTTCACAGGGACCCAGGAAAAATATAAAGAAGTGCTCATAGCAAAGATGAGAACTGAAATTGATGTTTTCACGGTTGAAGATGTTATTTTCGATCCTTATGTGAAGATTAACATAGAGGGTGATGGACATGTTGAGGATTTACATGTATTGTCGGACGTGGCAGGCTACAACGGCCCTTTGTACCATCCGTTTGGGTACGTGATGTCCAACCCCCGCCGAACTCTCCGCCAATATGGATACGTCCAAACAACGGTGACACGCGAAATGTTTAAATTGTGTGTGAATGGGTCGATGATCGAAGGCCCAAACATCGTTCTAAACTACGAGCCAACGCCTTCGGTCGCGGTTTGGAATAACCGCAATGATCCGAAATACCAAGTCCAAAGAACAGAGTTAACTCCATCTCCGGGCACAAAAGAGGCTGCAGAAGATTACTTGGATTGGTATCGCCATTTTGATCATCCAACTATCATCAACAATGTTCCTGAGACTATTCCAAACAACACAGAAGATGGTTTCTGGAAGAAGGCATATTTCAATTTGGTACGTACATTATTTTTGTTATTAATGTTTTTAAGATTTATTACTAAACACTCATCCTACTTTTATTTTCATATGTGAATAGAAAAAGAAAGCCGTTGCATTGGCGGACTCTATAAATCCATGCATAAGCACAATTGATGTGAGGACGCCTGACCAACTCCAAGATTTGATTAGGGAGCTTCATCATGAAGCCGAGGATGTGCAGCGGACTTTAAAGAGGAGTAGACCCGCTACAAGAGGCGCGACTACAGATGCGAGTACTACTAGAAGAGAGCCGCAAGCATCGGATGAAGAGACACATGATGAAGCCGAGGATGCGCAACGTGGTGCTCGTACTCGAGGCGGTCGTGTTGGAGCTCGTACTCGTGGCGGTGCTGCTCATCGTAATCTTATGAGCAAAAAAAGAGCTCGTCAAAGTCATCGACCTACCCCTCCTCCTTCTCCCTAACTCTATGTCTATGGTTTTTTTTTGTGTGGATGAATTACTTGTACCTTTAATGTGAAGTTGGATTTGAAGTTTGAATTTAACTTGCACATGAATTATAAAAATTAAACTTAAATTTGTGTATTACCTGTTTTATTTCCAGTTATTTGAAGTTGGAAACCATGCAATGGGAAAAGCAGGTAAAAATACCCAGAAAAATTAGTGTTACGGTTGGGTTTCTAGGCAAAACCCAACCGTAAAACTGGCAAAATGAAAAATGTTGAAGGTTTACGGTTGGGTTTTGTCTGACGACCCAACCGTAACACTGTCACATTTTCATACTATAGTTTTACGGTTGAGTTTTCATCCAAAACCCAACCGTAAATTCTACTGGATAACTTAAAATTGGATTCTCTAATTTGTGTGTTTTTCGTTTTTTCTTTGTTTGAATGACCCAATTTACCTTCAATCTAGTTAAAATGATTGAATAAGTTCAAATTTTTGATTTTGAAACCCAAATTTGACCTTAAAAACTCAAAGCTACAAAGGATGGTTTACGGTTGGGTTTCCAGCCAAAACCCAACCGTAAATAATGACAAAAAGAAAAATGTTGAAGGTTTACGGTTGGGTTTTGTCTGAAGACCCAACCGTAAAAATATTGCCTGAAAATGTGACAGTTTTACGGTTGAGTCTCTTGCCAAAACCCAACCGTAAAACTGTCACATTTTCATGCAACATTGTTACGGTTGGGTCTCTAGCTAAAATCCAACTGTAAAACTGCCATATTTTCATACTACAGTTTTACGGTTGGGTTTTCAGCCAAAACCCAACCGTAAATTCTATTGGATAACTTAAAATTGGATTCTCTAATTTGTGTGTTTTTCGTTTTT